>WAAB01014573.1:257119-389840 GCA_013389865.1 Piaya cayana | reverse complement strand
AATATAATATAATATGTGGATTTGTGGATGATGGAACAACAGTGGATGTGTGTGATCTATGTTCAGGTCAAGACGACTTTTCTGCTCACCTGCATTCATGGTGGCTAATCCAATAGCATCAAAAATTGTGGGCCAGGCGAGCTGTGGGCCAGTATCTCTCTAAGACCTGGGAGTTATGGGGGTTCCCCCTAGGACAGCTAGGAACAGGGCAACAGGAGTCAGCGAGAGCAGACCCAGCCCAAGGCATGGGATACATCCCTGGGGAAGGGCTGATTATGGGCCAGGATGTGGAGCTGTGTGGTTGAGTAGGGTTGTGGAGAGCAGGACAGTGACCCTGCCGTGGCACAGCTGATACAGGAACTGATTGCCTTGAGGGGCTGAAACAGGGTCCTGGGCCATGGGCAGAGTGGGGAAACCTTAGGGGGTGGGCAGGGCCAGTCAGACTCCCTCAGAAACCCAGGACAATTTTCCTTCCGAAATCAAACTGAACTCAAAAGGATCAAGTTCTCTCATCCCTCAGATGACATTGCAGCCTGTCAGAGCATTTTCCTCCATGTAGCCCCCACAATAACTCAACCACGGCAGGGATGTTTGTGGAGGCCTCCTTTCAAGCCAGGACTTTCTCTTTCACTATGACCCTCCTTCTCAAATGACATGCAGCACATGCCCCAGCTATCAGAAATACAGAGAGCATGTAAGAGCAAAACAAAAAAAAAAGAGGTGGAAAAGGATGGACCAAACAGGGTATAGAGCCTGGCCCCACAAGTAACATAAGCTGAACTACTACACATTTTTACATTTCTGTCAAAATACCATAAAATGACCTCTCTGCTTTTGAAAAAATATAATATGGTGCTTGCACCTAACCTCAGCTGGTCAGAATGCCACAGGGAATCTAAGACCTCTTACTTGTCAGCCAGCTACACTGCCTTGGGAGATAAGAAAGCAGTGAGAGCTGAAATGACTTTTGAGCATTAAAAGAAACGTCTCATTCTCTCACTGGCCAGGAGCTGGTGTGTGGGAACCACTCAGCAAGCACTCAGACTGTCAGCTGGATGCATGTTGTAATGCATACAGAACTGACTTTACGTAACCTTAAGGATGCAAAGTCAAATGTCAAAGAGTTAGGAGACACACTGGAGTTCACACGATTTCCTTGGAGCAAGTTTTCTCTGGTGTAATGTTAAAAGCACGCTTATTAAGGAAGTACCATTAGGAAAAAAACAGAAAACCAACCCCACACTGTTTTTCAATACCTTATTGTCTTTGATGCCTGAGGTGTGTGAGGGGAAAAGTACTTTTTATAGGTGGAAGTATGTATTAGTCTCAATGAAGAACATGAATGGGTACATGTGCAGGAGGTTGTACTTTAAAAAATTCTATTACAAATTAGAGTGGGTTTCGGTGGTTCTCTGCTAGCCAACAATATTTTTCAGATAATTTTGAATTTAAAAGAAAACACCAAAAAACACATTTCCACTATATCCATATTGTGTTTACCTCTAATATATACGTGGAACACACAACATTCTGACATTTGTGTTATACATTTTCTAAACTCTCTGTTGCCTTATTTCTTGATAATAGAGTTGTAGAAGAATCTCTGCTGAACACTAGTTGCTTAAACTAAAGAAGAAATACTCCACTTTTAGAATATCCATTAGAGCAGCACATTTTCTGAAGGCAATACTTTAGTTTGATTTTTAGAGAGCTATTTAAACAGATTTTGATCTGGTTTTCTTTCCCAGTAATTTTGTAGGCAGAGAGAGAGAGGGGCAGAGAGAGAAAAAGTTCTGCCTCAGATGATAAAGTATGGAAAAATATTACAGAAAATCCATATCAATCACAATCTGTAGGGGGTTACACCTGTGAAAATGTATATATCTATATTTGAGACACTCACCTAGACTTCTCAGTGTTTCTAAGGTGTGATTAATTTCTTGCTTAGATTAGTATCTAAAAGAGATAAATATGGTAGTCCTAGTACTAATTGCATTCCTCTGTCCTCCATAAAAAGAATACGAGCGTGAAAGTGAATACTTCTACAACATCTAGTCCTAAACTACTTTGGCCACAGAATTCCTATGATTTTAGTCCTAACTAAAACTTCTTAGGTTTTAGAAACAAAAAGTAACTGGATTGACCTCTAAAGTTTGGAAACAGTTCTGCCAGAGATTTACCCATATGTTTTGATGAAACCAAATACTCTGTCTCTGCATCACTATCTGGGATGGAACTGGGGCAGTTTCTTTATTTAGGACCACAGCAATTCCTTCCCATGTCTTCCAGCTGTGGGATCTCAGCTTGCTAATGAAGATCTTATTTGTGAGAGCTTTGCTTTATTCCACAATGTAGAAAAACAGCAAAGACGACAAATCTAGGAACAGTTTAATGCTCACTTAGGAAAGTAGATATAGTTTCGGAAACAGACCTGAGCTACAGATTTAGGATTTAAGTTTTGTCAGAGCTTCTGAGCATTCAGATTGGGGAATTTAGGTTATGATCTTTTGCATTTTATGATCCTTGCTCAGAAACTGTGCTCTGGTTTCTGTGCCTCAGATCTGAGGCTGCAGGAGTCAGTGAATGTTTTCTTTTCTTTCTTTGCCAGTGGGAAACTCTTGACATTTAAGCTTGTTCATGCTGTAGGCTGAACGTTTGCCTACATTCAGTTTTTTTACCTCACTGCAAACGGATAGGGTACTTAAAATTTCTGGTCATCTTGTTCCTTCTGAACATTCCCTAGCCACTGTTGGATATAGTTGTCCAGGTCTCCAATTCTTCTTAAGCTATCAAGTATAACTATCCTCTGCTAGATAGCAGACAGCAAATTAGTGCTGCCTCTTGCCCAAATGAACATCCCTGTCAGCATCTTTCAAAAACTGTAGAAATCCTAGAAGGATCCACTTGGACCTTGGAACCATATCTAAGGATACATTTTCCATGTAGCCTACAAGGCTTAGGACAGAAATAAGCATAGACACAACACAGAGAAGACAGAGACTTGTCATCCCACCCTTTTTTAAGTGAGTAACAACGTCTACCTCTACTAACCTATTCTTAAAATTATCAAGAGCACATGTTGCTCAGCTTGGCCCTTGAAGAGCACAACAGCTTTATTATGTTATTGCTAAGCCAGCTTAGAAGTATAGGAGGAACAATCCAAAGCCCCAAGACACCTCTCAGGTTTTTTAATAGATTGAGCTTCATTAGCATTGCTAAATTTTGGTCTGCTTTACATAATTAATACACTCTCCTTAGACTGAAATTCAAAGTCAGAAATTGCATTTAGAATCTATCAAAGCACTTTACACAGACACAATGTTGTTCTTATTCAGTAGCTGAAAAAAATGAAAATAAGGGAAAACTAAATAATTCTAAAAGTAATACTGCATTTGAGGGATACTGTGGACCTAACAACTACTGACTTGAATATCTTAGTCTTTGGTGACTCCTTAGACTTACATTCCAATCCTCAAAAAATAACATCAGCCTCCACTCATCTGTCCTTGACCTGATTATGTCGTCATGCCCTAAGATTCTGTGTGGAAATCAAACTTTCATATGGACTCAGTCTGTCACACATGGATACAAACACTGTAACTCTGGAGATAAGATACTACTGTGTGATGAAGGTCTCCATTTCAGGCCCTGTGCGAGTGGAATGAGACTTGACATTTCTAAGGTAGTACCTACACACAAGAGGACCAGACGCAAAGCCCAGAATCTCTCCTTATTTATATTTATTAAGGGAAAACAACAGAGTAGATAGCCTTTCCTCCTTGAGCCCCAGATATCTCATACAAGAGGGGGAAAAAAATTGTTTTCAGTATTCAGTTCCTAATGCACTGTGTGAAAGTGCTCTACATTTCTAACTAGCTGGGTTCACCACACACTTTATTCCTGAAGATGGGGCCAAAAACCTCCAAAAAGTATCAAAACAAAAATCAATTTTAATTCGGTTGGTCTTCTTCAGTTTTATGTTAACTCTGTATTTTGCCCGTTTTTAAAAGCACAGCTGATCTACCCAACTGAGCATGCTCACTTTACAAACATTACATTGAGACTCCACGATCTGTCACGTTCACATTTTTTTGTGATCTCACTCTTGGTGTCAGGATAAGGAAGATTTCAAATGTCAAAAATTCACAGAAGGTAGATCATTGCAGGCATGAAGGCAAAAACAGAAGGGTACAAAGTAGGGTTTTATACAGGTAAGCATAATACAATGTTACGTCAAATCAGAAAGACAGCTAAGTTCGAGGTTTTACTCAGAATCATCTTGTTACAATCACAGGAAGATAATATCCCCCTGGGAAGAGTAATTCTCTCTTCTTCCACTGTAATAGCAGAGTTGTTTTGGGTTGGATATCAGGAAAATGTTCTAGTAAGAGATAAACAGAAAGATCTGCTATGGGAAAAAGCGAGGAAAAGAGTGAAGACATCCAGGTGAAAAATGGAAACAACATAAGCAGGTGTAGGAAGCCCAAAATGAGGATCTGGATTTATAGTAGGAAACCTGAGTTAGCATCAGGATTTTCAGAGGTGATGGCCATCTCTGCTCCCCTGTTGTTCATGAACTTAGCAAGGTTTCCAATTCCCTCTTGTGTAGGCTGATCATTCTTGGTAGTGTGAGACATTCATACCCTTGTTGCACTGACTGACTGTACCTGATGGAGAGGCATGTCAGCCCTCAGCTGAAGTAGAGCAGCGATGTTAATGCAAGCATGAGTAACAGCTAGTGAGTATTTTGGCCCACTCAGTAACACACCAGCTTGACTAAATGCCTGCTGAGCCAGCTTGTGGCTGGATAGCTCAAATTGTGAATAAATAGGATGCATGACTGCTTCCACTTCTCCAAGTAAATACAACTTCAAGTATATTCTTGTTACAGAGACCTCATGCCTGGCATCTTTTCTGGCAAGGGAGTCCTGTGGTTAATGTACCTTGATTCCCAAACAAGTGGAACTAATCTCCACCCCTGCCCCCACCAGCCTCCTAGACATTTAGGTATATTCCCTTGGAAACAACCTTGCCCTGTACCAACACTGTAAATCTTTGTTTTCTAGTTAGAATTTTAAGGTACGATATGACAGATAATCAAAAAGTCTAAGCTTTCCTGAGAAATTCCTTAGCCACAGGATGGTTTGTGCTCAGAAACTGCAAGAGATCTGCAGATCCAAAAGAGCTGCCAAAGTCCTGAGCGTTTTCTTTGCCAGCCATTGCTTTTGCTACGATCACCAAATTTGATTAACAAACCTTTTTTTCCTCACATAATTCTCTTTCCACTGTGGGATTTAATAAGGCTGGAGCTCCCCAGAGAAGCTCTCAAAATGTGAAAAGTGACACAAAAACTTATAAACAGTTATCACATGGAAGAAACACCTAGGTGTGTCCAGTGGCAGGCTGGATCACTGTGCAAAAATGGCATTAAGAGCAGGCAACAGCATTCATGCCAGGAATTCAGAGAAGACACCTTTCTGTCCTCCTTATGAGAGTCAGGATGAGCTGTGCCTTGGAGCTACCAGGGAAGTTGTCCCCCACAGCAAATGTTTAATCAGATTTTGACAGCTGTTTTGGATAGGTAATAGGATCTTTTATTTCCCTTCCCTTTCAAAAGAAGCACAAAAGCAGCAGTCCCTTACTGTATCTATACCAGGGGATCATCACAAAGAATTGGAAAGGGTCAACACACTTGGATGCACTGTCATCACTGTATTTTTGCTTAGCAGGAGATATGCAAGCGTCTGAACTTGAATAAGGATTCTAAAATTCAATATTGCTCAACACCAGCAACAGGTCTATAGATGAATATTTTTACTAACCACAAAACTTCATTCCTGGTAGCAAGTATGTAATACCCTGTATAAAGCGTGACACTTTTACGTAATGTAAAAATTCCAGTATTTACAGGGTTCCTATGCAGCATGGGGCTGTATAAATGATTCCTTGTTTTGCTAAGGATATTATTACACTGAGTACACAGCACAGTAGGGCAGAATCTAGTTCAAGACTACTGTGTATGGGTTTCTTTTTTCGTTCCTGACTTAGAAAGCTACAGAAATTGTACTTTTGATGATCAAAAAAAATGCCTGCAAATAATTATCTTTCCTTCTTATAAGGATAATTAAATATCTTTTTTTTTCCTTGAAAAAAAAAATTGTTGTCTATTGTTTCTTTGCTTGTTCTGGAACTTGTTCTTGTTAAATGATCTAAGGCATAATATTTGTTCAGGTTAGTTGTAGAGTAAAGGAGTCCAAGCTGCTAACCAAAATAAAAAGCAGAGGGGTTGTCTAATTCGTAGCCTTAACTGAGCAGAGAAAAGTATTTTCTTTTTTATTTGTCCAGAGGGCTTTTTGTGAAAAAGAGAGTGTGAAAGGCAAAATGTTTGATGGTGTGTGGTTTTGGGGTTTTTTTTTAACAGTGTTTTCTTAGAGATTTTTTTAAAGTTACTGTATTATTATACTCAATATCTTAGTATTTGGAGTTTCAAGATCAAAACCCAGAGGAAAAACTACCCTTGTGGAGCACTTTCATATTGTAAATTTCCTTCATAACAAAGATATAGTCACCTCTCCTCCACTGTCTTAATCCGCAACAAAAAAACATGGGATTTTTTTCAGCAAAATAGCTGGCATATGAAACCATATTGGATTCAGGACCTTGTGTTTATTTAATGGTCAACAAGGCCGGTTTTGCTGTTTTCATCTAGATATTCAGTGGACATTGAGTAGCATGCCTACATATTTAATATTTTGCAGTAAGATGTCTGTTACAGGTCAGCAATATGGTGGTCATAATCACTTGAACACTGGATGGTGGAAAAGCGGGTTAGGGATGTGTCCTTTCCTGTGCAAACATGTATCTTGGACATATTGGCCTCCAGGCTTATGTGCCACTTTTTCCTGCTGTATCGTGATGTTGATACTTACAGTATGCTAGACACCACTCACACAGAATTTAAAAAAAAAAAAAAAAGGAAAAGAATAAGTTATTCATTATCCCAGTGATCTCAGAAGAGCAAAAGAAGGACAACAAACAGGTGAAAAGAGGATTTCTACAGGAGAAAGCTTTCAGGAATGAATTGACCCTCTTTTCAAATATCTAATTAAAAATATATTATTACGATTACTGTGGGATAGCTGTACAAGGCAGCCCTGTGTGAAGCAGTTTTCTTTTTTCATTTTTCTTCTAAGCAAAGCAAGTCACAGAAAGGGAGGCAATATATCCTTACACACCTCCCTTCCCTTGGATCTCCATCCCACTCTTACAAAAACACTAGATATATTGTTTTAAGTGAAACACTCCGGTGTTAAATTATTAAATAAAATTATTACAACAGGACAAAAACTTTTACATGACAGACAGACAGTTCTTTTATAAAAACTGAATGAGAAATACTGTGGCCTTCCAGATTCCTGGAACAGAAAACTAAGAACCAGCTCAGAATAACCAGGAAATAATAAGGAAAAAAAAAATAAAAAGAGGTTTTAGAGAGAGACTCCTGGCTTCTTAAAAATGGGAGGGCGGGATGGGGAGAGGGGGAAGGGAGGTTGGGGAAGAGATTATAAAACCTGGATCAGATTATCTGAAGCACTAATGGGCTGTAAGGTAGCTACCATAAAATTCTGTAAAACTGGGTTAGGGACAGATTTTGCTAAAGTAAAGGAGATCTTTCTGAAATACTTCATTCTGTAATATTTCAGCTGCACATAATGTCAAAAACCACAATGGATTAGATGGATTTGGAACTGGTATAAACAAAGTCTGGTGAATAACACCCAAATAAACATCCTGAGAATTTTTTTCTTGTTAAGCTACGGTGCAAGAAACGCCTTAACTCTATTAGGCTGTGAATCAAATCTACCACTTTATCGTTGCAGAGAAGTAGATCCTCCCTTTCACAAATGAGAAAGGATTCAGCATGAAAACATTAAATATATGAATATATGTGTGCATCTGTAGCTATCTAACTTTAACTGCTGAAAAAAATATGTTTTTTTCCATTTGATTTATAAATATGCAAATTTTATCTTACTTTCCATTCCAGTCCAATTAGAGCAATAGAATGAATCTGGTACAACGAATGCAAACTTTTGGCTTCTAATAAAGCAGACTAGTTTGAGTTCACAGTTTTTGTTTAAGCGGGTCTTTGACAGTATTTATAGTCAGTTAACCATGGCCTCTGCAAAAATATATTTTGGAAAACAGATACAAGCACATTATAACCCATCAGATGGCTCGGTTTCAAACAAGGCAGCTCATCTGCTCATGTCATGCAGAAGTTTCCCACTGCTTTAATTCATGCTGCATGTTCAAAGTAGACTAAGCAAGGGGGAAGTCTCTGCACATACAAGGGCAAGCACAGAAGGGAAGAAGACATCAGTCAACCTCCAGAGAAGAGCAGGAATAGCTCCCTTTCACCTGGGTTGCCTCTGCCTTCAGTTGCATGGAATGGAGGCTGCCAGCCCTGCCTGTTTGTTCCTGGCCTTCAATGCTGCATCTTCTCCCACACTTGAGTCAGGCATTCATTAACCTTTTAATTTTAAGTGCTCTTATGTGAGTTCAATGCCCATTGCAGTTTCTCCTTTTTCCACAAAGTTACAGTAAGAGCACACAAATTTTACCATCCAACGGTTCTGCACATCATAACTCATGGGATAATATTTGCCTGCATGTTGTCAAGGCAGTAGGCAGTGCATCTCTAAGTCATCTTCCTCAACTAATTCAGACATCAGATGTTTCTAGATTATATGTTTCTAAAATTTTGTGAAGAGGGACCCATGACTCACTTTTAAATGCTACCTATGCACCTTCTGTGTTTCTTTTCTTCATTGAACATTGAGCAGTATATGCTGATATGAAACATATACTATTTCCTGCACCTTGCACCCCAAAAACCTAGGAGTCACCAGTATAAAGCAGACAGAGATCACTACCTATTACCACATACTGTTGTTCTTCCATAGGATCTACCTGCTTAGCCTATTAGACTAATGATGTTCACTTGAACAGCTGTTAAATGCCCTTTTACCCCTCTATATGACACATGTTGAACAATGCTCTCTACAAATGCTGTTTCACTAATCTGGTGTGTCTAATAACATCCTCTTCCTCCACACAGCCTCCTTTAGCTTCATCTAGTCTCCTTTTAATTTCCATCTTTTATGTTGCAACTACAATATAAATGACAACCATAGCAGAAGTTGTCCAAGTCAAAATACAGTACAATCTATTGAGTTTTTCCATTGACTAGACTTTGGACTGTATGCTTCAGTTCTCTGTACTTCAGAATTAAGAAGTTAATTAAATAATCTTAAACACAAATAAAAGCTGTATCCAGGCAACATATGAATTGACATTAGTTAGTACATCCCACACATTACTTGTAAAATGTGCTCTTTATTTGTCTACTACAGGGCAATCTGTTAGCATGTCTGAGAATGCCAGATGATAGTTTAGTAATCTGAGACTAAAAGCATGACAAGGAAATTGGTGGCTAACCAAATAACCATCATCATGTATTTTAATACACTATGATAAAGTTGTATTTAGATCTCACAACAGAAATAATCTTGTTGAGCTTTACAACATATGTAAAAACAGAAATTAAAACAAGGTACAAAAATAATATGGCCTGAAATAATGACTTTGGTTTACTCTTAAAAGAGAGTTGGAGATACCACATTATGGTATGTCCTACAGAAAAAGTCAACATAGAGAAGAATTCAACCTTATAGGACATGTGTCTTCCTTTCTTTCTAGCATTTCTGATGGTCATCACTGTGCTATGTGATGTAACTTCAGCTGTAACAAAAAGCATTCCCTGTTTTGAAGATCATAAAAGCCATGATGGACTACATTAAAGTAATTCCAGGTTCTTATTAGAAAGAGCTTTTTTCTTTAAAAAAGAGAAGAAAAATTACAACAATCCTTTTCTGTCTTCTACAATTCCTTATGAAGAAACATCTTTCTATAATATTTCCCATGGAAAAAAAGTATGTTTCTTGTTCTTATTGTCATTGAAGAACTTTAGACTGGTGATAATGGAAACAGTAAGGCATCTTGTTTAAAATACAAGCATGGAAACTTTTCTAACATATCAGAAGGAAACCTTAAGTAATTAATGCCTTAAGAGCTAATGCTCCAAACCTTATTCCCTCATCACTGCCACATAGCTGCCACACAGATAGCCACCTTCACAGTTATTCACAAAATCCCTGAATACTCCTCACTAATACAATAGTGGGACATACGACTAAGGAAAAAAAATAACTGAAGCAGGCAGTGCACAAAGACGATCTGAAGTGTTAGAAATCATTTCCCAAAGAAGTCCAACAAACCAGAAGATGCAGAGGATTAGCTGAAAAGTGGACAAGAGCCAGCAAAGAGATGGACGGTAAGAAGTGATATTTCAGCAAATACAAGCTGGCCAAAACAGAACAATTATGTACAGAGGTGACATGAAAGAGCTGGTTTAAAAACACTGCCAGTTTTTGTAAAAGAAAAAGATGAAATAAAATTGTTTTGCTGTGGTTCTGCTTTGTGTAAATGTTGTGCAAATTACTAAGATCTTTTTTAACAGCCTTCAAGTATATATTTAATATTTAACACATTTTCAAGAGTACGGAATTGTCTGTTCACTTTTTAATATTTTCACATTTAATATTTTTTCATGTTAATTCCAAACACATCAATCTCTGTTACACAAAAGATGATTTAATAATATCTATATCTCCTAGGAATGAAGTGAATCTTGCATCTTAAATTTCTCAGCTGATATCCAATGTAGAAAGTGAGTAGCCTCTTACTACAGCATTACTCCTGGAGCCATATAAACTGAATATTGAAATTATGCTGCTCAGTATTTTTGGTATAGTTGTCAGGATCTCTTATTCTTGTCAAAAATGTGCTGCTGGTACTTACAAAGTAATCATTCTCATGCATGCTCATGTATTGTATTTCTGTCTATACTTTAAATTGAGGACAAAGACAACACGTTAAAGCAATAAATGAAATGAAAAACCTGTAACTGAGCTACCAAAGCAATCGAAGTACTAGAATATTTGAAAATTATTAATATGAGAAAAACACAGCAGAATCCGAAAGGATGATGAACTGTTCACTACAAGTCAACAAGAATCACCTCTAAATAAATTTTTTTGACCCCAGTTGGTAGAAGAGAAAGGCATGGAGAGTCACTGTTGGGAGGTTTCAACCGACGTTATTCCATGAGTTGACCTATAAAGCGTGTCAAGTAATGCAATACACTTCAAGTTACAGTATACTTACACCACCAGGGATACAATTATATTGCTTTGTAGGGTCTCTTAGCAGCTCCATTTTTGAAGGTCTATAGTAGTCCTGAGATACATCTGCAGTAAACGTTAACTGGCTCCAGACCAGAAATCTGCACTGCCAACTTATGGTAGTGTTGAAACCAATTAAATGCACTCTGCTGAGATGAATACAAAACCATTCAAAGTGTTTTCTGGGGAAGAAAAAACAAAAACATATCTTGCTCACACAGGTTCACCTCAAAACATAAGAAAATATAATCTATCTGATCTTAGTCAGATAAATATGTTCTTGCTTGCCTTATCTAGTTTAGCCAATAGTCAGTAAGCAAGACTCAGTCCTTTATTTAGGTAAATAAAGTTTTCATTCATGATTAGTGCACATCCAGGCTGTTCCTTCTGCTGCAGTACTCTGGCTGAGAATCGTATGTGCCTAGTGGTTGCAACATTGGTCATGAAACCAAGCTGCAATCTTAGGATCTAAATGTACGATAATTTGGATCCACCATATTTTTAACCTCCCTACAAAATTATCTCCATCAGCAAAAGTTGGTTTCTATGGTTACATAATATTCTTGCAAAGTTAATGCTTTAGTTCGTGTCTATTCACATTACTGTTTCTTTTCCATCTCTCTAGTTATGCCTGGGAAGGTAGAATCAAGTGCACTGACCTTAAAGTTAATGTCAAGTTCTTAATTTCTTAAAAAGATGTGCTACCTATGCCCAGTGTCAGACTATATATATATATATATTGAGCATTATAGAAAATGTGAAGGACTATCTCTATGAGCCAAGCTGCACTGAAATTAGCGTTCAAATTGACTTTAAGTTCTACCCATGCACATTACAATGGTAGGCAGCCAATCAGCCCAAGTACTAAGACATCTAGGACTGGCTGGTTTGTTCACATTGTATTCATACACTGGATCAAAACTTGTGTTCCCTATTACTTTGCAGCTGTTCTTGTTAATGAACCTACAAGTATATTTCTAGAGGCAGGCTTATTTCTTTGTTTTTATTTACAAAAATAATTTTTTTAAAAAGCCCTTAGTGTGATTCTTCAAAGTAAGTTGTATTTTTCCCACACTGGGTCAATGAATCAGATTCTGTTTGTTCTATGAACACAAGCTTTACTTAAAAATGGTTTGTTTATCCATTGAGAATCCAAACACAGCTTACTATAAATACATAAAGGAGCTGCAATAACTAATGAGGAATTGAATAAGAAGGGGGTTTGTTTGTTTGCAAATTTAAGGGATGCTTAGCTAATGCACCAATAAGGACAACCAGAGCTTCTGATCTGGCAAATAAAAAGGACTTCATTCATTCCCAGTCCTCCCCAGCCTTCCCATACATAAGCTGTTGACCAGTTCTGTGCTGGAATAAGTCAATAGTCTCAACCATTTTCATGTTGTGACTTGATGCTGCAGTAACAAACTTATAGGAGACTTCTGTCTGTCCTCTAGCAGTACCAGAAAAAAGCAGGTCTGCCATCTCTTCTTCTCTGCCCATGACTCAGGTAGGGAACATGTGAGCTACAGTCAGCTGGGATTCCAGTCCATAATGCCTGTGCAGTCTGTGACTGCATATGATCATGTTTAATTGCGTAAGGTCCTGGACTCATAACTCATACTAAAGGAATTAATGACAATTTGCATTAGTCTAGTTTTCTCCTTATAGTTCTTTTCTACCTCTGTTTTCTGAAGTAATCATGTTCTCCAGTAAATATACACTACAGTTTCTTATTAAATCTTTGCTTTTTTGACTATTAATACATTTTATAGTCTGTGTCTTTTCCTTTGTTGCATTGAATGTTAAAATTACAATTATTCAAACCTCAGATTTACTTTTCCTGGTTTATTTTGGCACTTTACTTTCATCACAGAGCAAAGTCACGGACACAGAAAGAGTGGCTTGGTCTCCATAGCATGATAAAATTTAACCTTACAATCTTAACTTTACACTAATGGAAAACAAGAATAAAATTGTTAAACCTGTCAAGTTTACAATCTGGAAATGTTAATGGTTGATATAGAGCATAGAGTATTTTATTGGAAATTAAATGCACTTGAGAAATGTGAGACATTTCTTGATCCTGGGAAAAAAACTTTTTAGAATGAAGGCAAAAGACTTTTGAATGAGTGAAATAATGAATACTGAAAAAAAGTGGAAGATGCAAATAAAAAGGAAACTTTCCTATCATCTTAATTTTTATCCAGTTCTTGGTTCAAAACCAGTAGACAGTTTGTCCTTGATGTCAAGATAAGCAGGATCAGCTTTCCTGTGTGGGAGTTGTGAAGTCACATGCTTCCTCCCCTTTGCACGGTTTTATACCTGTGTATCTGTGTTTGGTTTCTAGATTTCCAGATCCTTGTCCTTTATTTTGACTGGTGAAGACAACTCATCAGCATCATTCTGTTAAGATTACAGCTTCTCTTTGGTTAATTGTGCTATAAACTATAAAAAGAAATAAATAGCCTCTAAGCACTCACACACCCCTTTTCCAACAGTACCTCTAAGTGATGCTCATGGGCTGCATGTCTTAACCCATTCGTGTCCATAGGATTGCTGACCCAAATCATACTCAGGACACTCAAAGAAATCCTTACCACTGCACCAGGTTTCCATCATCACAGACAGACTAATTTGGTATTGGGAAAATATTCAACCACTTCAATGATTTAAGATCCTATACAGTATTTTGATAAATACTCCAGGCACTAGGGAACCTCTTGTCTTGCTAGAAGACAGATGGGCATAAACTCATAGATCACTGGGATTCTCTCTATGAACTCATCTGCATAAAACAAAGAGAATTCACCCATGTCACCCATATGGTAAATACATACTTCCTACCACTGCCTTTTCTATGATGCCATTACTGCCCACATTGCTGCCACATAAACAGGAAAAAATGGTCAGTTCCATTTGTGATAACAATTATTCTGCTCTAACTATCTTCTCTTTACTTTTGCTTGCATCTTGTGTTTGTACCCCAGAGGCATACTTTATCCATCAGTGGGAAAGTTACTGGTGTGTAACGCAGGGTGGTCTGGTTTAGAGCTCTCTACTCCCTTAGAACAAAACCAAGTCAAAAAATAACCTCTGATTTTTGCAGAAGTTCACAGCAGTACACACACTATAGCAAGATCCTTGGCAGGGCAGCAGGCAGTCTTCTGCACTCCTGTACGTTCCTGAGAATGTTATTATTTTTAAAGGGTGGTATACTCTTCATCCTTCATTCCATGTCTGTGACTAGGGCTCCCAGACCAGGTATGTCTGGCCTTCATTATGGCTGTGCAGATTCAAGAAATGTTTCCAGGCAGTAAAGATATGATCAGGATGAAGTATAATCACAGGCTTTTTGCTTGGACCATCTCTCTCGGATATGTATAAAAAGGTAGGGTGCATGTGGGAAAAGCAAGGAGGGGAAGGGAATGAGCATATGCACAGAAGTGGTGCATGAGAAAAAACATTGTCAAGGCCAGCAGGGTAAACATCCCTAGAGTGTTAAAAACATTCAGTGCTGTGCTCTTATCCTGACCTCTTTGGCTCTGTGCTCTCTCTGTGCTCTCTTCCAGTAAACAGAACAAGACCAGGACACATACTGAGCTCCGGGCTACAATCACCTGTACCTTCTCACTCTTGGCATGTTCCTTGACACAGTTATGACTCATTCAAAGGCTTACCCTCCCAATCGGTGCCTGGCTTTGATTCAGAGAATAGCTCATGTGAGCTCTGCTCATGGTTAGCAGTCTGGATGTAGCCACGTTGTTTGAAGAAGTCAGGAGCAGGGGGCATGGTGAGGGATGAGCATAAAGTGCACAGACACAAGCAACACTATGTTCTGCCATTTGGCCAGGAAGTTGTACCCGGTCTGTTTATTAAATAGTACAGATATAGCCATTGCTAAAGTTAGGAGAAACATCCTATCACTTATACTATTCTGGCTAAATACCTGCAATTAAAACAAGCATATAACAAAACAGGTGTATATCCACACATCTCATAAACAGCGAAATATCATTGGGGTGTTGTTTTTTGTCCCTACACTGAAACACCCTGCCAACAAGCACTGCATAATGCATCCACCTTCTGCCACTGTTGGCTCCAAAGTACTTCGGTTGCTCCTAAAACATTATGAACCACCATCCCTGACACCAGAATTTCATAATAAATGGTGGGAAAGCCTTTTCAGAGAGGACTTTCCTCTTTTCTAGTGTCTAGTTAAGACCTGACCTCAAGTGTCTGTCACACATTTTGTATTATAGAGTTGTATGGCATCTCAGAAAAGGCACTAGAAAGTAAACTGGTTCTTTTACATAAGCACGTACAAATAGTCTATGTGACAAAAAAAAAAAAAAAGCAACAAAGTTTATCTTTTAGTCTTCCTTTTATCTGCTAGCCTACCTGTAGGTCATATTGAATTATGCACTGCATGTTTTCTTGTTAATACACAGGTGTTTGAAAGCCTTGCTGAAGGATTTATTGTGAAATTTATACCTTTAATTTGGAGGATTACTCACAGGTGATGAATTGAATCTGCTGCTGTGCACTGCTATTCAAAGCAGCAATCTTGGCATAATTTTTGCTTTGGATTTTTCAGAGATCTTTTTCTTTCACATGCTTGTTTTCACAAGGTGCCTTTTCTCGACTGGCCAACTCAACAGCATTGTTCAGCTGGCCGAACAATAAGGCCGGGCTGAAAAACAATATCCCACCAAAGATGCCTATAGGTTCATTCTAAAGAGGATTCAGGCTTTGATATATATGTTTTATTTATAAAATTTCCCTCAGAAATCAGGCCAAGAAGTTGCAGCTGCTGGAAAGTTAGATGTTCTGTTTAATTTTTAAACAAAATTCTGAACAATGTATTCTAGTATAAAGAAGGCTTTGTGAATAGTGAGTCATTTTCTGTTGATGGAAATACGATTGGTATCTCGTATAACATATTACTTCCCTGTTCTGCCCCCACTGCTTCCTATTGAATGTATCTAACAATCTATCTTTGCTATTCATAACACACCTAAAGAGACTGATAACCAAAGCTCAAAGCGTCTATGTTTGAAGTTACTGTTCAAAAGGTCTTTCCAGTGCTGCCTGCTTCCTCATAACCTGACACGTTCCACAGCCTTATACTACAAACAAAAGTTAAGTAGAACTGAGTTGAAGCATGCACACCATTTCTCAGATTTTGGATCCTATACCTACATGTTACATTTTCAGAACACAAAATACATGGCTTTTTACACTGAAATATTTCAGCAGAGCCATCTTCTTCTCTTGAGTCATAGCACCAAATTTACAGACAGGTATCTGTACTTTATTCCTTCACTCAAATGCCTCTCTGCTAGTTGCCTTTTACTTCAAGATAGAACAGTTATCAGGCTCCTGTTAAATCTATTTCATAACAAGAATCTTTTCATACAGACAGGCCCTTCTTAGACTACAGTGGCTGCATAAATACAGTAGACTAAGAAAACTGCATGAATTGGAATAAACAAGGTGATATGCCGCTACTCTCTGTTTTGCAATCATTATGACAATATCCAGATTAAAAGTCAAATTCTAACACATTAAAAATAAACCAGGTAGCAACATTGTAAACATTCACTTTTACAACTGCAAGGCAGAAGTTCTTGGGTTTGCAAGCCCAGCATAACATCACATTAATGCCACTGTCCTGATTTATGCTTTAGATCTTGTTTGCCTAAAGTAAGTGTAGCAGTTCAGCTAAGTGGGAAAAAAGGGCCATATGCAGAGTTCTATTGATATTGCCAGTCTTTTTTGCTGTTTGTGTAACAATAACTAATAATTTCAACACAGAGGAACTAGTTCCATGTCCTAATGAAAATAATGCTGTTATAATAATAATGTCTATTACCAGCAACTTTGAAAGCTTTCAGGGATCCTGAAACTGAAATTGGCTGTTGGTGGGATCACTAAAAACCATACTAGTTGATCCAGAACTCTGTGGTTGTTAGAAGCTGCAATAATAAACAGGCTTAGAAGCCACGATTTAACGTCTGTGTTATAGAAGCTCTGGAGAGGATCACTGGTCTCAGCTCTGCTACCATCATAGCACTTCTGTGAGTGTCCAAAACAGCATGGATGCTCAGGGACTACCAGCAGCATCAGAGAGAGAAGCAAAGGCTGCGCTCTGCAGGAGAAGAGAGTGCAGCTGCAACATATCTCAGGCCTATACACGGGAGTATATGAAAAAGGGTGGGTTGGAAACCACAAAAAATAGGACAGTGGAAGGAAGACTTGAGATATTACAGCTTTCCAGAAGGAGCAAATGCATAGCTTTTAAAATGCACATAGCCCTCTGGTCTGGAACCTGGAGTGTAAACTTGTTGCAGTCAACTCAAATTATTTTGTCTTGGTTATGGTGTTAGTAGTTTTCCACTCTGGAAAACGAGATGTACAGAACTATAACAATTCAGCAGCAGAGATACTCAGCTACAGCAAAACATGTTAGCAACAAAGGAAGCAAGTGGGTATCTTAAAAATAAATGGGCTTTTTTTCTTTCATATTAAGGAAGAAGCAGAAGAATACATTTACTTATGTTTAATGGATTTTAAAGTGGCACTTAGCAATGCAGTGTATCCCTTTTGAAGAACCAATGAGATAGAAGGAAGCTAAAACCATGGAAAAGCCTGAAAAGTAAGTATGGCTTGAGACTGAGAGACATATTGGCACACAGAAGTATTTCTTTTTTATCTACCCAAAGTAGATAAAGTTAAAGTAAAATTTCCTTTACTTTTCCCCCAAGCTCCTAGCAGTTCTTTAGTTAATTTTTGAAAGAACCAGCCATGGTGAGGCATATTTATTTGGCATCCCTCTTGGAAGAGCATCCAAAACTCACTCTTAGTCTGATCTCAGCCTTCTACCTCTGTACTTGTACTAATAATGAACCTCAGCTTCTCAGCTTTGTTGATTTGCCTTTCACTGTTGTTGCCTTTAACAACAGTGGTGCGCACAAACGTTATGTGAGTCCGTGTAGGCACTGACTGACATTTTCAGGCACACTGAATGGAAACATTCACACCACAGAGTAGATTACCTGCTGTTGGGTTACTCTGAGAAGTTTGAATTAAAGAGGAGTACAAGTAGGTTAAGATTGATTTTTCAACCGATTGTTTTATAAATGAGGTATAGAGGCTTATTTCTGTCTTGGTTCTTGAAGGGAGTGTGATCATTATAGAAAATTTAAAAAAACAACCAACCAACCTTGAAAATAAAGTTCTTGATTAATTTCTCCATTTAATGGAAAGACTAGGGTTTCTTTCCACAGGTGTTTCTATGCTGCATTGTTACCTACATAAGATTTTCTTGTTGTTGCAGTCTGCTTAGTAATAAAAAGAATAGGTTTGAAGGAATTAAATGCCCAGTTTTCTTGCTATATCTTTTCTGTTATGCAAACCTCCTCAATATGAAAGATTCTGCAAGCAGTTCAACAAGAAAATAATCCACCTCCTGCCAGGAGAATTTTCACTGCTAATTAACAAGCCAGTGGAAAATCCCTTTTTTATTTTATAACTTTGTGTAATCAAAGTCAGGGATCTAAATGCTGACATAAAAGTGAGACACAGTTGAGCCCTTGCACTCTCCATGCAAAAGCCTTTTAACAGCATGTAGAGACTGCAAAAATCATCCAAAAGGCTGAGTAAAATAATTCAAAATATTCACACAATATGAACACAAACAGCCAAAATGTAGACGGGATACAAGTTAGAGACTCTCTAAATGTTTTTTTCCATGATTGACATATAAAGAAAAATATTGGGATTACTAGCCCTTTTTTAGAAAGTTAAAACAATAATGCACTGAATATAGATGGCGCTTTATCAAATAACAATTTCTGTGAAGATGGTAATAGTCTAGTGAATTAACCCCAAAATGTATATTTTTATTTTCCTAAGTGGACAATCTGATGCATGTCTGCAGATACTGAACTAAAACCAAGGTATGCTAGTTGGATGTGTGGAGGATGCTGAGAATATGCAAAGGAACAGAAAATACTCTGATCGTTTCCTTTCATCATCTTTGCTAAAATTAATTTAATGGATAAAAGTAGCTAACCATATTGCTTGGTATTTTTCTCTGTTGAGTGGGATAATGGACCTGTCACAAGGCAAAACTGAACATATTTTAAGGCACTTGCTTTGGGATTTCTTGGAAACAACAGTGTATCCCAAGTTATCCCTTTGTTTCTCTTACATGCCAGCAGCTAACAGCTGTGTTAGTTACTCTCCAGATATGGACTAGATTCTTCCCTTATGGTTGTACCTTTGCTGAAGACAAAGCCTTACTAAAACCAGGCTCAGCGTAATATTGGACTCACTATGTCAGTGTTCCCATTTATTTAATTTCTATGAAGTATTTATTTAGACATCTGCAGTTTTGATATTAGAAAGTCAGGACAGGAAATTGTCACAAAAGTTTATTTGTTTTAGACTTGCTGCTGCTTGCCAGAGATGGTGATGGGTGTAGCACTACTGCAAGGTGGGGGGGGGGAAAGCAATAACCATGTTTTTGGTTAAGGGGCTGTTTCCTTTATCAGAATGTGCAAAGTACACTGACTTTTGGCTGCCCTCACCTGTCTCCTTATCTTCCCTTAATGCTAATAATTGTTTCTACATGACAATCAAATGCATAGCACTTTGATTTCAAATAGCAGTTAATTTGCAATTCTCAGTGGGTGAAACGCCCAAGCACTTCTTTACACATACCGGTATAAATCCAGAACATCCCCAGAACAAGAGTAATTCCTCCACTGCTCAAGGAGATATGAGAGTCCCCAGACATGAAGTTCCTTTGTCTCACAGTTCATGACTCTTCTACGTGCAGGATATACCTTTCTTAAAAAAAAACCCACAACAACAAGATTTCTGCCTTTTCTGTAGCAAGGAAATGTACTGGCAAAAGAGGAATCAATCTCTCAATAGAGAGGGGCAGTGCTTCCATTGCATATTGTAGCAGTAGGAAAATGTAAAATCTTTGAAAGACTTCTTTAATGTATTAGGTGGAAGCCACATATGCACGTAGACAAGCATTGCTGAGTTACCTTTCATTGGCTGTTTTGCTGAGACTTTGAAGCAATTTAATTATGCAATGTTCTCGAGTTCCTGCATGTGGCAGGAAATACATAAGTGCAAAGTAAGAATAATGCAATTCTAGCAATCACTAAATTGTGCACATGAAAATAATAAGAACATTAAAAAAATTTTAAACACCTTAAGAATCTTAAGAACAACAAAAGACAGTGCAATGCCTTTATAGCAATTAAAGATTATTCACATTCTTAATTTACAATGGAAAATTATTTATTCCCCTCTATTGACCTGTACTACAGTAAAGACAGTTGAATGTTTCAGCAAAAGTAACTCTTGGAGGAACAGTTGCCAACATTTATACTGTTCCAAGTGTATCTTTTCATACTGACTTTTTGTCTGTTTTAAGATACTGGATTTACTAGAATTAGTTTGTATTTTCATCAACATGTAAGCAAATGCAAAAAGCCATATTGACCACAGTAATTCAATCTGCAAAGTACTTTCCTCAGGGTGATTATTGTTGTGCCTTCTGGGCTTTGATAATTATTTTTGCTAGTGTTCCTCATCACCAAGTGTACGCTTGCTGAATTCCAGCTCCAGCTTAGCCTAAAATCTACTTCCCCAAGCTTCTATGATCAGGTCAGTATTCTCCATTCTCTGCATTTTTCTCCTTTCCCACATCATTAATTTTCATAATTTAGCCAGACAAAAATCTTCCTTCGGGGAGAAGGACTTGGGGTGCTGATTGATGAGAAGCTAAACATGAACCAGTAATGTATGCACTTGCAGCACAGAAGGTCAACCATATCCTGGGCTGCATCAAAAAAAGCATGGCCAGCAGGTCAAGAGAGATGGTTCTGCCCTTCTATTCCTCTCTTGTGAGACTGCATCTGGAGTATTGTGTCCAATTCTGGAATCCTCAACACAAGAAGGATATGAAGCTCTTGGAACAGGTCCAGAGGAGGACTATGAAGACGATCAGAAGAATGAAGCACCTTTGCTATGAGAATGGCCTGAGAAAGTCAGGCTTGTTTAATCTGGAGATGAGAAGGCTCTGGGTACACCTAATAGTGACCTCCCAATACCTGAAGGGGGCCTACAAGAAAGCTGGGGACTTTTTATGCAGGCATGGAGTGATACGACAAGAGGGAATGGCTATAAATCAGAGAGGAGCAGATTTAGACTAGACATTAGGAAGAAATTCTCCACCATGAAGGTGGTGAGGCACTGAAACAGGTTGCCCAGGGAAGTTGTGGTCGTCCTGTCCCTGGAGGTGTTCAGGGCCAGGCTGTATGGGGTCTTGAGCAGCCTGGTCTGGTGAGAGGTGTCCCTGCCAATGGCAGAGGGGTCAGAACTGTATATCTTTAAGGTCCCTTCCAGCCCAAACCATTCTATGATTCTATGAAATGGAGTTCTCTACCTGCAGTTCCAGCTATTTCAACTTCATAACCTCCAGCTATCTGAGATTCAATGCCACAAGTAATCCATTGCTTCCTCAGCCTCAGTTTCTTTCAAGAAAATGTTGAACGGATGCATTAATTTCACAATTCCCATCTTTCTCCTCTCCCCCTGTATAGTTTTTTATCTGTATTTTAAATTTATCCATTATCATAAAGCACAGAAGCTTCTGAATGCAAAAAAACCTAATGTTCCTGTAAATCACAAGGATCTTGAAGGGGATTTTGAAAATAGAGTTGAATAAATGATAAATATTGGAAGTAGTAACATTAGGAAGATAAAGCATGCTTCAAAGTCCTGCAATATATTGGATTATGTTCAGGAAGTCATTAGAGGCACCCTGGAGACTATAAGTATTGGAAGATTCCCATTTGTCAGTATACTCTGGGAGATATGACACATTAGTAGTCTTACAAATCATTTTGATATACTCAAAGAAAGTTTATTGAATCTAGTGCAATAGTTTTTATAAAATAGTGTGCTTAGAGCCTACAATTTTATTGAAAGGAGGTGCCAGGTCTACAAAGAGATTAATAAAGTTGAAAGTACAAAGGAACTTGTAGTTGAGATAAACCTCCACAGTAAAGTAAAAATGTTTTAACTGATGGCTTGTATGCAAAATACGCTTCATGAATTAAGAATTCTGTGCATTTGGAACATGCTCTACTGTATAGTGGTTGTAGGAGACACCCTAGGCAAGTGCTAGCTCACCATGGCACCAACTCAGCTTTCGGAGGCACATTATTCATTGAAAAAAACAAAACTACATTTATGTTAAAATGGTAGAATGTCATATGCTAATTGGTATATACAAATTTCACAATCTTAGAGTTAGTCTCATTTCCTGTTTTTCTTTCCCTGCTTGCTGACAACTTTGAAATCATGCCAGTGGGAAGGGGTGCCTGCAAGGCATCTAATCCAACCTGATACTCAGAGTTGCAACAGGTTTGTCAGGGCCTTCTTCAGTCAAGTTTAGACTATCTCAAAGAATGCAGAGTCCATAACTTCTCCAGTTCCCTGTTATTGTATCAAACCATGCCCACAGTTGAAGGATTTTGTTGTATCAAATTGGAGCCTCCCACATTCTCACTTTTTGTGCATATTCTCTTGCACCCTTCCACTACAGACGTCTGGAAAAAAACATGGCTCCTTCTTCTCTTTATTCTCCTACTAACTGGCTCCCTTTAGACTAGTTATCTTGCGTCTGAACAAATCCAGCTCTCAGTTGCTCATCATACATTATGTGCTTCCAGACCTCAACCATTCTGGTGGCAGTTCACTCCACTCACTCCAGTATGTCAATGTCTGTTGTACTGGGGGAGCCTTAAACAGGACATTACACTCTAGACATGGTTTCACAGTCCCTGATAAAAGGAAGGAAACATTTTGTTTTAAGCACACTCTTTTTAATACAGCCCACTGTTTTTTGCTGCCTTGGCTGCAAAGGCACACTGCTGACTGATGTTCAGCTTGTTGTCCATTAGGATTCCCAGGCTCGTTTCTGCAAAGTTGCTTTCTAGACAGCCAGGCCACCAGTATATTTTCCCACCCCAGCTGCAGTACTCTGCACTCGCTTTTGCTGGACTTCACATGGACCCAACAGCCTATTACTCCAGCCTAGGACTCTAGATAGCAGCCCAGTCCTCCAGTAAATCAATTACTCCCTCCTTAACTCAGTATCACTTTGAAGACTTTCTGGGTGTGAAATCTGTCCCATCATCCCAGTCAATAGTAAAGGTGCTATAAAATTTTGTTGCTCATATCAACCCCAAGTGACATCACAGGTGGCTGGTCATCCACTGCCCTTCATAACATTGAGAGTCATGACCCTTTGACCCCAACAGTCTAGCCAATATTCCACTCAGCTTGTCATTCACTTATGCAGCATATCTCACCAACTTGGTTATAAGGATAGTATTATAGGATACCATACCAGTTAAACTCATTTGTTGTACTTGGATTCCTACGTTTGCTGCTCCAGGCAAGCCTCTGGAATATCAGTCATGGCAGAGCTCTGATCGCAGGACAAGCTTCTGTTGCCTTTCAAGCAAACTGGTATAAGTCATGAGACAAAGCCTGTGTCAATTGTTTCAGTTATCCTGAAGTGATTCAGCTCCAGAGAACATTAGACAGAAATCTTGAGCTTTTGTAGCTGCAAAACCAACATTTGAAACACCAGTGGCCAAAGGTGAGCTATATAGCAATACTGCCTTAAAATTCAGCATTGTTATAACTACTATCTCTAGTTCTCCTTCTCTCACAAAATCCCCTAAAAAACAGTGAAGGAAAGCTAATTTGCTCCCTAGTTCAACTAACTTGTGTAGAGCTTACAGGTTTGTTTTTGTAGAGGACTAAGAGTTTCCTGTTGATTTCAACAGAGAACTATTTTGAACTCTCTCCATATGAATATACAAATTCTCAAATAGCTAAGTGTTTGGTCTCCCTGAATAAAGTAAATTTCATAAACTATGTTTTCATTGTTTACTACTCAGATGAACACCATGCTGAAATATTGTATAAACTACATGTTTCTATCTTTGAAATGTATAATGATATCCAAATATCAATATGGTTTATTTTTAAAACATCTCTCAAACACCATATTAGCAAAGAAAACACTTCTTAAAGTATACAATCGGAAAAAAATAAATAGGTCCTTAAAAGCTGTAGACTACAGGCACTATTTTACATGAAAGATAGCACTATATTCAATAAACTTCTCAGAGTGAGGATGATCAAAGTGATTTATAAAGTTGAAAATTACATCATCTGTACCTAGTCTTTGTGCAACATCTCCAAAAAGCACCCAGAACTTCATCTCTGACTTTTCAACAAGTTCACAGGCATTCATAAAAACATAGCAGTGAAAAACGTTTCTTTCCATTTATGTGAGTAGTATTCACAATACTTGAGAAAACTGGCTCAGACATGATTACCGTTTTATGTATACACTCCATTAATTTCTGCATTGCCTTTGCTCAACTAACTAACTTTAACATTTAAAGGTAGGAGAAAGTAAACTGTCATTGTACCCCTTTAAATATCTACCTAACCTTTAGCTTTTATTAAAATCGAGTTTTCAAAGTCTGGTATTGAGTTTGTATAAGGTGAACATACTCTTTACAAAGAAGCATTTAGGTCTTGGCTACTCAGAGGGTTGCAGGCAGACTGCTATACCAGCTCTGAACCAAGTGTTAGCAGCTTGCCTTGCAGAACCCAAGCCTTGGGAGTCAGACCCTTCCCACAATCTGGTCTCTAGTCCCTTCTCAAATCCCATGCACCAGACAGTGGGTGTGCACTTACACTGGCAGTTGTTTGAAAGCTGTCTAGAGATAAAAAGCAGAAAGGCAATAGGCAGGGAGGTCATTTAGGGCATAGAAAAGGCAGCACGTGGCATCAATATGGGGAGGCCTAGAGACAGCAGCTGACAGAAATCTAGAAGGAGATGGGATAGAGGAGGCCAGGATGCTAGAAGGCTTTTTCGGGTATGGAGCAGAAAGTTTCTCCAGAGAAGGTGGAAGAGGATTTAGTAGGGTTGAGATATCAATGCTGAGTATACAGGCAAAGGAATTGTTTCAAACAGCCCAGCATTTGCCTCTTCTCACAGGTGCTTTGGGTACTATGTTGTACCTTAATATATTAGTATTAAATTGGTGGAAGATATATAGATTCCACTATTTCAAAATGAAGCCTTTGCCCACACCCTTCCCCCATTTGTACCTGATGGGCAAGAAGAGTATCTTTATGGGCAGAAAGTCTCACGGAGCACCTTTGAATCTCCATTACACTGGCTCTTTCCAATATACACGTCTTGGTTTTACACCTGTTTTAAAATTTCTAATCATGCAGTCCTAATGAGGACAGGCCAGGTACATTTGTATCTCCTTTTCCTCTCTATCTGCTCTCATTTTTCCCCAGTGAGGGCTACTGCCCCACTTGACACCTACCTATTCCTAGAAACAGGTGAAAGGACTGAATGAAGGTTTTCAATTTCCATCACTGTAAATGAAAGCATAGGCAGTAAATAGAAGGACTGTGGAGTTCCAGACTGGGAGTAGCCATTGGCAGCATAGTATAGCAAAGTGAAACTCTTGGTTCTCTCTTTATGGTTCTGCTGTACTGGTTCACACAAAATGCAAAGTTTTCTTTGAGTAAAGAGAGCTGCACTCAAAGCACAAAATGCAGATAAAGTATTATAAATAGAAAAGACCATGTTTTAAGTTGGCCATTTATGAAATAGAAATAATTCTGGCTCTTCATATCCCACATCAGGCTGTAAGCCCATATTTACACAGAAAATCTGTCTGATAGAAAATTAGGGCTGCAAGGTCAAACAGTGGAAATCAATGAGTGTCACTGCTACTTCTGGCATATAGCACATAAATGATAGATTTTTCTATTTTATTTGTCACATGCTCATAGTTAGGCAAACTATACCATATCCTTCACATATGCATGCAAGCAATGATTGTTTTAATAAACCACTTCTTTGGCATGCTTAAAAAATCCTCACCTTCACTGTAAAAGATTTTAAAGCAATAACAAAATTAAGGAGAGCACTGGATAATCTGGACAATAGTTTAGCCGTTGTGTTTGTGTTTTCTTTAGCTTTTGTGCCAATTAAGGCTACATGACTACAGAGCAGGCCATTGCTTATTAAATAAAAGGTAGCTTAGTTGATCCAGTGTCTTTTATTAGACAAAGAATTTAGAAGAGATACACAAGCACAACACTGTTTGCCCGAAGGCGTCTGCTATTGTAAACTATGTGTAAGGCCACATGAAGTGTACATATTGTCACTGTCAGATCTCAGCAAAGATTTATACTAGCATATCTTATTAAAGTCTAGGATTTTTTTTCTTCAGTCAAGCCTAACAATCTCTGCCACTTAACACATGACTTTTTAGAAAAATGGACACAAGTGTCGATCAATTGTCCCCTTGACTGACTCTCAGTATAAGTAACTTCTAATAATGAGAAGCTATTCATGAATAGTCTTAGCATGACTCTAAGAAGCTCTTTTATAAATGGATGAAATAGCTTTTCATCCTGGACCCCAACCCTAAGCTCAAGAAGAGACCTGAATTAGAGAAGGCTCCTTCATTGGAGGGGAAAGGAGGTTAGAAATCAAGGATTCACTTAAAAGCAACTCTTAAACTGCTGGCTCCCTTGTATTTCCATTCCTCTAGATAAAGACAAAAAAAACCCAAACAAAACCCAAAACCACACAACCCAAAACAAAACAACAATTAAAACCCACCAGAAAACCTAAAAAGCCACCCCCAACCTGCCCCCAATCCAAAATAAATCCTAACAACAAAACTAAACAACCAAACACCAGAAAAAATATCCACTTAAAACACCCTAGAAGCTTAGAAACACAGTGCAATAGCATTTAATTTGCCTGGAATTGGCTAGATTTCTATTATTAAAGTTTCAAAGACCTCCATCAATACAACGTTTTACTCTAAAGCCCTTAAAAGACTGCAGAGTTCTAAACACAGACCAATCCCCAGTAGCCTGCCCCTCCTGGACAGGAGCATAAACAGCTACTCTTAGAATCAAAGATGCATAGAAATTTACGAAAAAATTGGGAAGACTCAATTAGTTTTATTTTCTAACCAAGAAAAGACAACACTTAGTACCAAAACTCTGGTACCATAACGAAAAACTAAGAAAGTGCTAAGAACAGCGTAATCCACTGCAGTTAAGTTGTACATCCCTGAGGTACAAATTTGATTTTTCTTAGGCACTGCAGGAACAGGCTGTAATCAAACTCCGCTTACTGTGAGCTGGGTAACTCCATTATCACCTCCTCTATTTCATTAAAAGACTATGATTGTGGGTGCAAGTTACACTGACCGTAGACACTTCCAATCTTGTAGCAGAGAGCTTTCTAACCCACGGGAAACAGAAGACTCTCCTACTGCACAGAAAGAAACTTAAAGAATTATGTCCCCTCACCCCCTAAAACATTTTAGTATATTATAGCAGCTCCCCCAAATGGCTACAACTCAGAATTATGTACAGCCGTGACCAAGAGGCAGAAGTCAGAAAGGTCTGACAAAGTCAAAAAGGTTTGGAAGCTACTTCAGGTACAAAAAGATTGCAGCTTTGTGGTTTATGGTGCAAAATCAGTATCTAGACAAGCAGGAAAATTTTCATCGAAGACCTAAAGTACTGCCCTCCAAGAATTCAGATTAGGTTTCATACATGATAAAGTCTTAGTAAATATATAACTGTCCATAGCCCTTCCTCTACCCTCCACCCCTGAAAGCAAAATAACATGTTCACAGTTGCATCTCTACTACTTCCAGGACTTGTAGACTATTTCTCGCCTTCAGACATTAGCAAGCCTCTACTGCTGGTACATACATCCAATGCAGAAGCTATCCTTAGATTTATACCGTATAGCATCAATTTACTTAGAACATCTCTGACATGTACACTCCAAAGCATCCATGGATGGTTTCAAATATATTTAAGTTTTCTTTTGTTAGTCCTATAAAGTCAAACACTAATGAAAGCAAGGTAAGCTTTTTTTCTTTCCATCTGCTGATATGATTTTTTAAAGCTAAGTGCCATCACTTGGCATCTGTTTAAAAGCCATGAAGTAGCACACATAACCAAGAGCAAATCTGGTAGCAAAGACAGGACAATATAACTAATAAACACATGAAAGGGCATTACTGAAGATTACTAACTAAATATGCTGGCCTGGGAAGAACGTTGCCTTGTTTTTAAGCTTTAAAGGATGCTAAATACAGTTAATAGATCACTAGACAGCCTTCACATTTTCTCCTCTGAAGAAGCTGTTGCCACAGAGGTTTGATAACAGAAGGATGTTTAGTATCTTGGAAATGCCGTTTATTGAATCTTTTGCTCTGCTCTTACTTTGAGCTTCCCTTGCTTTTGTCACATCTCCTGCTCTTCCTTCTCCCTCCTTCAGACTGCAAGCTTGCAGGAATACAAACCATTAGCTCACATGCAAATATTCCCAGAGGCCACTAAGCATTGGTCTCTACCCAGATTTGAAAAAAACAAAACCCACAAACCAAAAAAAGTAAAATTTTTTCGTACACAAAGCCAGAAGTCTTCTGACTTAAAACCAATAATCTCAATAACAAAACAACAACAACAAAAAAACCCAAACCCATCCTCCACCCTATGGAACTATTGATTCACAACATTTTAGTGCCTTTAGTTCAAACAAGGAAAATATTGATGTTCTTGGGAAATCAACAGTCTGTGTCCAGTGGTGTAGTTTCTTCGCTTTGAGTGTTATGAGCTGTTTCCTTCTCTTGGAGGATGACAGAGTGCTGAATTGCCCATAGTGAAGCAAACTAGCAGAAGGGAAAACACTGAATGTGTTTACTTAATTGTTAACCAATTAGACCTGGCATCTCAGACCTTACTCAAATAAAGATGAGATTCTTTGACTTTGGCTAAGTGAAAAAAACCATGATTTTCTTCTGCCTGTGTCTGGATAAACTAAAGCCAAAACTTAAAGCTTTTGCAACGTACTCATTGAAGCCAGTTCTTTTATCAGGGGAGACAGAAAGGGACCTGACCCAGGAGTAATATTTACTTCAACCACAAAAACTGTGTTTATAATGAATTAATCATCTAATTTTCTACATCCCCTGTGCTGAGATCTGAAGAAGATGTGTTGCTGTTTTCGGCCACTGTTTGGCACAGAATCTGTTTGAACTGAGCTGGACTGTAAATGCTGCTATCACAAATCTAGCATATAGCTGGCACTGGGGAGAGAAGACATTCTATTTATAACTATTCTGGGTAGCATTAGCCAGTAGACATCCTGCTGCTTTAACCATCCTAAGGACAATCTTCATAGAAATATAACTTAGCACGATGTGAAAGGTATGACAAGGCCTGAAGGTCTGTCAGGTTGTTCATCTCATTCCCCCTCTTCTTCTAGTATATAGGGACATAGTATAGTATATACAAAAGGCATTAGAAGCAGATGCATCTTCTGAATGGAAAACAGAAGTTTCCAGCAAAGGGGGAAACTTGCTGAAGTTGGCAAGCACTGTGAAATACTGGAATTAGGCAAATTCTCTTGGACACTATAAGCCTTTAAAATACCTTTATTTTTCTTGTACTCTCTAAACCCTGTCCAGCAGTATAACAAGAGAAGTTTCTTCTTCTCAAGTAATGAGTTAAAAAGCAACTCAAGTAGTTTACATAGAGGCTCTAATGAAATTGTAGGCATTTAAACAGAAATTTTAGGTTATCAGTTCTGAAAGGGAGCAGAAGAGTACTTTGAGTCCTTATTCCCATCAACAGATCTTGAATAAATACAGTGAGCAATAACTCAGTGTGAGATGGAACAGGGAGATGGGCATGTACACGTAATCATGATATTCACAGAGTAACAAAATTGTTAAGGTTGGAAAAGACCACTAAGATCATCAAGTCCAACTATGAACCTAATACTGCCACGTTCACCACTAAGCCATGTCCCTAGGCACCACATATCTTTTAAATACCTCCAAGGATTGTCAGCCAGTTCCAATGCTTTAAAATGCTTTTTGTGAAGTAATATTTCTTAATATCTAGATTAAATTTTCCCTGATGCAACTTGAGGCCATTTCCTCTTGTCCTATTGCTTGTTATGTCAGAGACGAGATCAACACTCACCTCACTACAACCTCCTTTCAGGTTGTGGTACGGAGCAATGAAATCTGCCTTCAGCCTTCTTTTCTCCTGACTAAACCACCCCAGTTCCCTCAGCCACTTCTCATAAGACCTGTACTCCACACTTCACCAGCATTGTTGCCCTTTGCATTCATTCCAGCAGCTCATTGCCTTCCTTGTAGTGAGGAGCCTAAAACTAAACACAGTATTTGAGGTTCAGACTCATCAGTGCCGAGTACAGGAGGATGATCACTTCCCTAGTCCTGGTGAACACCCTGTTTCTGATACAAGCCAGGATGCTTTTGGCCTTCTTGGCCACACTGCTGGCTCTCATTCAACCATCTATTGACCAGCACCCCTACGTCCTTTTCCACCAGGCAGCTTTCCAGACGTTCATCTCCAAACTCATAACATTGCATGGAGTTGTGGCCCAAGTGCGGGATGTGACACTTTGCCTTGTTGAACCCCATAGAGTTGGCCTCAGGCCTTCAATCCAGCCTGTCCAGGAGCCTCTGTAGAACCTTCCTTCCCTCAAGCATATCAACAGCCCTGCACAACTTGGTGTCATCTGTGACCTTACAGAGGTTGCACTCAATCCCCTCACCAGATCTTAAATAAAGATATTAAACAGAACCAGCCCCAACACTTAGCCCTGGGGAACACCACTTGTGACCTGTTACTTCCGGATTTAACTCCGTTCACCACAACCCTCTGGGCCCAGTCAGCCAGCCATTTTTTTACCCAGTGAAGAGTACACCCACATAAACCATGAGCAGTCAGTTTCCAGAGGAATGCTGTAGGAAACAGTGTCAAAGGTTTTACCAGAGTCTGCATAGACAGTACTCACAAGGCTTTCCCTCATCTACTAAGTGGGTCAGCTTTGTCATAGAAGGATATCAGATAGTCAGGCAATACCAGCCTTTCTTAAACCCATGCAGACTGGGTTTGACCACTTGTTTGTCCTGTAAGTGCCACATGATGGCACCCAAGATGGTCTGCTCCATAACCTTCCCCGGCACTGAGGTCAGGTTAACAGGCCTGCACTTCCCCAGATCTTCTTTCGGACCCTTCTAGTAGATGGGAGTCATATTTACTAATGCCCAGTCAAGTGGGACCTCTCCAGCTAGCCAGGACTGCTGATAAGAGATTGAAAGTGGCTTGGATAGCAGTTCTACTAGTTCCTTCAGTACTCTTGGGTGGATCTCATCTTGCCTCATAGACTTGTGCTTGTCAAAGTGGAATCACAGGTCACTAACCATTTCTTCCTGGATTACATGGGCTCCATTCTGACACTCATCCCTGTTTTCCAGCTGAGGGGCGGGGTATCCAGAGAACAACAGGCAAAGAAATCTTAACTACTTCATATTTGTGTCATTGAAACTGTACCTTTGTTACTGGCTGAATTTTATTACCTTGAATACCTCCTTTAAAATATTAACTACATTAATTTCATGATACTTGGAGTACCAAGAATCACAAGTAATATTGATATGGTTCTTTGGATAAGGACTCCTCTACCAAAGTAATCCTTACTTCACCACTGACAGGCGGCATGTGCCATATAGCCTGTTCCTGGAGTGGTCAAATAACCAATAGCAATTGGGAAGTAGACACTCAGTTATTGCAAAATAAAGAAACATCTCAAAAACCTAAGGATGGCTAATTTAAGACAGAAAGAGATCCATCCAATATGCATCACTTTGTATATTAATATGTCAGAATTAAAGATTTGTTCTTAAATGTGCATTTTTTAAAGACCTAAAGCAACTTTTAAATTCTACTTTAATGTTTTAGTTCTGTGTTGATGGTTTAATAAATGATGACTGTGTTGCAAAACAGTCCTGTGTGGAAAAAAAGCTATTGAAATCAAGAAGTTCTTCTTGTCTCCTTTTAAGATTAAAGTAAACAATGATTTATCAGCATCTGAAAGCTTTAGAATGAGATGCAACAAGCTGAAGACAAAGATCTTTAACATTTTAAGATGAGTTTCAGCAAGCAAAAAAATAGCACATAGTGAAGTATGGTGCCTGGCCCTTGTTCTATGTTAACTCTAGACTGAATATGGTTTATGCAGGCAGTATGCTAATCATAAATCCTTGTTAAACATTGGCTAATAATTATACTTTGTACTTGCTTAAAGCCCTCTGCAAACAGAAAGTCATTTTTCACAACATCGTAGGAGTAGCTAGACAATTACTAAACATTCCAGAGCTCTGAGGTAGAAATGTATCCATTCTTCTATGCAGCAGGCCAATACTCAAAACCAATCTAGAGGGAAGGGAGGATTAAATAACACAGCTGTAGACTGTAGGAATCTGGTAGTTTCATCTGTATTTGAGTTTTTAATTTAAAGGTAACATAGTGAAAAAGACGCTATACTGTCTTTGTGTTCTATTCAAAACAAAAATTAATGTTTATTTCACATAAATAAAGATAAGACTCTTAAACCAGTGACAGAAAATCATCCCACACAGCAAACCACAGACCATAAAAAGTTTGAAGCACGAACATTACAAAGACCAGTCAGCTATCTTAATCTGATCAACTGGTTTTGGTAACAAATTAAAACAGTTGCTTCATGTTTGTGGGCATTTTTTAAAGGCTGCTTCTTGCATTTTAAGTTACTGGCTGAAGATTTTAGTCTTATGACAGGAAATGTATTTAACTTTTTTCTTTATTTTCTTGTTTAAATGATAATAACAGTAACGCATCAACTACAGCAAAAGATAATCATTTCATTAAAATCAGTGAAGAAGTGCCTCAAGGTGATTATCAGGCATGAACCTCAAATTATGTAGTGACCACTATGCGAGTAGCAACATGAAAATTCTCCAATCAATCAGTGTGGCTAGCAGATGGCACAGGTTTGATTTCATTAAAAAGCAGCAATGTGAGATACCAGAGTCCAGATTAAGATTTCGTCTCAAAAAAAAAAAGTATAAGGAAGCAAGTAACTTCAATTATTCATATGCATATTAATATAAACACCAACTAAGTACTAAGCCCATAACAAGGCCAAAGGACACATCTAGTTTTCATGTAGTCATGGTCAGAGTTTTAATACAAAGCATGGAAAGCAACCACTGAATTATGAGACAATGGAAACTAGATCTATTCTCTAATAGTTAGATGAGCATAGTTTCTTTTTTTTTCTTTTACCAGAGTAAACCGCAGATACCAAGATCCTTAGTTGCAATGGGGATTAGCAAAGTGAATTTAAGCTCCTTTCAGGTTCCTGATGTTAAGATCAGTTGATGCTGGTCTTGTCCCTCATATTTAATAGAAAAACCTCAGTCATCTTTAAAGTTGTGCAGATTACCAAGAGCCTAAAAGCACTGATCCAGCAGAGAAAGACTATCTGAATGGTACAAGAACAGCCCCACCCCTATTCCAGCATTGGCACAGGAACCGAAAAGCAAGTTAGTGTTAGAAGCATCAACGGGACTTTCTAAACAAAGCGCACATCTAAACCAGAGAATGAGCAGTACAATACTAACTTATAATATTACATACTCCTGATGCCTTCGGGAATTTCGTGATAGTTTTCAACCCATATATTTTCTTCCAACTTTGTCTTTGACAGTTCACTTTAGCTTTTAGGGTATCTACTTGAATTATTTCTGTGTCTCTTATTTTCTGTTGGGTTCACTACAGTGCTTGCCTGCCTACATTTTCTCTATTGTTTGTTTTCCTAATCAAATGGTTTCCTTTCTTTTTTACTGAGAACCACCTACTTAAAATTTAAAGAGATGAAATAAAGAACAAATACAGAATCCTGCTGTCCCTACATGATTATTCTGCTTGTTTATTATAACCTCTGTTCTGCTCTCTAGCAAACTTAAACTGTGAAATCTCCAGCCATTGACTGTCTTTCTCTGGTTATACAGCACCTAGTAAGACAAAATCATACTCCTAAATGGCATGGAGGCATAATAAAGATAACCACCAGCAATAAGACTAGGTAATAGCATCAACAGTTCAAATATGAGAAAGAGGTCTAGGCAGAGAGATGATAGCAAGTCCAAAGAAACATAATACAAACAGCAATTAGTGCAAAGCATATTCTAAAGAGTAACAACCCTAAAAAACCTCAACCCCCAGAAAGCTAACAAATCCCCACCATTATGAAAGAAAGTCCTTTTCTCAGAAATTCCCCATCCAAAGCATCAAAAGTTATGCCTGTTTTGAGCTAAAGTTCCAAGAATCTTGAATCAGTTTTGCATCTTCCAGTAGCTAATGAAGACTGGATATGTGTAGACAAAATACCCTGCCGTTATCTCAGTAGACAGGAAAAACAAGCAGAATACTTTATAGCTTAAAATAATTCCTCTACAAAACATTTTTCATACCATGTGACTGTGCTAGGAAAATATGACAATTTTGCCATTGTGGTTTGAAACATATAGAAGACTCTTCTGCTATTTACCAATATACTAAACTCATTTTTCATAGGACATACAAGCAACTGGATGTCTATATATGCTCAAACGCCGCTGAATATGCCATGTTTTTAGAAAAGGCACCTTAAAGGATAAGAAAATACTCCATTTGTGTGTGCCATCAGTGTTTTAACCAAATGGGAGCAGAGCATTCAAAGAGCAGGTCTGACGATAAATGTGAAGATGAGGGCTTCACACTTAAGCCATTGGTTTCTGGTCAGTAAAATGATAATTCTGTTTTCTGCAAGAAATACCTATTATAGTGGTTCAGGCAAGGAAGGGTATTACAGTATCAATGGCAGTTCACAGGTTCCCACCAGCCATCCTGCCCTGCATTACATATTCCCTACATCCAGGTCTGTGGTACTTAGCTTTAGTCCCTTTTCAATATCGTTCCCTTGTGTGCATACGGAAAGTCACCAAACTTATCCAAAACATATCACATATACAGGCACAGCAAGGCTGATCTTACTATTGCATGTCTACTGCACTACCGTTGCCACCACATTTGCAGGACTCCAGACAGTTTTCCTGCACAATACAGCACAACATAGACTGGAATCTAGTTCTGGCATCTCCTCACTGAACTTCATTACATAATATGTGTTGGTATTTCAGCTTGCTGAGTCCAGCATTAAGGTGCTAAACATTCTGATTATCTAGTGAGAATACAGATACTTTCTTTTATTCTGCAAATAACAGAATGGAACCATCTAAACATCTCTTTACGAGTCAAATTAGCACAGGATATGATGTTATCACTTAGAGTCATATCAAAGCAAAGAAGAAATAAGGGCTAGTAAGCCTAGAGTAAGATGTTAATACCAAGCCAGTAGACAGTTGAATCAGATAGAAACAATTTCCAGAGAATCAAGAGGAATCAAGGGAGGGAATCTATCTTTAAATGTCAGATAATTTTCATTGCAGGCTTTTCTAATTGAATTCACTTTCAAAGAGACAATTTTTCTCCCTGCCTAAAAGTATCCATTCTTCAATATGTCCAGCATATTTTCTTTTATCCCCTTCTATTGCTGGAACAGATCCTCCCACGTTTAAATTAAAGTCCATGCTGAGATAAAGCATAGGGTTTTATCTGTACTCTATAGATAAGGAAGTGAGAAACAGGGAGGATAGATGGTTTGTTTGTTGTCACAAAAAGAATTCACATGAAACATGGAACTGAACAAAGGTTTACAAGTCCTCACCACAATCAACAGGACAGCCTCAGTTGTGACTCCAGCACACCACCCACTATTTTTTCAATCCAAGCAAAGAACAGGTCTGTAAGCCCTGATGGAAGAATTCCAAATGGATCGAACTTTCACTACAAGTGCCTACGCTATCTGCAGTGGCTACCTCCTACCACCTTCTCCACTGTCTTCTTGGGGTCCTCCATGGCAGCATCTTAGTTTCTGAAGCAACAAACCTCATTAGCTTCATGCTCACTGCTCTTCCTATGAGTCCCACAGTACATATTGCTTCACTTTGTTTCCTGTGGCTTCTAATCTTTACTCCACAGCTCCAATTCTGCTGTATGTTGAATTGTTTTTTCTCAGGATATAAAGTGAGACTTATGTGGTTGCTCCCTCCAGTTACCTGGGTAACCCAGTAAACAGATCAACCATTAGGATAAACCATGTCTGAGGAACAAACAGAGTAGCAATCTTTATAAATAAACATGGAAATGTCACCTATCCACCACATGTAATAATTTTGATCATCCTCTATGAAACAGCATATGTATACATCCCATGTCTCAACATTTATTCATATTGGAGTCCTTACACCATTTACTTCTAGAGGAGACTTGATAGCACTAGGCAACTATTCAAGCTGACATTTTGAGCAACAGAGGCCTCCAGTATTCTTGCCTCACTATTTTAAAGCAGAGGACATAGACAAGGCAGCCAAAATGGCCTATGGATTTAACTGCTTTGCAATATTATCATCTGCTGCAAATATGATTCAATTGTCTTGGTGATTTCATCTATCCCTTGATGTCACAAGTGCTTTCAAATTTTTTAATCTATTTGTTTGTCTCTGCCTGAAATGTATTGTACTGCCAGCTAATAAGATCATTGTTGGTGCAAGCCAAAGGTAGAAATCTTTCTGGTAAATCTCTGCAAGGGAAATCATGGCTTTGGGAATACAGCTGTGATAGCCTAGTACAAATCCTGTATCTTGGAGGACAGGAAGAATTTTGCAGAATATCTGTCACTGCCTTTATAGATTTACAATAGGTAAAGATCTATGACTGTACACTAGATTAAGTGTGGAGCACAACATTCCACAGGGAATGTTACACCCCTAGTTGAGGAAGAAAGCTATAGTTTCTCCACCTCCAGGGGCTGATGGTTGAGGAAGCTTCCTTCATGCCACTTGACATGTACGCAGCAGATACAATGAAAATCACATTAGACAATGAGGAGAAGCATAGCCAGCAATAACATTCACTGTTGCTTTTATAAATAAGGAAGACCCACTTTCCTCAGCACTATCTCCAGCAGGTGCTGCAGACCATGACAAAAAGCTCTATTTTTCTGGAAGTTTTTAAACCATCTTCTGAAGTGAAAGATAGTGGTTTTCCTCTAACAAATCTCTCTTACAAAGTAGACTCCGTAATTAAATCTTGGTTGTTATTTTTTTGTTTGGGCATTTGGGAGGGGGAGGGGTATGTGTTTGTTTGTTCATTTAAAAAAAAACAAACACCAAAAAACCACAACTGTAGAACCTTAGCAATACCTAGGCAACAAGCTTTGTTCACATCTGTTGTAGAGGTCTTTTCTCAAAAGGACTTGAATACACCATGAATTTTGACCTGTTGTAGTGGAGTATACTCTCCCAGGACTCCATTACACATGCTATCCCAGAAAGTTTCTGGGAGGCAGTAACTAAAAATATACACAAAACAACCCTGGAGAAGGCAAGAAATGCTCCATATAGTGCTCTTGCCTAGTATCAAGTCTGCATTTCACACTTGAGAAGGGGTAAAGGGCAAGGGAAATAAATGTTACATAGGGTCTATGACAAGCAGGCAGCAATGTGACCCTCTAATCTTACTTCCTGAATAGCATAGACCAATAATCAAGACATTTCAGAAACAAACAAGCCCCAAAGTGTTTGCACCTAGGACTTTATTCCCAAATTATCTGGAGGCAAAACAGCAAGCATTAAAGGAACATTTAACTTAGAAGTGATTATACAGTAACTGGAGTTGCCTTCACGTTTCTTGCTGCCACTGCTTTACAGATGACAAGGCATCTTCAGATCTGAGGACCATAAGGAATAAAGCATAGCAATATGCATTCTCTGGTTTTGTGCAGAAACACAATGGGATGCAGGTTGCTAATTGAAAATAATGAAATTTTTTTTTGTCAGAAACTATCAACACATGCAGGCCAAAATTTTGCATAGAACATTACCAAGCACAAAGCACATTACATCAGGAAAAGTAGACTTTTCAGTTAACAAACCCCACATAGACAGAATGTGGGGCATACAGCAGAAAAATAACACCAGAAAAGCCCACTGCTTAAGGCTCTTCCATAGCATAAGCAAGTTTCATGTTCCTCTCTTACTCATAAAAAATGAATGTACCCACAGATGTCACTTTAATGCCAGTATGCTGGATGGCTCAGCTTGCTAAAAGGCTAACTGGTGGGCCATTCTTGGTTTCTCCTACTGTACATCTTTTATTTTGCATAAACAGCTAATGGGGCCTTGGTGTGAAGTGCTCCTACAGTTGAGTTGCCACAGAATACTCATTTACCTTATAACTCAGATGCAATGAGAAATAAACTCTCTTCTTCAATGCATATTTCTTCATATAAGATAGCAATGTATTAAATACTTTTTAAAAAAAAAGTCAGAGGAACCCACAGTGCAGTCAATCTTAACATTCAACCCTAGACAGAGAGGACTCAGATTCAAGTCTTTATTCATGATGTCTTGTTCTCCCTCTTCTCTCCCCCCACACTTTTTTTTAAACAAAACCTAACATAAAATACATAGATAATGGTAATAGCTTATTTTTTCCCAGTGTGGAACTGGATTACCTCCCGCCTCCCCCCAGTTAAACCAAGCAGTAAATTGTTCTTGTAGTCAAGCGTTGATTTCTGTAGTTTTGTTTGGCTAGAGCAAAACTGCTTTTGCTCCATATGATCCAAATTTTGATGTAATAGCCACAAAAAAAAAAAAGTGTTCAAAATTCGAAGTGCAGAAAGTTTTATACTTGGAGCTTCTGCTTCAAATTTACTTTTGCACAAACCCTCTGAGTTCAACTATATGCTCATTGAATTCTATAATTGCTATTAGAGATCTAGAAAATCTTCTCTTCCAATAATCTCTGTTCAGTAGCACAGGATAAGGAACTTTGGAAGTATGATTTATAACAAACAAACAAGCTAACAAGCCCCACACTAAAAAAATAATTAAAAAAACCAAAACAAAAAGCTTCACCCATGTTCATATCTAATTCCTGTTTTGAATAAAGCAATTATTTAGAAGTGGGATTTCAAGGCAACCACTTCTGTATTGGAAAGTGTGTGCATTCAAGCAAAAGGAATTTGTTTTTCCTTCAGTGCTTATCTTTTTCCAGAGGATAGATTTGCAATAAGGGCAGCAGCAACAGCTGTTAGATTGGTTTTGTGCCTTTAACAGATTCATCTCTAATATCTGTAGGTTTAACTGTGATTAACTATGCAATTTATGTCTTCTTAAAGTGCATAACTGACAGTTTCATGATCATCTGCAGGGTCAAGGAGGAATCTCATCTCTTGGCCTACTGTAAGACAAACTCAAATGGTCTAAAGGTCTCATTTTAATAGGGGAGAAAACTTCTGGTAAGCAGTAATTGAAGGAGTGGAAGTCACATGATTTCCTAAGGCTGTTTAATATTTCAACATAACATTTTATGGAAAAAGGACTTTGATAAGAAAAATCACGCAGCAACAGACTTGAGCATGGTTTTGTTTTTTTCCACCAGTGTAAGGCAATTCTTTAAATGTAACAATTTGCAAGCAAGAAGAAAATTCTTCTATGCTATTACATTGTGTTAGATAGAGAGCACATGAACATTATCTGAATTGCCTGGCTCTGAAAATATAGTCCCATAGAACCCAGAACACAACGCTGCATAAAAGAGATACAAAAATTAACTAACATCTTCTGACTAGAGTGCTACATTGAAAATTGAGATGTGACCACAGCTAGTTTTTTGGTCACATATTTCCTATGAAGGGTTGAACACAAATTCAACAAAGCATGAATGTCCAGACCCAAAGTTGACCCAATGTGCAAGGCATCCAAGTTGCCTTGGATGGGGCAGTGACTATTGTGTTTATGCCAAAACATGGCACTTCAGAAGCCGTTCAGCAGCACTGGTTTGTCACACAGAAAATTGCTGTTATCCAAAGCATGCACACCCGAAGACGTGCACTTGCCCTTTCTCTCAAGCTGTTGCTTCTATTGTTCTTGACTTTATCTACCTTCATATTAAAGACTTGACACATCATTGGAGATCATAACTAGGGCAAGCTAGGAAGGAATGAACCCAAGCAGTATGTTTTAAAGCTATGAGACAGTTAAGAGAAACATTTGAAACAGCCCTCCCAGTGACACAGGTGTGCTGAGACAGGCAAAAAGAGAAGATGCCTTGCCTAATAATATGGCAGTACCTGGGAATGGCATTGAGAATGCCAGTCACACAGAAGCGTGGTGAAGGAAGAAACCTAACCCACTGCAGCACAAAATAGAGGGGTAAGTATGACATTTAATGATCTGGCTTAGAAAAATAATAAATTGGATGCCTCCAAGGCTGTTAACACACAATGACTTCAGTGAATTTAAATCTAGGCTGCTGCCCTGCCTTGACCCCATACCAGCCTGTTTATTCCTTATTCCTCCTTGTGCCGTTCTACAACAAAACAGAGAAGATAGAGCAGAAAATTGTTAGTCTTGTTGCTGAATTCATTTTCAGATGCATTTGTCCAATGATCTTGTTCACCAGACAGATGATATAATTAACACAAAGGATCTGTGGCTAGGGATAGGAAAATCCCCATCCCTTGTACTGATAGGCCCCAGGGATGCAGGTTTAAACTGAATGTGAAACTGTACACTCCAAGGGAAAAAAAAAAGAAAAAAAAAGGAAGCTTCTTATAACATGGTGGTCTGGAAGACTCTTCCTGCACAGCTTTTCTATTCAAGGGCTAAGCTATCTGCCTTGTGCAAGATCATCACAGAGTTGCAGCCACAGAAGAACAGGGGGGACATGAAGACAGCAGATAACATCTAGAAGAAGGCAGCATCTGGACCATGTGCTCATTTGTCTCATGCCAGAGAGGACAAGATTTCCACTGCCTCGAAGGAGAACATTGAAACCCATTCAGCAGGGTTACTGGCAAGGTTAAGACATCCTTTAAGCACAGATCTTTAATCTGCTCACTTGAGGGAGAATTCAAGTCTGAACATATCTGACTACCCGGAGGCTGAGAAAGCTGCTTGGGTGTGCTAGGGGTTACTGTATCCAAAGGAACATACAGCACTGAGAAACCAACTAATTCTACTCATGCAGTTTTTATAGACCTGTTAATTTTTTTCCAGGTTATAAGCTTGTTTTGCAGAATGGGTTGTTGATGTCAACATGCCACATACATTCAACCTTGAATCTTTCCTGATATTGTTACGCACTTGTGAGCTAGTAGCACTTACAAGCTCTAAGAAATAATCATGAAAGAGGTTCTCATTGCCAGCATGAGAATGGATGAAATCACAGCCACCAAGACAAATTTGAGTGACCAAAGCACTTGAATATGAGAGACAGTCTCCATATATATGTAAAGCATAACTGAAAAAAAAGGCAGGGTTTTTTTTATAAGAGGGCAGGAATTAACGAGTTTGAATTGCTGGGTAGGGCAGTTAAGTATTGGCTCAAAGACAGTAAAACATGGTAACAGACAGGAACTTTCTTTTAGAATGGGTTAGACAATTCTGTCATTGATTATTTCAACTATCTGGAAGGAAAAGCAAGGAAGAGTATTTATAGGATTCTAAGGTAAAACAAAACAAATAAATAAACCCCAGAACACCCATAGGTTATGCTGATCAGAATAAATGATTGACTAATTTCTACTATATTAATATCCTCTGCAAAGAAAATAAAAAGCAAGATGCTATTTTGGTGTTGTTATGGGAATGGTGCTACTGTATTCTCATATATTTCCCTCCTGGCTCAAAAAAAAAAAACTTTCTTGAAATCAGCACCATTCAGACCCAACACTACTGATACTCTTATTTCACAGGAATCAACTGCCACATCTAAAGTGAGAGAGCTAAATACTTGGACACAGGTAAAGGAAAAACTGAGATAAATCTTTCTATTTTGGTTAGTAAGGTGATACTGAAAATGTCTTTCTTCCACATACATTTAGCATGCAAATCAAAAGACCTCTTCTAATTGTTTTATGATGAGATTTATTTAAGCATTCTAAATTTTATGCAGGCTTCCCTTAGCAAGCAAATGTCTCACACTCCCATTCTCTTTCAAAAAGAGTTGCACAGGTCTATTCTCAAATTCCTGAGGAACCACCCCATTTTGTTTTAAGCTAGACTCATATATCTGCTCAGTTGGAAGGGATGACAACCTGTACCAACTATCTTGACACCAACATCACTGTCTAGCTATCTCATGGAAACTGTTTCTTCAGGGTGGAGAAATCCAAATTACTCAGTTGTTCATGCAGATGTTGTGTGAATAATCATCCTTGCTTTCTTTTTTTGAACCTGCTCCAGTTCTTTGATGCCCCTTTTGCCATGGAAAAAAAAGAAATGTACTCATTACGCAAAGCGTGGACAAACCATGCGTTCATATATAGGAATAGTGATGTCCTCCAATTTGGACAAAAACAAGAAAGAGAAAAAGCAAAGAATTAAAGGAGTGTGTGAAGCAGGATAGAGGTAGAAATAGAACCACAGATCTTGGCATCCAGGATCATACTAGAAGCACTTGCCACTGTTTAGCCCTGATCCTTCTAATTTCAGCAGCTAAAACTGCAGCTGGACTCCCAGTTCCCTTCCCCCCACCCGCAGGGAAAGGGAGAAGGAAAATGAAAATGAGAGGAAAAAGACTTGTGGGTTGGAAACTAAACTACAGTTTTAATAAAATAATAAAGAAAATAATTGGAAAGTAATAAAAATATATAGGATAGTGACCCCCCCACCTCAATGACTACACATCACTACAAATACTGTAGAGCAGGCACAAAGGAATAAATCTACACTTCAGAGGAAGCTGGACTCAGGAACTGGATTTGGGAACACAGATCTGGGATCGGGAGCAAACAGACAGATAAGGTCCTCAATGGACATCAGCTATCACAAAAGCTATAAAGACCCTTATGATATCTTGATTTTACACTGAGTATGACTTATATGGGGTGGAATACTCTGTTGGTCAGTTTGAGGTCACCTGTCCTGTCTGTCACTCCTTGCAGGTGCAGTCCTTTTTCTCCAGCTTGAGGATGGCCTTGGCTATTATAAAAATAAGTATAAGCAATGGCCTTTCTGCATACCAATGCCTCACGATATCTCTTCTAGAGAGAAGCCATCTGAAAAGCATACAGTTTGCTTACAGAAAAAGAAGTTACTTAGGCAAGATTGAATTAGAGTCCCAAACCTGACTAATTTAATTTGAACCACAACAGCACCACAGTAAACTGAGCAATCTCCCCTCGTTTTCCAGTGTTTTCATAATTCTTGAAAACACTCATGCAATAATTCCCGAGTTTTTCTTGGAAGGGAAAGGAGGAAAGCAAGACAAGCTTAAATGTTTTTTTTTCCACAGATGAAACATTCAGATAAACATGAATATTTTTGATTTTATTGAAGAGCATTTCTTGGAGCAAGGTGTTTTTGTGAAACAGGACTCCAAGTGTATGGAAAAGTCACTTGTCTACTCAAAAATCAAATCATATTGTAGAGCCATGTTGACTGAGCTGCTATTTCAACAAGCCATGATATTTTCTTTCTTAAGTCTCATGCCTGAGAAAGTATATGCACAGATAACAGAAGTCCCAAGTAAGTCAGGTTTAACAAGTCAAAACAGAATAAAATGCCATCCACCATCTTCCCTCTTATTGTTTGTTTCTAAATCTACTCCAGACTACTGGCAATAATTTACTCCAGTTTACTATAAAAGAACAGTTTATCAAAGACATTTAATCAGATACACATGAACTAGTGACTCTCTGGTTGATCTAAATCAGCATGCAGATCCTTACAGAAGGACCACGGAAAGGAATTTTCTTGTGATCTGATTTCTGTGGCATCTGTTTGAACATATTGGGCTGAATGATTTGTGTATAATCATATTGAATGACTTGTATCTGAACACTAGTGAAACAGTTGGACAAAGCCCTATCATCCAACCCATTAGTTCTTGGAAGACACTGAAGAGAAGCATGTAATTCACAATGAGCAACACATGTTTATGGGATCAGCAATCCATCGAGTATTCCAGAAATGTGTGCCACAAGAGCCTTACTAATAAATGTCAACTTGATTTGGAATTTCACAGAGGCTTTAGAGAAATAACAAAACAACATTCTATTGTCTGGAGGAAAGGGACAAACTAATACCAGTCACTGACACTGTACAAGTACAAAATGCACACAGGCTACTGAAGAATCAATATAGTATCACTTCTGTGATTCTCAAACAACGAATTACATTTATTTACAAACTACAACTTAAAGCTGAAGTTCAAGCCAAGCACACTGCATATGGAATTGCAATAGGTTTGAAAAGAATCTAGCTGTCGGCAGTACTTAAAATTCTACCAACAGTCAAAAGAAGTAGGACCAGCAAGCATACAAGTTACTACAGGCCTGTTTAAAAAACTGTAGCTCTAGAAAAATTTTTAAGAGACAAAGAAGGAAAAAGGATTAGGTATAGAAAAGTGTTTTAAGAGAGGTCAAATTAAAAACAGAAGGCTAAATTATTGTTCTTATTCACAGGAAATCCAAGGCAGACCCAAGAATGGAAGCTAAAATTCTTTTTAATTTTAGGCTTTTGCTCTAATGAGATCACTTGTTAAAACATATATTGTTTTACAAATTGCACCAACTTTTACTGTCCAATAGACGTAGTTTATAAACTGAAAGATCTTGCGACTCGTGATTTCCAGTAAGTTTCCATACATTGCTTGCATTTAAATATACAATAATAATTACATTGTAAAATAGTAGAGACTTCAGCTCTCTCTATTTAATGAAACCCACACTACATTCCACACTAAAATTCTTGTAACTATCTATATTATCATAGTTCATGGAACACTGTTTCCCATTACTTACAATATTACTAAACCAACTGTTCTTGTTGAAAGATTTCCAGGCTCATTTTCTGCCTCAGACTGATTTTTTGTTTTAGTTAAACATTAGGGAAGATGTAAGGTTTTAGCCAAAATAGTCCAATCATTGCTAAAAACAAGAGCAAAAGAAAATATGGCTACTTATTCTTTTTAAGAACAGTTTACCTACCTTTTTCTAAAGAAGAGAGATTGTTCTTATACTTGGAATCAGCAACTAATCCTGTAAAATCAGAGCTATTTACATCAGTCTTTTATTCATCCTCTGAAAATTGACCAAATGTGGTCAGGTTATAGCAATTTCAAAATTCACAGTTAACACAAGCTCAAAAGAGATCTGTTTCATTTAACAAAATCAGCTTCTTAAAAATTCCCTCTGCGCTACATATATCCCAGGTACAGGCACACAAATGCACTGCAGCTGATAGACTGCGATTTATTCATCTCACCTGAAAGCTCTGGATATTTGACAATCACTTTGTTGCACCTCAAAGTCTAATTTGAATGCCAAGTTAAACCTGATATAAATACAGAGCATTGAAATTGAGAAAAAGGAAGGGTTTGGGGCTTAAAACAAAAACCACACCTGGATATTAGGCTGTCAGTTTAGAAACTAATCAGACCAGGTAATGGCTCTGTAAAGAGAATCTGAGACAGAGATGAGTGGGAATAGTTGTTATGGGATAAACTGAAATTAGTTGAGGATGAATGAAGGGAAATGGGGATTTACTAGATAAATAAAATAAGACATAGTAGTAGTTCCCATGTCTGGCCATTCTTGCTCAGTAATTATTAGTTCAAACTGTAACAGGTGCAGATAAAGTCCTTCAGAATGAATAAAGAAATGCAAAGTCCATTTAAAAAGAAAACAACAAAATTTTGATTTGTTTGCACCAGCAGAAAATTATTTTAAGGGACATGTCTGTAAATACCTGTCTGTCAAGAGCTATTAAGGCTACAGGACAGATTGAAATGTAAGTGTACATACCAGCTAAAAAAAATAAATGTAGTCTATAAATTATCCAGTACTAACTATTGGAAAGAAGATAGCCTGGAATAGCCTTGCAAGTGGAGGAGATAGGATAAAAAGCAATGTATATAACATGAAGTTTTGATAACTGGAGATTGGCATAAGTGACTCTGAAAGTTGTACCATTATCTAGCAGAAAAAAAAATATGAGGCATATAATAATCTACAGGAATAATACTGAAATGTGGTAGGAGAGGGACAAAGAGACATATAGTGGTTAGTGACTTTGTCCAGCGGGTATGGCAGAGAGTCAGTTATGTGCTACTAATGACAGTTTGAAAAGGGTTATTTATGAAGCCAGAGAAGGGTGACAGGAATCAGTGAAGAGCAAGGTGGATCTTCATATCCTCTGGAGACATGACTATGGCACATGAAGGCTAAAGTAGAAGGAAAAATAAGATAGTAATTGCACATGATGCTAGAGAAGCATACAACACCTTGAGAAATTTTCTGTGAGATTTCTAGAGGAAAGGCAAGAAAGTCTAACTCATACTCAGGACAACTCTGATAAAGAGGGAAGCTGCAACAGTTGCTGACAAAATCAACTGAAAATGGTGCTGACTAATGCTCTTAAAATCCTAACTCTAGCATTGAATTTAGTGAAAAAAATATTAAGTACTCTAAGTATACATTAAAGTATAAATATTCCAAATAACACAGAAGTCAAGCATTCCCTTGTTCAGATAAAGGTGCATTTTTTTAATTGTTCTGTAAACAAACAGCATCCTCTAGAGAGGTTAATATATTTTGTTGATAAAATTCATTAATAAATATAGTTTAATCATTCTAGTTACGTTTTTCTCATTTTATTCCACTGCATGAGCAACTGTTGCATGCATCTTCATGTACATGCACATATATAGAGACATGTATATATATACACACATCCTTGTTTTACCACTAAGAAGTGGAAATTGTTCAAATTTGAAACAAATTAGAGTTTGTTCAAGAACTATGATAGGAAATAGCTTAACCCTAATCTATTGATTTAGATAGCACCTTTATCTGCTGAATGGATTGAAGAAACAGGAGTGGGTAGTGAGTAAAGACCTAGAGGATGTCTCAGTTTAATTCTTTCTTTCAAAATAGTCACATTCAGACCTGTTGAATGAAATCAAGAGCATGCAGCACCTCACCATGTTTTATCCTCGTCCTTTGTGCTACGTGCCATTTATTAATACTGAAGAGTTCAAAATGGAGTTGGTATCTTACAGTACCCAAAAAACTGCAGACTTGTCTTCTCTATCAAGAACTTCAAATTTCATCTGGGCAAACAGGATCCCTATTTCATTTACAGAAGGACCCCATTGATTAAGACATTGGCAGTGCAGAAAAGGGCATACTTCTGATGCAGACTTTGAAGATGGAGCCAGGGTTATTGCACAAGAAGTGGGAGAAAACATGAAACTGCAAAACAGTGTGGGAAAAGCAGTGAGTGGAAAGAGCAGAGGAGCCTAAAGAATAGGGGACAGGAGGCAGGAATTACAGAGATGCAGGCAAAGAAATAATTGTGATGAGCCTTCAGGATGGGGACAAGGAATTCCTACTTAATGAAAGAACATAGATGCAACCAGTGTAGGGCTTCAAGAGAGCTGTGGAAAGGTGTCAGTGAGAATAGACGGATGACATGTAATTCTTCTGCCAAGGGTACTTGTCAGGAAAAAGTGTGAGATTTAGATATCTGTGTTTCTTTTTTAAATTACTAGCACTGTTGGTTCAAAACCTAATCCAGCCTACAGGAAACACCAAACACCCTACCTTCAGTGTACAAACAGAGCTCAAAAACTCTGCATATATACCTACAGTTTTATTTAGGGGCAAGGTTCACAGCATTGATTTGGGAAAATGTGTCTATGGATCAACTATATGTTTGTGCAAACATTAAGAAAAACTTTCCCTCTTTTCAGCTGGCATCTATTGCCCCAGAACTCTTGCTAGTTAGCTGGTGGTCTTATCTGAAGTCAGTTGTTTCTGCGGCCCTTGATACTGCCTTCCTTCTGTCCTGCCCTTCTTTCAAGGTTTGGTGGCAGGTGCTAGCAGTCTCTTGTGTGGGCATATGAATTCCCATCTGCATCTCCTCACAACATTGCTCTCTAATCCAGATATGAGCTCCTAGATGGCATTCACTCTTGGTGTCATTCCTCAAACACAGTTTCACCTGTCTGCTACCCCTGTGCTTTGCCAGTTCAGTCCTAGTTGCAATGCTACCTACTCCAGCTATTGTTTCAACTGGATGATGGGTATTGCCAGTGCAAAGGTGTATTGCACACAGCTGCATTTTCTAGCACGCCAAGAAGCAATACACAGGTTTATTGCATGACTAAAGTGCATCCAGTGCAACACATCCTACCTATGTTTACCTTTTGGGTCCAGGTGATTATGAGGAGGCAATGACCTAGAATGCCTCAATTGATGCTTCTCCCACGTTCTTTGTTTTTGCTACACAGGAGCTCCCTAGCTGGCTTCTCTGGTCTTAAAAAAAATGCAAGTAACTTCTCAGGTATACTCTGTGAGGGAATTTGCTTTGAGTCTTTCTCAGCACAAGTTGTGAAGAGAAGCATTTCATAGAATCATAGAATTACTTGGTTGGAAAAGACCCACTGGATCACCGAGTCCAACAATTCCTATCACTCAGCACCTCATCAACCCATCTTTTAAACACCTCCAGGGAAGGTGACTCAACCACCTCCCTGGGCAGCCTGTTCCAGTGTCCAGTGACCCTTTCTGTGAATTTTTTTCCCTGATGTCACTTGGGAGAAGAGGCCAGATCCCTCCTCTCTACAACCTCCTTTCAGGTAGTTGTAGAGAGCAATAAGGTCTTCCCTCAGCCTCCTCTTCTCCAGGCTAAACAACCCCAGCTCTCTCAGCCGTTCCTAATAAGACTTGTTCTCCAGTCCTGTTGCTTTTCTCCAGACTCGCTCCAGAGCCTCAACATCTTTCTTGCCACACCTGCCCCCAGCACCACCCAACAGGCCATGTTCAAGACCCTCAAGGCAGGTCACAGGCACCAGGGGAGGCTGCAGGAGATGTGAAGCCTTCTCCCTGCGGATTCCACTGCCCTCAAGGCCTCTGGGGAGCTCTCTGCTGGCTTCCCAGGAGGAGCCAGGCTGGTCCTGAGGCACCTCAGAGAGAAGAAAGGGTTACAGCTCTTCATCAAACTCTGAAGCGTTCAGGTGGCCTCCTTGATGGTTATGGATAGGTTAGGAAACGCAATTAAAAGAGTGCAGAAGGCTCTCTGGCACTGGTGAGTCTGCTCCTCGAACCCTGTATTCAGTTCTGGGCCGCAAGAAAGATGTTCCTTCTTTGTTTCGTTTTTGGAAGCCTTTCTCAGAATAAATTTCTGTATCATAGATTGTTTTTCTTCTGGTAGAGGCAGGCTGTCTTGCAATACAAATTAAAGTCTGGGCTGTGGAATATTTTTTAAAAACATTAGAAATTAAAACCAAACAAACATAATGTCATATTCCTCACTGTCAGCACAAGTGAAAGTTCCACAGTCTCACAGTTATAATTTGGCCATCAGATTTATGTGCACTATGAGATCCAGAAGGAAAAAATCCAAACTTTTCTTAATCTCCAAAATTCCTAGGGTACTGTACTAATCCAGTACCAAGGGCTGGATTCTCAAATGACTGTGGAGTCAGAAATGAGAAGAAAGATCATCATGATGGTTCAAGCATGCCTGTACTTTGATAAGAACTGTTTTCTGTCTTTACTACATAAGCTTTTTATATTTATTTTAGTCAGGCAAGGAGAACTGTGATAGTTTACATCCTGTTTACTTAGGAACCTCTTTCTGCAGGTACAGCAAATACTTAGAATCTGTAGGGTCTGAAAGCCTCCATTCTTTTTTATCTTTAGATTTTTAATCATTAGCAATCAACACCAGTAAGTCATTAGCAATCCAGTCAATATTCGCAGTCATTTTTGTCAAGTGTTAGATTTAGGATTAGATGGTATCTTGAGGGGTTTTTTTAGATAAATGGGGGTTTTATTCAGATTGAGTCCCATAACCTACCCTAGCTCTTCAGCAATATGCACAAGGGGCTTGAGAAGAGTGTATTCAACAGATCTTCATGGATCCTGCATGAAAATTGGCTAGAGAACCATATAGAAGGCATAAGATGTCTGGATCTGATTAAAACTCATGTGGGTGGCTAATTTTCTAGGAAAAGCAAAGTCTAAATCCCAGGACTGAACAAAATCAGACTTTAGGGAATTTCAGATTTGGACATTGCTGTGTTTCCCAGAATTCACTGGATAGGATACTGAGCTTTGCTTGAGTTCTTCCCTTTTTCTCTAGAAAGATTTGTTAACATTTAAACACCAGATAAAAATATTAACTAGAAGAAGCACAGGCAAAGAGAATCTACAGATGTAAAGCAGAGGCTTCCAGTGTGAAAGCTGAATTTACGATCTGTAATACTGAATGGTTGTTCAATAAACAGGTTATGGAAGGGATCAGACAGAGGCAGCCCAGAACTGCTCTGACTATTGGCAAGTTCACAGCATTTTAAATGTTAAGTCAAAGGAAACACAACAATGTTATCTAAAACATACAAAGGGCATGAACTGATATGGCTAATGGCAAATAGACTATATAAATAATCTTAAGATGATGTTGTTTAAAGCCAACACTTCAACACAGCCAATCAAAAGTGACATAGGGTGTTGTTTGCCATTCCCTTTCAATTGGACTATAATGGAAACTACTTATTTCCCCACTCCTTCCTCCAACATCAATAGCAGAGGTTTCCCTGGGGCAGAGTAGCTTACTAATCATGCAGGTAGTCACAGTGTTGTCCCCCTTGCCTAGCTGGACCCACACATCTGAGTATCAACTAGCACTGCCAACCCCACAACTCAAGGTACAGCAAGAGAAAATGAAATTGCAAGTTGAAGCAAGTTGCGCAGTACCCCCATTCCAGGCTACAAGAAGGTACAGTTGTTTCTATTTTGTCGTGAGGTTTACCTTTCCTGAACACTTGGGAAAGCAGTATTCTGACACGAATAACTTATTTCTCCTCACTCGTTTCTCCTTGCCATTAGAGAGAATTCTTAGCATCTCCCTCCATCACCTTTCCTCAGGGAGAAATGTATCCATTGTAAGAGCCACAGAAAGTTTGGATTCCACTATGTTAGATACTATAAAAGAAAAAGAAAGGAGGATATTTTTTTTCAAAGACTTGGGTGAACTCCATTTTCTCCAACAATCAGAGCAAGAGAAGAGATTTAATCCTTTGCCACCTCTTCTAGAAAACAGCAATGAAGCAAGACAAACTGTTCCCCAGTTTAACCTGTCTTTTATGTCCTTTCTATGAAACTTGGCTCTCCAAGGTTCAGCTCACCTCTGCATAAGACATAAATCCCTGACCTCAATCACTGTTTCATAGATAACTCTTTGTACTTTTGACTGGACAAAAATGGTGCACAAGTCTGAATAGAAAAAGTAAGACATCCAGGTAATTGGAAAGAATTCGTATTCAAAGTCTGATATAGAAGCCTTGGTCTGCTCATTGCCATTCATCTTCTAGAGTACTTATAATGACAATTACTCTTTTCTTACAGTGGCACAAGCAAGTATGAATTGACTAACATTAGTAGAGCTATTTCTGGTATAAGATTCAAATCATATCCAGTCTATGCTCCTGAAGCTTAATAAAGTTCTCCTTATTTCAGACTAGGACATAGCTACACTAAATCAATTATCAGCAGTGACGTGTAAATTTTAACAACACATATTTACATAAATGCAGTTCTTTCTCGTATTTTGTGACTGGCACACAGCAACAATACAGCTAATAGCAAGACATCAATTTCCTCTTCTCTCATCCGGAAGTCAATTGCTATAGGAAAAATAAATGCTACATCTAAAAGAGTCATGCAATGAATAAAAAGGGTGGGTTTTGCTGTTAGTTAGATGGAGGATTTTGAAAAAAAAACTAAAAAACCCCCAAAAACCACCAAAAAAAGCTAAAACAAAATACATTTTCTGTTCCATTCATGGATTTTTATTAAAAAATTGATGTTGCTGGCATCTTGCTTCTGTTGTTGAGAGGAGTCCTTTTAGCTTCCAGCTGTGCTGGTGTTTTCTCTTGGGAAGGTATATGGTCTACAAGAGTTTCATTAGCCTAAAAGAGAAACATCTGCTTGGAATATGGAGCAATCTACTGACCAAGCTTAGCAGTAGGTTAACAGCAGCTGGCCAACTCTGACCTATCTTGTGTGCGTCATGGAGACCAAAATGTGTTAACATGTACTAGTTTTTAGTGAATTCTTGAAAGTAGATATGATTCAGATATAAAAGATGATTATGTTGGCAATTTTCCTTTAACATTGCATTGGACTACAATAGCATGTTTTCCAGAAACGCAATTCTGTTGAACTATAAAGAAGGAATAGACAAGTAGTTATGGCTTTATTTTTACTAGATGTGGAATTCTAAGTGACTGCATCCAAAACCAGGCTAGAAAATTACCAGGGTGGGACTACCTAAATATTATTTTGGCTCTAAAGCATGCTGGTGGCCACTAGGTGTGTCACTGAAAATTATAATTGCCAGTAAATCAAGAAAATTCTATGCACATAATCTGGAATTACCTCCACATTGTGAGGTACTTGATAGATTCTGTTCCATTATAAAAAGACCTATGACATAGTCTCTGCTTCCTATGAAACATTAGTCAGACTTAAATGTATTTTCCAAGGACATTCTTTCTAACCTAAGAGTAAAGATGGCCCTTAAAATGCTAGCTAAGTAGATACACGATTCTTAATTCCATAATCCATAACTCACAATTGTCTAAATAAATTCAGAAATTGTGAAATTTGCTTTAAAAATGGCTCTCTAAAGAAATGGTTCAATTAATTTCTCTTTTATACTGATTAACTCCATAAATTAAGCCAGTGTGTACAATGAAAACTGGGACATCTTCTTAATGTAGGTAGTTTTCACATAAAAGATTGGCAAACCTTAACAATTCTGGTAATATCTGTGGTACATTGATAATATAGATTGTTTTAATAAGCATAATAAATGGTTAAGAGAGGAAAAATTCTTACATCTGCAAGTTTGCTCTGTGCTGGTTATCTGCATGGCATACAGAGGCATATTTGTTTTGCTGCATATGTATGCTTTAATAAACTGATCTGGGATCCATTGATACTTTACTACCTTTACATTGATACATTACTACCTGTGTGGCTTTTTTTTCCAAATCTTACAGGAGAAAGAAATTACTTCTGGAAAGCAAATGTGAATTTCCACATACTGCCATCAAAATCCTGATTTTGTTTATGTAGTTCTCCAAGGATTTTCTTACTGCTTCCTCCCTGTAGACACAATAGCAGCATGTTATCTCAGGCCTGTCATACAGGTTATCTCAGGCCTTTCACACCCAAATCAGTCTTCCATAACTCTATGTCAAATAACACAAAGAATATACTACTAAAACCAAGTTCCCTCTTCTTTTTACCCTGTAAACATCACAAGCCCACTAAGAACAGCAATAGGATAATAGTAAGCCAGAAATGCAAATACACTTGATTTTACAGAAGAAAGTTTTATATGCAGAAAACTCAACCAAAATAACCTGTTCTAAAAAGACACTTTGTGAGTCAATCCAGCAGAAACAAGAGAAGCTCTCTGATTAGAGGTGGAAGGAAAAGACCAGCACTTGCATTCATTTTTTCTTTTTTTCTAGTGCTTTTAGGTATAAGTATCAAATTAACATTTTTTTTTAAGATTAAGTAGTCTGTTGCAATTTTATTAAATGTTACTTCTAGCAGATTGAGAGTCATAACACCCTCACCATCTGCTCTAAACTCAATACTTGGATGGCTTACTGCCAAACCCACAGCTATCAGTTTGGCAGACTGCAAGATATGCTTTACAGTGTTTAACTTCAGATTATATTTCAGGTCCCAGTGCATTTGCTCAGTCTTGTCAGAATCACATTATATATGTTTCAGACCCAATCTTCTCATTTGATTCTATCTCTCTTTACAATATTTTTTCTTTCTTTAGTTTTGTGAAGGATACAGATGGTTCCAATTAATATCTGCTTTAGTTTATCTTAATAAAGCTAGTATGCTGCTGTTAAGGAATTTGCTAACAAACCTGTCTCATCACTGTGAGGCCCTTCCTTGCATTTTCACTGAATTTGTGAATAGCTCAAGGCAAAAACTTCGGGAGCCAACACACAACTCAGTCCTTTAACCTGTATCAGGAGACTGGTATTAATTCTAAAAAGAATAACTGTAAGCTAAGAGTAAAAAAAGAACCACAGTAGAACTAGCAAATTTTAGTAAAGAAATATGATTTTGGCTAGCACTATCTTGGTACAAGGAGACATTTTGTACTATCCAGCTGGAAAAAAAGCAACTGCTGTTCTGTAACAAGGGTAACCCTGAAAACACTGAAAACGTTTAGAAGCAAATTTCCATTGAGTAATGTGGTATTTGAGTCTGGGTTTTGGTTTCCTTTTTTCTTCTCTTCTGGTACAACTCAATCCAACCCATCCAATCCAGTGGATGCCAGAGAGGACACTCTCACAGCCTACAATAAAAAATAGTTTACGCCTCTAGGGACTCCAGCAACAATGGCCTAAGAGTTTTTGCTCAGCATGCATGTAAGCAAACCCTGGCTGACAACTTAGCTGTTCTCTAAGTGAAAAGTGAGTGAAGGATTCTGTCAAATTCAGTTTGGATTTATACTTTTAAGTATTGTTTTTAAAACCTCTTGAGAATCATGAACGGGACATCAAAAGCTACTTTGTATAAAACTCAACAAGGCTCCAGGATTTGCCTCAGATAGGACAGTTTTAATTCCTATGATCAGACTTTCTATTTGTACTTTCAACTGTGTTTTTCTAGGCTGGATAAAGCATTATTATCCCAGTTTTATGCAGAAGAAGACTGAGATGGAGTGCTGTAAAGAAATTTGCCCAAGTCCTCACAGAAAACTATCTTCAGGACTGAGAACACAGGTGGTAAAACTCAACATTTCTCCAATAAACATTTCTCTACTGTGAATAAAATTTTGAAAATTGGCATTATACACCATTCTTGATCTCATTTCCTGTTGGAAAAACACAGGCAAATCATGCTACTAGCAAAAGTTGTTGGAAAATTAATAGAGCCATAAATCAAATAAACTCCTGAAAAACAAACTGAGGAAAATCCTAGGAAGATTAAAGGAGCATGAATTTGCAGGGGAAAAAAAAAATGTTCTGAGAACAGTAGGTACTTTTTGGTTTTGCGGCAAATTGTTTATAACCAGAAATGGAGCTGCTGTTGTACCTCATAGAATATTGTTACTGGATGTTGGATGATGTGCCCATGATCTTTCTATGTCACATTGTGGCTGGCAAGTATACACAGAGGCCAGACAGTGTCAGTGCAGTGTAGATGCTAGCAAACATGAGCATGAGTAGAGTACAGAGCTATTCAAGTACTCCTAGAGACGTGTTCTGCCCACGCTGGAGGGTAAATTGCACTAGTCTTGTGTGAAGCACCTAGATCCCAGTAAGCCTGGGAACAGTTTTGTATGGTGGAGTCAGCTTGACTACAGAGCAGGCGTGCAGGGTAAGAAGACCACAGGAATCATCCTGGTATCAATGAATTACAGCACTTGAGAACCAGGATAATGGAGTTTTTCTAGGAAGCCATTCTAAAATGGTCTGTGAAAAAACAAGGCACGCTTCACTTAGGATAGATATGTTAGGAATGTGGATGGCATTTCCCACTGCTTTTTTTCACAGCTGGGCTTGCATTAAGCTGTGTGTTTATAAACATCACAATTAAACAATAAAATTTTTATAAAAGAGATTTAGACGTAGATGAGTCCTTGTGTTGCTAGCACCAAAAAGAACCCATTTTCATTTCTGTAAGCATAGGCTTTGGCACGGAAGTCCTGCATAAAATGGAACATAAAATCCATGCCCTGTCAAGTCCAAAACTATCTTTTGCCAAGATGCTTAAGCTTCATGAAAAAAAAGACCATTTTTAAAAGTTTCATTCAAACACAAATATGTAAATGATTATCCTAGTATCCAAAGGACTAAATATTTTTGTAGCTCAGACCACTTAGTCAGTGTTATGTTTATAGTTCTAGGGCCTTAAATTTTACACATTTTTGTAATATCATATAATTTCTGCACTAAAATGGCTTAAAATTTAAAAAGATATACTTTTTTATCTTTGACTAAATATCACAAATTCCACTGGTGCATAAATGTTATGAAAATGCACACTGAACAAACCAAAGTAGCCAAAATATGACCAAAATAAAACCGCTTCTTCCTGTTCATATAATAACACAAAAGTCAAAGTATAAAGGTAAAATATGGACTATGTAGTGGTAAGAAAAATTCATTGCAAATTCCTTACATTAATAACCATTTTGATCTCATGAGTAGTCTCAGGAATTCAATGCATTTTCATTAATTATGGGACAAAGGATATTCATGTGATTGCCAGTTGCAGTATTTTGCCCCAAGGATGTGAAGGAAAATATACAGAAGGCAGCCGAAAGATTGCTGTTGACTTTAATGCTTTAATCAGCTTTGGACTCAGTCCATGGCACGTGAGGCATATTCACCAACATCAGCCAACATTTTAAAGAGCCTTTGTCTTTGGAGGTGTTGTAAACTTAGATCTAAACCCCACTTCTGATTAATATAAAAGATGAAGACTTTGCTGAAATGCATGCCAACAAATTGTATACGCACAAAAAAACCTCAAAGAAGTTTTAAGCCTTCAGGTCCCCAGTGTCTGGGGAGACCTGCAAGGTTCCCCAGTGATAACTGCCATCAGGTAGCATAATAAAAATATTTTAATCTGTCAATTCTGTGTGACGTGTATTCACTCTCTTTTAACAGGTGTTCCCTGAAGATCAAGTAGTTCTTTTGATGTTTATTGACAGTCCATCCAGCTTCCAAATGAAAATATGGTTTTTAAGATTAACTAGTTTATGCTGCCATAAATCTCCAGGTTATAGGTGGGAGAATGAAGTGGCAAACAAATACTGAAAAAGTCAAAAGCCCAAACCGTTGAAATATGTACGTCACTTACCTCCAGATTCTCACTGCCAACATTTCAGAGTAATGGTAACTATGTTATTGCTGTTAATGTTTAGCACAAAAATGGAGTTGCAGTTTTCTTATGTTGTAGCAATCATTCTGTGAGGATTCAGAGTAGGCACTCCTGGTATTTTTTGTTTCTTAAGTTTTGTTGCACCTTACTTTTTAAAAATTGCAATGACTGTGTGAGAAGCATGATTGTGTATTGATCTGAAATCTGGGGACTTTTTCTCTGGAGAAAGTAACACCTACAAAGTATTTAATTAAACAAATTAGATAGAAGCATATGACAAAAATAAAAACAAAAATACCCCAGACAGCTGTCAAGAAAATGTGTACAATAGATTTCCTTGAAAGAAAAATGATACTAGGATCAGTTCAATACAAATTTTGTAACCAGGCAATCAAATATTGGCTCAGTTACTTTATGACAAAATTCATGCAATACTACATGACACTGTGAATTTTATTTGGGAGAGGGGTCAAATCCCAGGAAGGTACTCCAGACAGAATTCTTCCTTCCTGTATTACCTCTGCTCAATATTATTCAAATCTTCATGTAATCAACACTTATTTTGCCATGTAAAGAAAGATAACAGAGCAAAAAAGTGAAGCTTGTGTTTGTCGTTCTTTTGTATCACAGCTCTGTTATAGACAAACCTAGATTTTACAGCCACATACTTGATGGTTAAAACATGTATTTTGGTGTCTTCCCACAGAATATATCACAAGGCAACCCAAAAACCCAAGCAGAAATCAAGCAGTTAATAAGGTGCTTAGCCTTGTCTGTCAGCCGTTTATCCAAATGTTTAGTTTGCCATATCTGAGCACCCCACAAAGATTACTGTAGTCTTTCAACATCTCTGTTCAGGTGTAGGCTTATTTTCTAAGTGCAGAAACAATCCAAGGAAAGGCAAATTACTCACACTGAGTCAAGAAAGCTTCTCAGAGGCAAAAATTAAGCACAGATATCTCAGCCCCAGAGGTGGTGCCTCGATGATCCTCACTTGATGGCTGTTTATCTCAAACAAACTCCTTTCCTCACCTCAACATGAAGGATCCTGCAACATTTGACCAAAAGTATAGTAAAAATTAACAGCTACCTAAAACAAACTGGGGAAATCATTCTATCTCGTCCCTAACCACTAAGTTCTGCAGTGGGATCAATGTTACCAGTACCTAATGCCCTAGTGTAGTGCCATTTTTATTTCTCAGTGCCAAGTCCAACCACTGTTGGTTCCATAACTGGTAAACAATATTGTAAACCACCTTTTCTAATTACGGATGCCTACTCCTTTCTCCACACCCATCCTCCCCTTCAAGAGTACAAAAAAAAAAAAAAAAAGAAATGTCTGTTCCAAGTGCTGTCAAAGTAAGCATAATTCACTTGAGACCAAAAAGTAACTAAGGAAGGTTAGATTTTTAATGAAACAAAATTGTCAGTGAACCCATACCATGACCTGTCCTTGAGTATTCTCATAATATCCATTTTAAATCTCGGACTTTACAGAAGGCTAACAGCAGGACAAATTTGAACTGGTCATATAATGGGACATGGAGAAACAGCCATGATGGTGAAACTCTGCTTTCATTAAAGCTAACGCCCATTTTGATGTTAAGAATAGTAGAAAAATAGCCTTCTGAAAGAGCTCCAATTCCACACAGAGTAATTATGTATCTCCTAGAAGACACAAGATGACAGCCTGAACAACTAAAACACAGGCTGCGGTAAGAAAAAATAGCAATGATGAGAAACCCCCCCCCCAATATTCAGAACAACTCAGTCTCATTGCACATTTTCCGGAGTGGGACTTGTCAGGTAAACATAAAGACTGCAGCTGCAGAGCTAGTTCTGCAATGGCATCAGGTTTAGGACTTCAGCTAGCAGTAGTACAACCCTGAGAGGAGCATACCTCTCCAAAATAAAGCCCTACAACTGCTCTATGCTTCTTGTGTGGCTGAGAGAGAGGCAGGCAGGAATTAAGCCCATCTCTAAAATATGCCTCTAGAATAAAATGGGAAAATAGCCTTCTGAGAGTTTTGGAGTTTTTTCCCTCTCTGATCTCTTGACAAAGCTGGAAGGATGGACAATCAGCTTAGACTGAGGTCTAACTTTCATATGGCCCAAGTTAGAAAACTGAGAAAAAGAACCATCAAATTCAGACTTCCAAGGTTTAGCAGATATTGGGTCAGGGCTTTAGTGCAGGATTTGGGCTTGTTGAGAGCACCATGAAGGAGGGAGAAAGGAAAAACATGGCTATGTTTGTGGCACCAGAGGTTTTATGGGCATAACTAAGTTAAATTAAACTTACATTTTAGTTCTGTCAGCTAGCAGTTATACAACTAAGACACATTACTAGAATTGACCTCCCATAAATTAGGTATGAAGGAATGGACACTTTTATATCCTGTTAAAATAATCTCATTTTCAATGGTGGAAGGAAAAGTGAGTTCATTAGTAGTTACTTTATTTTGCTAATGACCTCAATCCACCTTATCAAGTACTCTTTTCTATAAATGCTTGTTGGTACATCTTATCAGATAATATTTCAGTCTATTAGCATTTTAGGTGCTAAAATAATTTAGTTTTGTAAAATGTGAATGACAAACCACCGAGCAGATAAGATGTACCTGTAACTATTCTAGATTAATTAATTGTAAACCTTCATGTTTTCCTGCATTACTTTGAAAGCAAGCACTCTATTCAATATGTCACTATCAGAATAGGCTATCTAGTTCTCATACTCCTCTTTTCTCATGAGATTTTTGCTTTTTGAGAATACGGAAAATTTGAGAATATGCTATTTTGTATTATTCTTTCAAAATTCAAATAAATATCTTTCAAGGTTTTCACAGATTTTCCTGCTGAAAATTTGATGCACTGTTTTTTTTTTCCAGTCCAGAAATAGGCAGAAAAGAGAAGCTGAGGATTTTTTATGATAATAAACATTCTAAGCATTCTAGGATTCTTACATTGATAATTTCTGTCTCTCAAATTAGCACTTTGGCACATCTTTCCTGTAGCTGGGCTTTGGTACTTTAAGAAATGCAAGTATAACAATGAATACAACTGCATGAAAAAGCACAGAAGTTAGATGTTATGACTGCACTACCATTTGAGCAACTAATTCAGTGCTTCTATAAAGCCTAAGTTTACAACTCTTTGTATCTATGAAGGGAGCAGTTCTATTATTCCTTCTCATGTTAAACTCAAAAACTGCCCACATGCAGCAACAAGATGAAGCCAAGCATTTAGGAGGCTTTTTAAAAACATGAGATTGGAATGGTCCTGCTGCCATATTTCATTCCCTCTCTGCAGTCACAGGCAAATGCATATATAATGGCTTTGACAAAAAGAAGTTTACAAAGTCCTGTGCTAACCAAATCAGGATTTGTGCCTTAGTGTTTTTGCTGTTCCTATTGAAAAGCTGTTCTATTACATTAATCTCCTCATTTCTGCACATTGTCTTTTAACTGCTAATTAAATTACAAGTAGGGACCATGTACATTGTTTTGTTTCTGTGTATATCAGTAAGAGAGAAATGAATGCTTATAAAGAACTAACTAACACAGCGTTAGTTAGGACATTTATGCTTGATCAGGCCAGGAATATGAGTATAAGCTATCATATTTTATTCAAATGCTGTAGTCTCTGGGCTGGCAGCTTTTCTATGGCAGTCATTCCCTGCTACCAGCCGCAGTTCTAGTCCCACCAGATTCTGCCTTGGACTCAAAGTATCTGTGTTGTTGAAAGTTTTATTGAAGATGGAATATTTCAGAACAAAAAAAAAATCTGTGGTTCTGATGAAGTGCCACTTTCAAACGCACATGTAAACCATTTCAATGAATAATTCCTTACCACATTTATTACATATCTACATTTTTTAAAGTACCTCAGAGAATAAGTGAAACAGAGTCCAGTTGTGTTTTCTGAGAGATCTCCTAGCTTCCTGATTTCACTGTGGTTATATTCCCAGGTAGTCTGCAGCATTCTATGGGCCATGATTTGCTGAGAAACTGAAAGCATTTTTATTTACACTGTTATTTTTAACCAAGTCCATATGAGCAATTCAAATGTTGATGTCATCTTTTGATTGAGGTATACTTAGCTTCCAAAGGGGCAGGGAAACATTGGGAACATAAGGGACAAATGCATTCATTAGGCAAGGGAAGACATTTTATGTGAAGAGAGTGTGTCTCTTTTTAATAAAGAAGAGCCAGAAGACACTGAAGACCTTGTTAATTTTACACACTAGATTTAACCAGATATTGGATTGGGTCTAGTGCTGAATTTTCCTCATGTCTCTTTCAGTCATCTAGTAAAAAAATGAGAGTACCATAAAGAAAATCCCATCCAGGAGACTGTATTTACTGTGTGGAGAGAAAAGAATCTTTCCCTATTCCAGAACTGCTCACAGTTACTTTTCTCAAGAGCAAGAATGGTGCGTGGGAAGAACTGTGACTCTGTGAGGTTAGGGTTAGGTCCCTAAAGCATAGTCTAAGCCCAGAAGGCCTGGTGAGCTATTAGGGAAGTGCTGAGAAACTTTGATAGAAATTAATAAGTCTTCAAGGGCTGAAAATTATTTCCTCTTTGCTAAAGGTCAGCTTTTACACAACTTATTTGCGATGAGCTGCATTTAGTGCTGTGAGGAAGCATAGTTCAAGTGCACTACAAGAGCAAACAGAAGTAGATATTTAGTGTGAACACTTCACTAAGTCAACAAGCAACTTTCAATGAAACAGTTACAAAGGTCTTATGTAGCACTTGTCCTTTAAACAAGATTACACCATGACCAGGGAACGTCAAATTTGGGAGGAAGTTTGTTTTTGCAAGCTGTTGAACGTGATAGGGTGTTTTTCTTTAAATCATAAATCTGCTGACTTTTGTGGAAGCTTTTGGAAACTATGAAACATGCAATTGTTTCAGTGAGGGGTTTGCTGAAAAATGCCTGATGGTTATCTTTAAATTATTAGTTTAACTAAACAAGACAGGTTGAATAGCTGTTGGATAGATGTTTTGCAGGGAAATACCTGGTTGTGGCTGCATCATCCATCTACGCTTCCCAGCTCTCCTCAAAGCCCAACAGGAAAAGTTGCTTTGGACCTCAGTGAGCTACCTGAGTAATAGCAAGGGATTTAATGGTAGTATAAAAATTACTGTGAGGAATCTCTGGAAGTACAGAGTTAAACTAAGCTCCTCACTTGGTCCAAAACTTAGTCAGGGGATGATAGCTTTGGCTCATCACTGATAGATTTGGCTCATCTCTAATTGCTTCTCTCTGACTCCCAGCACTATTAAATAGTGAGTGCAAGACAATAAGTATCTTGAGCTGTTTATTCTTTAATGGCAGTCTCATATAAAGGAAAAGTGAATTCAGATGTTACAAGAAAAGGACAGTGAATTCAAAAAACATGTAGGACTTTTTTCCTGCATATTACAGATATCTCTTCAGTGTTACTGCTGAATTTTTTGTTTCTCAGGGTGAAAATTCACCACATTTGAAAGAGTCAGTGGACAAAAAAAATAAAAATAATACATTCTCTCAAATCTACATAAGTACAAAGGGTTAAATTTTATCTTCACCTTCAATTAATCCTATTATCAATAAACACAAATAAATTACAGTCACTAACCTACCCTCATGTGACATTAGAATGTACTGAACTTAATGTGCCTTACAATCATGAGTTTTGACTTACAGCTATTGTTGAAGAGACAAGGTTTTTTATGCTCCTTTTACTTGCAGAGAAGCTAAAGTAAAAAGGAGATTGTGCATCTGCTAATAATCCCCCAAAACTCGGAAGAAACATTTCCAGAGATCTCAGAAGGGAAGGACAGCTGGAAAGGAGGAGCAGCTGAGGGAGCTGGGGTTGTTTAGCCCAGAGAAGAGAAGGCTGAGGGGAGACCTTATTGCTCTCTACAACTACCTGAAAGGAGGTTGTGGAGAGGAGGGAGCTGGCCTCTTCTCCCAAGTGACAGGGGACAGGACAGGACAGGACAGGAGGGAATGGCCTCAAGCTCTGCCAAGGGGGCTTCAGGCTGGACATTAAAAAAAAAAATTTCACAGGAAGGGTCATTGGACACTGGAACAGGCTGCTCAGGTAAGTGGTTGAGTCACTGTCTCTGGAGGTATTTAAAAGATGGGTGGATGAGATGCTGAGGGACATGGTTTAGTATTTGAAAAGAATGCTTGGACCTGATGATCCAGTAGGTCCTTTCCAATCTAGTGATTCTGTGATTCTGTGAAAGGGCAAGGACACTGAAGATAAGAGGGTGGGTTTTGATCCACCTCCCTGATATTGTGCTGGCTCTGGGACAAGAAGTGGGAAATATATGTTGAAATGGATTTTTTTCTATTTTTTTTGGAGAGAGCAGTCAGGTTGGGAAACTATCCTCTGTTCTTTCCAGAAACCAAACAAACATACCACCCACCAAGTGTCATCCTCTCCCCCCAAAAATACCAAAAAACAAACACAAAAGATCATACTCAGTACTTATTAAAGAAAGTTAGTAGAAAGTTGAATTTAATTTCAGCTTACCCCTTTCTACACAGATGAAGATAATGCCTAGCCGTATTGTAAATGCATCATAATGTATGAGAACTCATTAAGCTAAGCATGCCAGTGGCAGTTTCTGTAGGAAACAGCATGCAAGGGACCATACACCTTCAAGCTTCCATTTAGCCACAGCAGTCATTCAAATAGGCTGGTGTTATGAGACCAGGACAAGAACTGCGTGGATGCCTCAGGATTTGAAGTGACAGGCTTTTGCCTGTTTTGTCATCACATCTATAGTATTCAGTTACTTCTTAATAAGAGTGGAAAAGATCCTTTTCAAGATAAATAATCTCTTATTTCTTGGACAACTATTATCGTAATTTATAAATTGAAGTAAACAATTACTTCTAGTATCCTCTAATGCTATCCCTAAATGTTTTTCTCAAAAAATTTTGTATAAACTCTATTATTTTCAGTGTAGGCCAGAAATGAATTAAAATTAAATGCATATTCAATAAATCATTTTATAATGTGACCAAAACAATATATTGGCAGTAGTCACGCTAGTTCTTATGATGTGACCTAAAACTTTCTCCAGGATTTATAACTACTACAAATTGGCAGTGGTAGGAGTCAGCTGAAAAATATGAAACAATTGAATGCTTTTGTTAAAAACATTTAACACTATATTTTTCATTTCTTTCAAACAATCATGTCTATAAATTTCCCGCAGGAAACATTATTTCCCACACAGAACAGAAATTACCTCTGGGACTTGATTTTACCCCAGACAAAGCACAAATACTTTTGGAGTGTATGTGAATATTTGTGTGTGTTTGAGTGTTTTTTATAATGCTACAGATTATGTAGCCTCCTGCAGTGTATGAATAATAAACAGAAATTCTCTTTGCTTTACTACAATGGTAGCTTTCTGAAGTAGAAGAGTACGTTAATTTACCATGTAAAGTAGGGGTCAGTGTTTCATTAATTACTTTGGTCAGACCAGGACCAGAAATATTAGGAGGGGATAGTGATGTATTAAATGGAGTGATTGTTTTCAAGTTAATGCAGGAAAACATGAAGATTTACAATTACTCTCAGCTACCTATAGCAAAGATACTTATTAAAAGATGGTACTTTGCCAAAGCCAGAGACTGGGTTGCAGGGTTCAGTTGCTGGCTGTGGCAGAGGGTTAATCAGTGACTTCAGTGTGTTTATCATAACTCCATTAGGAAAATGATGACATTAACAATTCTCCCCTTCTTTCTCTCTTTTGTTTAGATTGCCAGCTCTTTCCAGCAGTGTGTCCCATAGAAATTACCTTCTGTTAACATATCTGGAATTTCTTTTAAACAGTTTAGAGAAATGGGGAAGAGTAGACTACAGAATAAGGATGAAACTCCCTGTAAATACAGAGAATTTTCTTGTTCATCAGTCAGAACACAAAAATTAATGCCAAAACTTGGGTAAATGCTGCCACTGATAAAATAATGATAATTTAAAAAAGGATTAGAATCCAAGGGAGAAATTACTAAAATTAAAGTAATGTGCTAATTCTAGTATATTTTCAACATTAAAAATATTCAAATACCTTCCAATTTCTTGTAGTTTGGTGTCTCTGTTTTGCTTTTCCAAAGAAAGCACAGTGTTTGAATGGTATAATTTTGATTCTTTTCATGCTGCACTATTTTAAAGAATATTATATGACATGCAATACCATGTTTAAACAAGGAATTGCAGNGTAATGTGCTAATTCTAGTATATTTTCAACATTAAAAATATTCAAATACCTTCCAATTTCTTGTAGTTTGGTGTCTCTGTTTTGCTTTTCCAAAGAAAGCACAGTGTTTGAATGGTATAATTTTGATTCTTTTCATGCTGCACTATTTTAAAGAATATTATATGACATGCAATACCATGTTTAAACAAGGAATTGCAGTGAAATGTGAAAATTTTCAGGTTTTATATCATTTTGGACATTTCTAAAATTTTGCAATTCCACCAGAAACATCTGTCTACTGACAAAATTTTAGCCCAATGTTTTGGTCCAAACAATGGCAAAACTCCAGAAAGTCATAACTGAAAAGTGAGAGATTAACAAAATTATACNATTCTGTGATTCTGTGAAAGGGCAAGGACACTGAAGATAAGAGGGTGGGTTTTGATCCACCTCCCTGATATTGTGCTGGCTCTGGGACAAGAAGTGGGAAATATATGTTGAAATGGATTTTTTTCTATTTTTTTTGGAGAGAGCAGTCAGGTTGGGAAACTATCCTCTGTTCTTTCCAGAAACCAAACAAACATACCACCCACCAAGTGTCATCCTCTCTCCCCAAAAATACCGAAAAACAAACACAAAAGATCATACTCAGTACTTATTAAAGAAAGTTAGTAGAAAGTTGAATTTAATTTCAGCTTACCCCTTTCTACACAGATGAAGATAATGCCTAGCCGTATTGTAAATGCATCATAATGTATGAGAACTCATTAAGCTAAGCATGCCAGTGGCAGTTTCTGTAGGAAACAGCATGCAAGGGACCATACAACTATTATTGTGTCTGTTCACCTTCAAGCCTGCATTTAGCCACAGCAGTCATTCAAATAGGCTGGTGTTATGAGACCAGGACAAGAACTGCGTGGATGCCTCAGGATTTGAAGTGACAGGCTTTTGCCTGTTTTGTCATCACATCTATAGTATTCAGTTACTTCTTAATAAGAGTGGAAAAGACCCTTTTCAAGATAAATAATCTCTTATTTCTTGGACAACTATTATCGTAATTTATAAATTGAAGTAAACAATTACTTCTAGTATCCTCTAATGCTATCCCTAAATGTTTTTCTCAAAAAATTTTGTATAAACTCTATTATTTTCAGTGTAGGCCAGAAATGAATTAAAATTAAATGCATATTCAATAAATCATTTTATAATGTGACCAAAACAATATATTGGCAGTAGTCACGCTAGTTCTTATGATGTGACCTAAAACTTTCTCCAGGATTTATAACTACTACAAATTGGCAGTGGTAGGAGTCAGCTGAAAAATATGAAACAATTGAATGCTTTTGTTAAAAACATTTAACACTATATTTTTCATTTCTTTCAAACAATCATGTCTATAAATTTCCCGCAGGAAACATTATTTCCCACACAGAACAGAAATTACCTCTGGGACTTGATTTTACCCCAGACAAAGCACAAATACTTTTGGAGTGTATGTGAATATTTGTGTGTGTTTGAGTGTTTTTTATAATGCTACAGATTATGTAACCTCCTGCAGTGTATGAATAATAAACAGAAATTCTCTTTGCTTTCCTACAATGGTAGCTTTCTGAAGTAGAATAGTACGTTAATTTACCACGTAAAGTAGGGGTCAGTGTTTCATTAATTACTTTGGTCAGACCAGGACCAGAAATATTAGGAGGGGATAGTGATGTATTAAATGGAGTGATTGTTTTCAAGTTAATGCAGGAAAACATGAAGATTTACAATTACTCTCAGCTACCTATAGCAAAGATACTTATTAAAAGATGGTACTTTGCCAAAGCCAGAGACTGGGTTGCAGGGTTCAGTTGCTGGCTGTGGCAGAGGGTTAATCAGTGACTTCAGTGTGTTTATCATAACTCCATTAGGAAAATGATGACATTAACAATTCTCCCCTTCTTTCTCTCTTTTGTTTAGATTGCCAGCTCTTTCCAGCAGTGTGTCCCATAGAAATTACCTTCTGTTAACATATCTGGAATTTCTTTTAAACAGTTTAGAGAAATGGGGAAGAGTAGACTACAGAATAAGGATGAAACTCCCTGTAAATACAGAGAATTTTCTTGTTCATCAGTCAGAACACAAAAATTAATGCCAAAACTTGGGTAAATGCTGCCACTGATAAAATAATGATAATTTAAAAAAGGATTAGAATCCAAGGGAGAAATTACTAAAATTAATGTGCTAATTCTAGTATATTTTCAACATTAAAAATATTCAAATACCTTCCAATTTCTTGTAGTTTGGTGTCTCTGTTTTGCTTTTCCAAAGAAAGCACAGTGTTTGAATGGTATAATTTTGATTCTTTTCATGCTACACTATTTTAAAGAATATTATATTACATGCAATACCATGTTTAAACAAGGAATTGCAGCGAAATGTGAACATTTTCAGACTTTATATCATTTTGGACATTTCTAAAATTTTGCAATTCCACCAGAAACATCTGTCTACTGACAAAATTTTAGCCCAATGTTTTGGTCCAAACAATGGCAAAACTCCAGAAAGTCATAACTGAAAAGTGAGAGATTAACAAAATTATACACAAAAAGATCACAAAAAAAAAACCCCCAAACCCTGCAATATACATGTATTGAGGAATATGCAAATTGCCTGGATAATTGTCACTAATTCTTTCTGTTAAAGGCTTGGAACTGTGATTTTAGAGTAGTGTAAGAGTATCCATCAGTGTGAAGTTTCTTGGTAAAGAGCACACACATGGTGCAGAGGGAAAACAGCAGCTTGTAAACCCTACTAGCAGTACATTAACATTGCCATTTTTGCACATTGATGTTACCACTGTCTTATCACCTACCCTAGTCAGATAAAAGTTTCCCAGAACATTGCTGCAATAAGGAATTACAGAAATGACGAAGGCACGGTCATAAATTCAGGCAGGGAAGAACATTACGCTCCTTTCCTATTGGCTATCAGAACCAAGTGTTGAACCAGATGCAACGCAAACTGCAGCTCTTTCACACATACTTTCAAGATGGGATGTCCTGGTCAAAGAAGGCTACAGATTTGTTTATCCTAAAAAGAGACAGGAACACTGACTTTGAAGATCACATCAAGTATTAAATGCCCTAAAACAACAAACAAAATGTATGTCATATCTACAGATTAATTTCTTAAGTTTATACATGAAATTCGTGAGCAATTCCAGAGAGGTTGATCCTACAAATTGGTATTGAGAGTTCCTATACCAAGTAACTGCCAGAGGAATTTTGGATGGTCAGTATCTTCTAGGATCACTCTGATGGGAAAAATAAAATTCAGAACGCCACTTTAGATTAAATCAAATGGCTTAATACTAATGGTCGTATGCTGTCCTATCTTGATTTTAATGGGTTTATTTCTAGAGCAAGAAAGACTTTCCCTCAGTTTTAGGAAGGCAAGGTTAGGAAACATGTAAGCAAATTAGATGAACACAGGTCCGTGTAATCTGATGATATGCAAAACTGAGAGCTGAGGGAGATGACTGATGTCATTGCTTGATTGCCTCTGAAAGGTTATGATGACTGGAAGAGGTTGTGGAGGAATGAAAGAACTAAAATGTCATCTCTGTCTTTAACAAGAGCAAGAAGGAGGACCCAAGGACTTACAAGCTGGTCAGCCTCATATCCGCTCCTGTGAAGGTGGTGGAGGAAATAATCCTGGAAGTCATTTCCAGACACATGAAGGACATAAATTTTATCAGGAGCATCTGGCATGGATTTGCAAAGGGGAACTCATGCCTGACCAAGCTGATAGACTAATAGAATGCAGTGACTAAGTCTGCAGATGACAGAAGAGTAATGGATGGTGTTTACTTCAACTTTATTAAGGCTTCTGATGCTCTCTCCTGTAGACAAACTGATGTAGCACAGGTTAGATAAGTGGCAATGAGGTGGACTGAAAACCACCTGAACAGCTATGCCCAGAAGAGTGTAATCAGCCACAGAAAGTTCAGATGGAATCCAATTTTCAGTGTTGTATTTTGAGGGTCAACACTGTGTCCTCACTGTTTAATCTCTTCTTCAATGGCTTGGACAATGGGACAATGTACGTCCACAGTGAGTTTTTTGATAATGCAAAAAGTGGACGAGTGATACATGAGGTGGTTGTGTTGCTGTTCAGAGGGATCAAGACATCCTGGAAAAACAGGCCAAAAAGAATCTCAACACAAGGAATTATGAAGTCCTGCACCTAGAGAAGAATAATTTCAGGCACCAGTACATGAATGAAGAAGATTAAGCCAGACTGCTTCTCAGTAGTGTCCAGTGAAAGGATGAGAGGGAATGGGCACAAACGCAAACACATGAAATTCCTTTTTAATGTAAGAAAATACTTTATTCGTTTGACAGTGATTAAACACTGTAATACGTTGACCAAAGTGGCTTTGGAATCTCCATTCTTGGATATATTGGAAACCTGACTGAGCATAGCCCTGGGAAAACCTCCTCTAGGTGACATTGAGTAGGGGAGTTGGGCAAGATGATCTGATGATGTCCTTCCCAGCCTTAATGATTCTGTGGTTCCGTGATTTCAGATTAGCTTGAACAGCCTCAAGACCCAAACAACAAAAACCCAGATTATAGAAGAGAGTAATAAAATCCATAGCATTACTTGTTTCTTCTAAATTGTCTATGAAACCCAGGTAGGTAGTGTCTAATTATTTCCTCTGAATACCTGCCTGATATATTTGTATTTTATTTTTCCAGCCAGCTGGATTATCCTCCCATATCCCACTTCTAAGAAAAATTGTGCATCTGAATTTCATTAGTATAAATTTTAATCTCAAGCTTAAATACTAATGGAAAACAAATTTTAAATCTTGCTTCCACAAGCAATTTCTCTAAAAACATAGGATCAGAATTAGGTTTGCTTATTCAGGGATATACAAGTCTTATAGATTGTGACCAGTAATGATCCATAAATGCAGCTTGAATTCCAGCCCTTTAAGATTAAAAGTGCTGACATGGAAAAAATAAAATTCATCACAAAAAGTAGCTTTCTATGCCTCCAGTAAAGAGCTCTTTCAGAGCTGCTTTTGTGTGTTACACCTTATAAAGCTACAGATGCATTAACTTATTAATACCTGCTGCCATACTAAGGACAAAGAAAATGTTCTTACACGTGCTGTTGTACATTTTTCACGCCTCCAAAAGTTAAGCAACTGATTCTGGTTGTGCACAATGACAAATCCCCAGGAGGCACTCAGGAACACCTAGTGTCTGGTCTAGTAAGACATACCTATATGTTTTGAACTTCATGAATATATCTGTATTGTGATCATTAATTAAAAAATTCTAGACGGCAATATTGATATCAATGTAATTTCTTAACCATAATGAAAGCTCAATAATCTTCCCAAACATCTACATTTATTACAAAGTATATTTTGAGTCAGGCAAAATGCATCGCCATAAAGAGAACATTCCTGTTTTCAAGATTTATGAGGCAGTTACACCACGATAAGTCTTTTGCTAACACACTGCACAGGAGTATATTTGACCCTTTGTGAACTCAAGGGTGTGTGTTATATATCAGAAGTTCCAAGTCTGTGGTGGATTCAATAAAAGGCCTTATCTCTTTTGAAATCAATGGCAACATACAGAGATATACGTATTTTTTAAAGCACCATGCATTACTTTAAGAACAATTGTGCTCATTCACATTGCAGTAAATTTGGAGAGAAGGTGAATGATGCTTTTTTCACTAGAAATTCCTTTGTATGAATATCAAAGGTGTGACAAAGAGAGACAGGCATATGAAAAGAAGTAGTGCATGGTAAGTTATTGAGACTTGGTTTGAATAATGCAAGCTCTGTATCAGTCACTCCCTAGCCTGTGCTTCGAGTGATACTGAAACCCACTGTCTGTTGCATATTTACTTCACATTTCACATATTATAAAAATTCAGGGCACAGGAAACTTGTCACAACAAGAGAAGGGAACAGTATTCAGGGATTTCACATTAGGTTTATGTTGATTTGATTTACTCAAGGAAATATAAAGCCATATGTACTGCTCATCAGTTCATAAATGAAATAAGAACATAACTGCTTTCCCCGAGATACAAAAAAATGACAGACAAGCACTGTAGTTTCCCACTGTAAAATATTTGGAATGGGACTAGTCGTTTTTTAAAGATCTTATATCTTTACACTAGCTAAATTGTTAGATAATATCAGCAAGTCCAAAGTATTGGATCACATGACATTTTTTGAAGCAATGCTGCCATTCCAAACAGTGACTATGCAGGAAGATAAATATTGAATGTAATACATAGAATATATTAATAGATTTTCTGTGGTGAGATCAAAGCAACAAACTGTAACACTCAATAAATTTCTGGGTAGAAAAACATGAACCTGTAGCACTGAATCAGAATAATTATCACAGAAATTCTAGCTAAAACCAATCTGACAAACAGGGTAATTGCCAATACAGTTCTCTCATTTATTACCAAATAACATACAATCTGCCTAGGGGAATAATGCTCTAAAACGATTAAGTTTTAGAATGCAGCTTCTAATTCACTACCATATATTTAATGAAAAAAAAAAGGTGGGAAAGTGGATATGATCACTTGCTTTGTTTTGTGTAACTGAGTATTCAGGCCGATGTATTACACAGTTCAAAGAATCAGGAATTGGTTATAGTGATTTATCTTTATGCAAAAGGAAGTAGTTAATCAGTAATGTTTATCTTGTTGGAGAGAATGGTTAATGGTACTCTTAATTCTAAATCAACACAAACCTCTACTGTGTTCACCAGTAACAAAGTATATAGAAAATATATTACCAAATTCAGGGAAATATGTCAGCAGAACCAGAGAAGTGTTATGTGCAATAGGTCTAAAAATGAGAGAGACTGGGAGCCAAAAGCAGGACCTCATATATAACCATAAGTATATATTAAAGGCATATTTTTTTCCTGATATCTTCTTACAGTCTAACTTTTAGTGGGCATATCCAGTTAGAATTGATATAAAGCTCAAGAAAATTTGCAATGTATCATAGATGTGATTAATATATTTTGTATAAGCAGAGCAATGTTTTGAATATATATATATATATGTTACTTTAAAGAGGAAATATGATACTTCAGGAAGAAAATTTTGATGTTTTGCTGGAAAGCATCTAGAAAGGCACTGTAAGAATCATGCACTTACAGTGCCACTTCATCTTGCAGAATAGCAAAAGTTAGAACTACATGGGTTAAATAAAGTTTGTCTCACCACTGATTTTTTTCAGATGCTGGGTTGTGTTTTACTAATTTTATTAAGTAAATCACTTTTAATGTACTTAACCTTTTACTCTGAAAGTAGCCAATATTTTTCTAATAGTAACAATGTCTCTTAGAAGGAGGTAGCTAAAATTCCCAGTTCTGCAGATCTGTAAGCTTAAAAAAGTAAAGACAGTGTAATAAAACAGAAGCAGGAAGAGCCAACTCCTGCAGAGATCAAAGTGGACCCCAAGAATCAGACCTCTCAGTCTAATATAAATATGTTCCCTTCTGGCAACCTGCAGACTATTTCTAAGGAATACAAAATAGTGACAAGCAACTACAAAATATGTTGCGATTTGGTCTAAATTCTGTAGGTTTCTACCCCCATTATCCACTTAAATGTTTAAAGTTGACAGGCTGAAAAAGATTAACCAACACTTAGCTCATTTTTGACCTTGAAATGTATCATGTTTTCTGTTTTAGATCATTCATACTAATCTTCACAGAAAAGCTGAAGGCAATTTGTTCAATCGTATGAATTTAACTTGCTGGCTTTGCAGAAAAAGTTTTGGTTTTCAGAGTAAGTGTGAAGCCGCAGAGAAAACTGAGATGGCTAATGACCTTTGATGCACATGAAGATACATCCTTCAAAATGACTAAGGTTAGCATCTGGAAGAGAGATGAACACACTTTCAACTGAATCTTAGCCAGTTAGTGTAGAACACAACCATTATGCGACATAGCTTGGGATAGGAGGGACCTGGACTACAGGACTATGTTTATTTTCTCAGATGAGCAGAGACAAGATCAATAGCTTACTGGGAAAAAAGCAGGGAAGTGTTGCAGTTCATTGGTGACTCTGACCACAGTTCTTCTTGACAAGTGCCTGTTTAAGCTTATAGATGATTGCACAAGATGCAAAAGTGTACTTATAAGCAGGGAATGCTTTTACAATATAAGCTAAGAAGCCTTGAACTTTGATCAGTTACTCCTGATTTCATATTTCATAGGTCCAGACGAATGTAGGACACATTCAAGTTAAGATCCCTTTGAACCACCAATATAGGACCAAGAAGACAAGAGGAAGAATCGGGCTACAAAGGTTCGTTTGGATTTCAGCAAACATTGAACTTAAGAGTATATTACCCTGTAATGAAAGGTGCAAATAGTTCATGGGAACATTCCCAAATGGAGTTTAAAACAGTTGCTTCCACTATCAGTAATAATGAAGACCTGGGAGCCTAAAGCAAAGTTTCTTCAGCAGATTATGTAGACTGTGCAGAGCTTTAGGTTATTAGTGCCAAGTTATTTGGTTGAAAGTCTAAATGAGATGCCTTAACATCTGACTATAGTGCATACGCACTTAACCATACAGAGAAGAAACAAAGTCTATACAATTCAGAATGTTCAAAGAAACCCCAAATCCCAAGGAATTATAAAATGGGGTCTTTCATGGTGGAAGTGTGAATGTCCTTGTAGTGTAGGAGCTTGTAAAAAAAAGCACACAGGAAAGAGCTCTACCCAGGTTAGCCTTAATGATAAATCCTCTAACTCAAATCCCTGCTGAAATCATGAATAAATTAGGTTGTTAAATTGAAATTACTGTTGGACACAGTGGTCAGTTATTCCCCACATTCTCAGTGGATTAAAATTTTACAGCAAAATTGCTATTTCTACAAAAGATATGTTAGAAATGTGCATTATGCAGTTTAAATGCTATTGAAATTGATGCCAAGAAAAATAGTTGTGCCTGGCTGACATTGGACATAATTCAGTACATTACCAAAAAGTTCTACTGTATTCCCCAACTTATTTCTGTGTAGACAAAGCTATCCCATAAGGAAAAACCTATGTTAAACTATAACGACTTTATGTTTAATGCAAAAGAAGAAAAGGTGACAAGGAAACAGTATATTCTTCAGTATTTAAGCCTATGATGAGAAACTATTTTCTACCAGAGCACGACCATTGGAATGATTTTGTGGTAGAGAGCTTTTTGTTTTGGTAAGTTTTAAAGCTTGTAGGTCATCTGAAGACTGTTTCCAGCTCAGGAAGTTTTTGAGCATGTGGTTAGACCACAAAGAGATCTAAAATGCTTTAAGAAAATGCGATTTCTTTTTCCTCCTAAATTTCTTCATGTCACATTTGTCAACAAACACATCACTGCACAAATGCCAGGTGATCCCACAGCAAACTGCCTTTAGGAGTTGGAATTTGGTATGCCAAGCTCATCTAAGACTCTCTTAAATCACACGCTCTGCTAGATGGCCAACACACCCCTTATCGTGCAACTACATAAGCTTCTTCACCACAGTAGTCTGAAACGTTATTAACTGAGTGGTTCATGACACAGAGAAGGCAGGGCATTGTTTCCTGAAGCTCAAAATCAGTGAAAGACTCCTTAACTCTTCCACCAGTGGTGAGACAAGCATAATTATTCTACTTTTTCTTATATTCCTGAAACATTTGGTACTGTGATGACTTTTTTTAATGCCTTGACCAAAACATGTGAATTGTTTTAGGAAAGATTGTCAGTGCATAAAGCGTTCTAAAAAGTAGAATGCAAAAGTCTTTCCTATGTTCTCAAAACGACATGCACTTCAGACACCTTCTATAGTGACTACGCTTGGTGAAAATCCATTTTGCTAACCTCAGCTATCCCAAAATTATGAGGATGGCTTCAAAAAATTATGGGATTGAAAAAATGGCAAGACTGTAAGAAAAACATCATTGAATACTGAGGTCATGGAAGTTGGCATTACTAGTGTTGATATATTGCTTTCAGTCTGAGGGAGGGCAGGCAGAGTGAAGAAGTACATGTCCCTTTTGGCCTGAACTCCATCTGGTTCAGTTACTGAGGTGAGATATCCTCTCCAATAAGCTCCTCTAATTTGAAAAAACACTCAAAATAGGTAATAATTGAACCATAACATTAAAATTATTGATCCTATACTTCTAAGCATAATAGAAATTTCCAATAACAGATTAACAGAATGATGTTAATTTCTGTTTGCATATCTGTTAATACCTACAAAAAGTTATACTCTCTGTTGCTTATCAAATTAGTGATAGATACACATTATAAAACAACACCTAATTCTCCCCATAACAGAAATTTGGTTAGGATGATATAAATTAGCAAACCAAGCTATCCATACAATCCCAATACAGAGTATTAAAATTTTGCTTATTTGAAACAAAGAGACAATAAACCACCAACACTTCACAGAAACAGAAAATACAGGCACTGAGTATGAACGTGTTTTACATCTAACCAGCAGTATAATAACTTGATGGATCCCAGATGGTGCAGAAAAGCAAGGCAAGAACATAACTATGCAATGTATTTGAAATAGATATACATTATTTAAATTTATGCCTGTAATAACAATGTGATGGACAGTATATGAGTTTCAGACTGAGTTTACTACATGCACCAGAAACCATAGTTCTGTCAGTAAGCTGCCTAACTGGTTAAAAATGAAAGGTACTCTAATATTTACTGTGAGAAAGTAAGACTTTCCCAGATAGTCTACAAGGGGAAAAAAACCACCTTTTTTTCTTCTGAAACATATCAGTTATAAAGGGTCCTGAAGGAGGAGCTGAACTCTTGTGTTCACTCTGAGAACTTTCACAGAGTAATCTTCACACTGGAGATATGTAAACAATTAAAACCCATAAATCACTTCAGACCTGGCAGAGCTATATGCTACAGCAAAAGGTATGAGGAAGACTGGTCAAAGATTCATTTACATTGAAAGCCTAAGTCAGCAGTGATAAAGCAGGTCATAGTAAACAGGGCAACATGGAGAGTGCGAATGGGGAAAAATGAACCTCAGACCTGTGAGAAGGGAAAGGCTCCACATTTTCTCAAGGTAAAAAAAAATCAGAGAAAGACAGAAAGACACTGGGTTTCTGCAACTTCCTTTGGCTATAGCATAAAAGGAAGTTGCAGAAAGACCAGGCTTTTCTAATATTTTATGTTTAAGTCAAGTCATTCATGCTGCAATTTCTTTACCTGTGGAATGCCCTGCTACTTGCAAAGTACTTGCAAAGTCCAGCAGCTTTATCAGGAAAGGAAAGGGAAAAGAGTTTTTGTGCTACATCTCCACACAGAGTACAGTGCTTTATTTTTAAGCAGCTCAGAAGACAAACTTACAGCTTGGGGAGACCTTGTTTGTCTGTCTTACCTTTTGTTTCACATAGCTATAGAAATGAGGGAGTCTTTTCTCTTTTACCACATCTTATTAAATGAAATAATATCATATGACAATAAATCTAATACCACATCTCATTTAGGAGTCCCCCAGTGGAACAACATGCTTACATCTGTGCTTCCAAGCAGATACCCGCAGAGTTGTCATTTCCTCAAGTACAGCTCACAAATGTTCTCAGACTAGCTTCAACATGTTGCATCATATTTTGTTTCAGAACAGCCCCAGAAGTCATCACTCTCAGCCTCCCACTTCCTCTTCTGCCAGAGGTTACCAAAGTCCTCCCAGCNATATGACAATAAATCTAATACCACATCTCATTTAGGAGTCCCCCAGTGGAACAACATGCTTACATCTGTGCTTCCAAGCAGATACCCGCAGAGTTGTCATTTCCTCAAGTACAGCTCACAAATGTTCTCAGACTAGCTTCAACATGTTGCATCATATTTTGTTTCAGAACAGCCCCAGAAGTCATCACTCTCAGCCTCCCACTTCCTCTTCTGCCAGAGGTTACCAAAATCCTCCCAGCCAGGATGAGGCTGAATGGGACATGCATTTAACTATTGGAGTCCAAGGGCTTGTTAGATGAAAATCACAAATTATGTTGATAAGTCATAAAGCAAATTTCAAACACTCAGGAGTTTCTACATCTCACATTCGTATTTCCTGTCTGAAAGAGTATCTGGAAGACATTCCATGAGAAGATGGAAATCACTGAACCACCCCTGCAAAGCTGCCACCTTGAATACCAGCAGCTTAGGTAGAGTGTTCTTCATGTGGCTGAAGTGATAAAGAGCTCAAAACACAGCCCTCAGACCTGCCTGAGACGCTAGGTCCAAAGAACTGACACACAACAAGCTCTGTGCCATCACCACTTTATTGCTGGCATTGCTATGACATTTGACTAGTTCAAAGCAGCATCGAACACGGGAACATTACAGCATGACAGACAGAAAACTTTAAATCACAGAGGACATGCAAAGCGTAGGTCTCATTAAAAAAGGGAAGATAGAAACTACCTATGTCACATGGAAAGCACCCATAAACACACTCAGTCACTTGTCATCGTGGTTCACAGTTGATGGAAAGAGTAAAGGTGTTCCTTAGCAAATTTCCACTAATTCTCTGATCATCAACTGCTACTGTTGTGCAAAATGTTGCAAATCTCCCCTTGCAGTGATGCTTACTAACCTGGATGCCTTTCCAAGAGTTGTTCAAACTACGGGCTATCAATAAAAAAAGAAAAGAAAAAAAAAAGTAAGAAATGTAGTAAACTTTAAAACACAAATTCAATTGAAAAATAAAATTCAAAACCATACAAAAATACTACTGATTAGTCGTCATTGCTGCATTTTCTAGTTTACAATGTTCATTACAAAGCCTCTATGTAGTTGCAGAATTCACCTTCAATAGGTATAAATTATAGCCAATGCATATAAGCTAAAGTGTATGCATGTGTGTTTATGAACATATTTATAAGGCAATCTTGGTGTAAGTCAAACCTGATGTTAAAAAAAATACAGAAATTCTTCAGTTATCTGGGTCTTAAGGATTCTTCTATTTTTTACTATTGTCATTTTAACTTGGAAACTTGTATCATCTATTATTGTCTTGCTTAATTAGACAGGCTCATTAGTTACTTCATGTTGTATTTATAAGTACTCATTGCATCATTTTTAAAAACAAGCTGTTGCAAAAGCAAAGCCTCTCTAGACCTAAACATGCCTGCAGACTCACTCTGAAGCTGTCACAGGTAATTCTCTGACATAAGGTCTGAAATCTCATTCATGGTGCTTATCACATCAACAGGATTACAAGTGGTTGTTAAGCTGAACACATGGTTAAGTCTTTTGTAGAATGTGCAAATCCAATATTAAACTTCCCAAGAGAAGTAAAGTAAGAACATCTCTTCTCAGGTAAGGATGATGAAAATAGATAGACTAGCTAAAATGATTGGTGGCATTCTATTATATATCCTAGTAGCCCAGTTTAAGCACTTATATATGCTACCTTTCTTCCAAAAAAACTCTTTCCAGAAATGTTTGATTTTGACACTATGCATTAAGTCTTCAAAGGAGAGGAAAATATTTGCATATCATGATCTATCTTTTACTGGAATTCTAGCCATGAAACACAAGATCTGCTTTGATACAGCCAGTGCACAGACACTAACCTTTCAGAGAATGATTAAGCTGGAAATTTCAGAATACAAATTGGGAATACAATGTGGGGCTTTGACAGTTTTATTTATATTGTGGCATTTAGTTTAGTTCTGTATATATATGTAATTTTAAGGATCTTTATTGTTGCAGAATTGGATCTAGAATATAAAACACTGGTGGCTTTTATGAGCCTGTCTGGACTATCCAAACAAAAAAATCCTTGTAGTAGGCAAGTTTAAGGCACTGCTACTCATGAATTTTAATGAATAGGCCAGTATACATATGTTACACAGCCCCATGCTGTATGGACTTGTGAGTGTTTTAATGTGTTACCATTGGCTAAATTCTAGAAAATATGGAGTGGTTGAGACATGTGCTTTGGATCAGGATTATGTGCAGCTTTTTCTCACATATACGGTAGCTTGTTCTGGCTACAGTATTGTGTGTAGAATACAGAGGACTAGGAAACTATGAAGGCCAAAAATCTAACTAAATGTAGAAACTGTATTTCACAGCCATTTCTTTTTTTCTTGCAAACTCTTAAATTCTAACTGAGCAGAAACAGATGAAAATGTTCCTTTTTTTTCAGTTCTGCAGCCTAAAAATCTCAAATAAAAACTAATGTTCATACACTAGATGTGCCATTCATCTACCTAAATCAGATGTCAGGTCATCTCTTGGTCTTTGGGCTTCTTTCAAGAGCAAAGCTTCAGTGAATCAAGTAAGTTCAAGTCACTTTTTTTTTTTTTGTTTCCGCTTTGCAGTGTTTTTTAAAGTACTTGAGGATACATTTCAAGCATTTACAAAGGTACTGCTTGTCATATATCCATTCAGTTAGATACCTATGAAATACTGACTCTCAACTTAAAGATCTAGTATTTTGTACAAAAAGAGTAGTTTTCTGTGTTCCTGAGCACCTCAACGTTTCCCTCTATCCTTCCCCAGTTTTTCCTCCCCCTTCCTGAAAATGCTACCACCCCTACTGCACATCAGGATGCAGATGTGCACGTGCATGCACAGATGCTTATTATGCATAAAGGCATGATTTTATAAATATGAGCAGACCTAAAAATATTAAGTGTTTCACATTGACCTTATGTCCTGCTTTCTGTGGATTTTAGAACACAGTGACCAGCCAAACCCAGATATTATATTGTAATTTTATGAGGCTAAAGTTTTTTCTACTTGTCTGCAGCTGAGTTCTCCTGAGCTACAGAAAATGCTGTCTGTAGGTAAACCTGAGATGAAAATAAGTCAAGCCCCAGTGTGTTTTAAAGGAATAGGCAAGAAGAACCCTGTCAGGATTTCCATGAAAAAAAAAATGAAAATCCAAACATATAGAAAATATCTTGGTCTGGTTTTATTCAGGTTTCTCTTATTCTAATCCTATAGTAAAATATGCCAGCTCTGCTTTATTGCCCCTTTATCTGGGCCAAACTTATTTCATGAACACATTTAACTCAGACCATGTTGACTTCCAGCTCATAGTCAGATTAATCTGAATGATCTGTCCTGGATCTAGCCGACTATAGCTTTCTTTGGAGGTGAATTGGCAATCAAGAAACAGGCTGCTGACTGAGAGCTGGAGTTCAGCTGATACTATTGTCTGGATGAGGCTAGGCTAGGGGCTAAAATCCCTGGGACAGGTATTTCCTCTGCAGAAAAGAGTTCCCCCTTCATTCACTTTTCCATTCACTGGGACATCTTTTTTCTCTAGGAGGGTCAGCTATTGCTGCCAAACCAGATCGTGTCTATGAGCAGCCTAAGCATGGATTTGCCATGACCAAAAGCAGAGCAGTTCTGAAAATCTACATCTCCAGCTACGGGGGGAAGTGGTCCAGAAGGAGCTGCCAAGGCAAACACTGCCAGACTGCTGTGGGACTCAGCTGGACACCAGAAACTGCCCTAGGGTGCAGTGATGTGAAGTCTCAGGAGTTAACATCTTCTCTTGTTTGTGAAAGTCTGCTCCCGATCACCCTCCTCGTGGCTCAAGAAATACATTTCTCTGGTCTTGATCATAAGAAGATTTGGGCAAATAGCTCAGAGGGTGTGGAAAGCTGGCCACTCCAGCACACATGCTATGAAGGTGTGTTAAAAGCTGGTTGTGCCAGAAATGGGCAAGGAGTTCCCTGAACTTGATATTAATGCAATTAGTAGGCCTGTCACAGCATTATACAGCTCAATGGGAGTTCATTTTAAGTAAATTCTTACGTGGTTTCATCTCATCATTAGCTGGTTTTGATTGCAAATCTCCTTGCAGCCTCATTTTCTTCTGAAAGTGAGGCCAGACGCACATCTGACAAGCAGCTTATTCTTGCACAGCCATAGAAGTAAGATGTCATGGTAGGGAACTGAGTAAGTCAGGCAGAATACTTTAGGTGACGGGGTAGGAGAGAGGATACATATATTAGCAAGCTATCCATTGAACCCTAAGCACTCTGTAAATGAGCCTACATGGACTGTCCTTTCTCTCTGTACCACTATCTGTCATGTTAATTATTGGGGGAAGACAAGAGAATGTAAATGAAAGATGTCAGCAAAACCTACTTTTTGCCTGCTATCTAGTGGGAGTAGTATCTGAGGAAAAACCTCAGGCAATACAGAGAGTGTTCCCTGGACAGATGGCTCAGGGTTGCTAGGGAAATTAACTGAAAACAGCACAGACGTAGGTTCACTAAACTTGCCTTCATTTGGTGATTATGTTATTTTAAATCTCTCGGGAGATTCCTTTGCAGTTAAAAGTAGTACAATAAGACATTTTCAATAATACTCTGAGAGCAGTTGCATCTGCAATAGCAACTAACATGCACTTCTCTTTCCTTCCCAGTTTGAGATTTGTGGTGCCTGTGACCTTCACTACAGAGTCATTCTCTGGAGGCAGCAAAGGGAAGGAACAAGCTGAGACAGGGTGAGTTTTCCTGAAAAACAGAAGGAAATGATCTCTGGTACCACTGAGAGTTTCACAGCTGAAAGCCAGGTATCAAGAGAAGTAACTTTCTATCCAGCTGTGACAGAGAAGATAAATATTTGTGGCAATAACTAGTCCTTCCTCATATGAAGGTTCTAGTAGCTCACCTGTCTCTGGTTACAAGTGATGGATTTGCAGAGAGATTGACCCTACTCAAGTAAAAGTCACCTAGCTCACAAGCTGTGGGGTAACACACCATAATGCTCCACTGCTGCCACCACTTCTGAGGATTACAAGCTGGAAGTTATTTCCATGTGGTTGATTTTCTGGAGCCCAGACTGACTGTTCATATTCCTCAAAACTCCATCATTGGAAGCTGACCTCTGGATCCATTACAGACTGCAGCTTCTCTCACTGGCATCAGTCAGTGCTCAGGAAAAGCTGGTTTAGGGGAAAACGTTGTTTGGTATAGTTTATAAGGTAATGTGCAGAATACAGACTGCAGCAGATCTAGTCAGTCAGGTAATGCAGCTACCTTCCCTTCTCCTCCACTTCAAAATCTGACTTTTATCTGCAATAGACTTCCCCAAAACTGTAGAGTAGAGGAAAGGTAGTTAAAGGATGCATGTAATTACTTTTACACTCACCTGGATACAAACACCTGTTACAGAAGACAGAATAGACTCCGATTTAGGAAAAGAAGGCATGAAAAGTGGCTTCGTTTCCCTTTGCCTCTGTGAAAGTACATATTGGATCTAACCTAAGCTGGGAGAGCAATTTCAGATGTGTAATGGGGTTTTTGACGTTGAACCTGACACTGAAAGGGACCCCAGGAATTCCGAAAGTGCTGAAGAATATGGTGTTAAGAAGAGATTACTGTCATATAAACTGACACTTAGATGATAAAAAACGAAAACATGCCCACTAGGTACCTTGCCCAAGACATCACTAAGAGAGGGAAAAGAGGCTGATGGTGAAGGCAAAACAAACAGGAGATAATGTCTGCCTAGAAATTCTGTTCCTCCTGGAAACAGAAATTAATATGCCAGTGAAACATACCTCTGCTGAGAGGACCAGTGCTGACAGCCCAGTTGTAGACAGAGTGAAAAGCACACAAAGTTAAACAGAAAACCTCACCAGAATGAAGAATCCAGGAGCTAATACCACTGTGTCAAAGTTTCTGACTAAATACAACCACAGAAGTAATCACAAAAGGTAAGGGCACAAGCAGCAGTGGTTTATGTATACCTCTCATGGCTGAGCTATGGCATAGCAATGGAGAGAAAAACAAAAACGGGTACAATGCAATGACAGACAGCCAACATAACCCAGTCTGAGCCAGTACCAAGTTGAAACAGGAAAAGCTTCAGTCATCTGCTGATGTATCTCAAGAAAATAATGACAGGTGAAATGCCCAAGGTCAAGGTTGCAATGTCATTTGTTTAAAAGATATACCGATATCAATTAATCCCTTATCTCACAGTATGCCTAGCTGTAGAGCCTAGCTGTAGAGGTTGTCTCCAGCAGGCAGTATCTAGTAGCCTATGTTAGATACAAACTTTCCCAAACAGAGGCCTTGGTAGACAATCCAATCCATATGCACCCTTAGCTAATTCAAATTTTCTTTCTACCCTGCTGGACATTCAACAAGTACCTAATTTAAGTTCTGCAATAAATCAAGGCAATTAAAAATAGTTAACATTGCGTTTACATGAGAACAAGAATTTTGAGATAATTACTCTGAAAGTTGGATGTGGAATCAAACAGTCTGTCTAATTAACTTTAAACTTACTCCTACTTTTTGGAGTCAGATTGGAAAGGATTTGAAGGATTTGGATTTCAGAAAGTGTTGCTCAAATACTTAAGCATTAAAACAAGTCTAAAAGTTCAGTATGTGTCAAAAACCACTGTAATAATAATGATGCTGATAATAAAACTTTGATAGCAGCCATCTGCCCATTCCAGACAGCTGAATCATTTCCAGTGTTCTCTGAGAGCCAGCACTGACATAGATTTTTATACACAGTATCACAGGCAGTATATGCAGGGTCTGCAGTCTAGACCTCTCTGTAATGACGTCAAAGAGGTTGTGCAGCTAGCTTTTAAAATTGCTGCAGGCTTGTCCTAATGACATTAGGATATAACAAATGAGGAAAGGAAGATATGTATATCACTGCTACAATAACAAGCAAGGACACCACACTTGGCTCTGGAGGCAGCACTTAGGTTATCCTCCATAGAGCTGCTCTCCAAAGTTTGCGTCAGTGGAGGGGGTGGGGTGTAAATTCCATGACGAAGGGGCATAACTCAGCCTGAGGATCTTTTAGTGTAAAGTCTGGAAAAAAAAGTAAAGAAAAAGGCATTGGAATTGTTAAGACAACTTAAACAAGAAACTGTAAAGAGAAGGGACTTTAGCAAGATGTTTCAATTGTCCACTACAGAGTGAAGAGTCAAGTATACTTTTAAGAATAGTCTGTATGACACAGCTAAGGAGTTTTTGCAAAAGCAAACTAAAAAGCTCTAAGTAAAATAGTTTTAAAAACTATCCAAAGAACCCTCATAGACTCCTGGCAGGGATGCACAACAAGGCATTTTGTTTCAGCTCTGGTGATAACGTGGTGATAGAGCCACATCTATGGGTGGCCACATCTGAGCACATCTGTTTTCTGGTACATAAAAGAGGGATGTGGTATCCAGATTTTTCCCTACAATCCCCTAGAAGACTAAAAGCCAAACCTCTTCTCTGATGCACCTTTATCTGTCAGCCTTTTGAGTAAGCTGGGAAGCTCACATTCGATATTTATAAAAAGGGATGGAAGGAAGCTCATTTCTTAGCAGAGGACAGAGAAACAGCAGTCTGAGTCCAGTTGTAGGTTTTATAGGAGTTACTTTAAACCAGGACAGTTTTTAGGAGGCTTTGATGTCAATTTATTATTTTTAAAATCCGAACTAGTAAGTGGTTGACAGACTTCTGACAATAAGCATATCTGTATGCTCTGACAGTTAAAAAAACCAGACAAGCGTACTGAGTCTTTACCAGTACATGTGAAATAAAGTGTAGGCCTGTGCCCAGTGCAAGCAGTTGCTCCAGTCATCACGTGAAATATATTTTATGGCATGTTGCCATTTACACTCAGTAAATACTCATCTTCATGTAAATGAGACTACTACTATTTGTATTAAATAAGTTAATAAATCTGTGTTCTTTTCTTTACCTCTAAAATATCCTGAGGCTTAGATGTTCACAATAATAGCATAATCTGAACACTAAGAGTTTCTTTATGTTCTTACTTATTTTTTCCTTTATATTTTCACTCTGCTTAGCAGTACTTGCAGTCCTCCAGATGTATCTCTCAGAACAGATGCAGAGTTTAACATAATTAAACTTATTTATAATTATCAAAATTAAAAACTAAAGTTGTCTTCCCTGTACCTTTACTCTTGTCATATTTTCTGGAAACCATAAAACCGACCACCAATAAAAAAAGCCATTTAAGAGTTAAATTTGGTAATGTTTTCAATCCTTGCTTGAATTTATTTCTACCTGTATCATAAAAACACACTTTTAAAAGTGGTTTTACATACTGTGGATTGGTAGTCTTGAAAGGAGCATTCTCAGGACATTTAAAGATTCTGGGACTTTAGCCCAGAGGAATGAAGTATAGAAGCATTACCATGTTGGAAGGTAACGGGTTTCTGCAGTGTATGACACTGTAAGATGGAATTTTCAGAGGGGCACGAAACTGAATACTTCCCTGAGATGAATCTACTGGGCAGGCAGAGTGGTGGACTCTGTCTTTTGGGAAAATCCTAAAAGCTCAGAATGGCAGAGTGTATTCTGAACTGGCAGCTCTCCAGGGGTCAAGGGGATCCCTGGGCCAGCAGAGCAGCCACAGGCATTGCTGCAGACAGTGCTGAAACAGGGTCCTGGGCTGTGGGCAGGGCACAAGGAGTCAACCTCACCCACCCCTCACCCCAAGACACTGACGCAAATCCTATTAATTATCTTTCATGGCTTTGATTTTACAGAAACCTGATTTGATACCATTTATACTGCAGAGCCATCGTTCTAACCAAGTATACAATACATGCTAAATAAAGCATGTATCCTCACAGCACTATGCGCGCATTGAAAGATATCTAACCTGAGTTGGATTGTAGAACAGCACAGCAAAATCTGTGAAATTTAGACAGACTGCTTACCTGCCATTTCTGCAGTTTGATTTGCATTCTTCCCTGCTGGTGTCATTGCAGCACTCTTGAGTGTTTATCCTGAAGGCTTTTGAGTTTTTCTTCTTTATCATCCAAGATAGTCATGGTTAGATTTCCTACTAATCAAGTGTTGTGGTCATCTCTGGTTTTACTGTATGATAACAACTATGTTACCTGATGTAAAGGTAATGTAAGGAGACCTGAAAAAATAAAATCAGGAAAAAAATCAACAAACCTAAAGGTACAACTTTCATGAGCTCATGCAAGTATTTTCCTATCTCCCTCTGGTTTAGCTATTATCAGCTGCTCTTCATATGAGTTTATAGTTATCTCATTTGAACATTTAGTTATGCTGGTAGCAGTGTCGCATAGTAAAAGGTGTTTTTCCTTGCTTTTTGTTTTCTTTGTTTTGCCTGGCTTTAGTCATTGCTAAGACAAGCAGCTCAGTAAAGTGTTAAGACTGTTAAGCCTGTTAAGTCTGTAATTTCTTGTAAAGCAGTAAACTTAGATTAATTTCTGAGAAAAAATACAGCAATGACAATTTTTATGGTAAGTAAAGATTCTGATGCTAAAAGTATCTAAAAATCAGGTAAAGATATAGAAGGTGACACGCACAAACTAAAACTATCAAACTTCAGGGTGAAGATTTGAATTTGTTTTAGTTGTGGTGAAAGATTATGCCAATATAAGAACTCCCACATCTGCATGGAAGAATGAAGAACAGCCAAGGACTTAAAAAAACAGTGTGCGCTTGGCCATCGCTACATCAGGCCTGGGGACAGAATGGTAGCCGGGCATTATACAGACAAGAAAGCCTCCTATTATAGTGTTTGTTCTGTGTGTCTTCCAACCCTTCGTTGAACTTGGCATAGTGTCAGAAAAGATGAGCAAATGCTTCCATGATGATACTTCTCAGTCTCTTCAAAAAACACTCGCTGTTGGTCTCCAAGGACAGAGATAACCCAGCAACTGAAGAGCAAAGGACACAGCCAGCTACTTGGCTGCTGGACTCAGCACTTTACTGTCAAGTTTCCCAGATGTTCATACAGTGTGTCTGATGTTTTACTACCCCAACTGCCAGACATTTTTTCCCAAAGAAAAGAGGGAAAGGAACTGAAGGGATTAAGGATTCTGAACAGAGGAAATATCAGAGCAGGAATATAAATACATAATGTGAATGGTGGCTTTGCAGACCTAAAAAACCATCAAAAGCCAGTATCACAGGCTTCAAATATTTCTTATATCCTAATGTATCAACGTTGCATTCCTACTCCCAGTTTGTTCACATCAGATACCCTGGATTAATTTCACAGAAATCAAAGGCTGTCTTATAGAGTGTAATAGATGGGAAACAGGGCATATTTTCGTTTCAAAATTTCCAGGTGGGAGTAGGGGTGAGGTAGAGGAGGAGAGTGAAAAAGAGGAAAAATCTGATCTTTGGGATACCCAAAAACTAAGCCTTGTAGGGCTTATGTGTTACCCAAAGGTCAATTCTTCCAAGTTAGCTAGAATGATTTGGATATTTGACTATCCATATCTTTGAACGCTCACTATTCATATGGACACAGACATTTCATATGATTCAGAATGTACTTAATATCTCTTGAATCCAAAGCCTACTGGAAAAGTGGCTACAAGATTTTCAACTTCAGAGTAGTGAACAGGCCTATTCAAGTGTTCATTCAGTGGTACCTTCAGAAGAATCCATAATTTTTGAGTAAATTTTAATCAAGATGTAATTTTTGCACTTAAAAGCTTTCTTTAGTCATAATTTCCATAAATATTCATGTGATCAGTGTTGTTTTATTTTTCTGCACATTTAAGATTCTGATTTCACCGCCAGGATCAACTACCTGCTAGGATGTATTCCATAGAAGCAAAAACAAGAATTCTAAAAGCAAGAATGATATATATGGGTAGAATTGCTCAGATTGTCTTATTCAGCACATGTCAGTATGAGATATGGGGGTTTTTTTATGTTCAAGTTTTTACAGTGTCCAGAAAAAGCATATTATCATAAATATACCTAATGGAAAATATTATTTATATTTATATGAAATATAAATAATATGAAAAGTAGTATTATATTATTTTTACAATTTCAGAAACCCATTTCTTGTTTTCCACTATCCAGAAAAGTAATAAATAAAAAAAATTCAAGTCTTATCAGATAGAGTAATGATAGTTTAGAGACAATAATTTATTTAACTCTTTTTAGAAATTGTAGCATTTTTCTCTGTAAAACAACAGTCAAAACTCTCTTTTTGTTCACAAATATTTAATAAACAACTTAACTTGCAATTCAGTATCCAAACCACATAGCTGCTGTAACTCAGCTTGTACACTGAATCCAAAGTGACAAGATTTATTCTAGTCTCATTATTTCTTCTTTTTTTCATGTTCCACTTTCTTCTTAATCTCCTGACAATTCATAAATTACTGTTGCTTTATTTTACTATTTTCTCTGGAAGTCATTGATTTAAAAGGTATAAAAGCCAATTTTTTTAAAAAATACAGCTTATGAAAGCCTTCTGACATACAAAAGGTAAGGCAGAATTCAACCATGCGAACAAACCAAAAAAAGCTTCTTAAAGCCTAATTGCACTAGAGTAACCTTGTTTTAGAGGGCTGAAGAATCCCACAAAGGGAAAAGACAAAAAGATCACCTAATATACTTCTGCAAAACTTGCTGCAGCCTATAGAGCCATACTGTGTTGTTCCATTAATTGGAAACAAACTTTTTGCACAGTAGACTTTTGTCTTTAAATATCCTCATAGGGGGATTTGGACACTTCCAGGGATCCAAAACTTCCATGAGCAACCTGTTCCACTGCCTCACCACCCTCTTTGTGAAGAATTTCCTCCTCATGTCTAGTTTAAATCTGCCCCTCTCCAGGGGCAGATTGAAACAAAGCTACAAAGAAAGGACATTATAATCATCACAGTTAGCAGCTGTAGAATGATGGAGTAAAAAATATTTCCAGAGGAGGGTATCCTGAGAATTTCTCCCAGTATGCTGGAAGAGAGGGCAATTCAGAATGATAAACTGGAGAACTAAAGATCTAAGAAAACAGGACAATATTTCACAAGGTCAAACACATGAAGCTCATCTTGAGCTGAAAAAGTGAACAAGGGGAGGAAACACTAGCTGAGTTGAGCAGAGAAGACATGGAGGTTCTCCTTTCAATTCAAGCTGCATGTCAACAGGGTTGCACTACTTTGAAAAGGGCATGCAATGTAGCAAGATGTCCAGTTAGAGCAAAAGCACAATGACAGCCTATTTTTCCATGTTGTTTAGGTCCAGCAGTAGTTATTAAGTGCTGGGCACTACACTTAAAGAAAGAAGTGGTCCAAAGTGAAAATGCTCTGGACAAAACACTGAATATAAATATAAGCAAAGAAAACATAACATGTGAGAGAAGGCTGACAGAAAATGGGATTGCTCCACCTAATATAGGAAAAAAAACAAACCAAAACAAAAAAACCCCCACAAAACTAAAAATCAAAATCTAGCAATTGGGACAAAACATGACAAAAAACTTCAGTTATAGAAAAAGTTGTAAAATTGTAGCAGATTTCGTTTGCCATGGTTGTAGTTGATCAGTTTGAATGACAGTGAAAAAAGAAAAAAAATATTGAAAAATTAATGAAGTGGCATATAGCACTATTAGGGGAGAACAGGTGGATGAGATAATCTCTGTGGTCCACTAGGCCACTTAGATCACACAATACAACTATGAACAATGAGTAGCAAGGGTGGTGGGGTAAGGATAGTACAAGATTTTTCCCCATCCACTCTGATGTTACTCACTAAACTGGGCAGTGTAACAAAATGGTTTTCTTACACAACCTCCTTTAGGAATTGTTTAGGAATTGTTTTGGAACTGGAAGCACTGGGCTGACTGGATGAAGCTGCGGCTCTCAGCACTCATTGGTTAGGGCCATTTTTTGGCGTTACATTACCAGAATATATCACATACCATAAGAACGACTCACTTTATCTTATCAAAGTCAATATGTAGCTCATCTTTATCTCTTCATTAGCTATAACTAGTTGGTTCTGGAAGTGCTTAAGAAAATCCACTGCACATACTGACTCATATTGTGATAAAATCCAGATGCAAATCAGCTCCTTCTTAACACCTTTACTCTTCGGAAAAGAAGAGAGAACCAGAGTAGATATACAAAATGCTCAAGCCATCTCTGAATGATCACTGCATATCCTTCATTGCAGGAAACCTTATATCACACGTATTAAAATGAAAAAGGGTAAAATGTAGTTGCAAATCTAAGCTCATTTCCTCCTATAAAGAGAGAAAGGTTTCAAGGGAGTTCTCTCTCGGTGAACTTTCTCACTCTATTATTCCTGTCATATGGTCCAAATTCTATATTCTTTAAAGAAGAAAACCCCCTAATTTATAACTAGAATAAAAAACATCAATAACCTGGCCTCATGTTTAAGCAATAGGGATCTTCTAATATTTTCTGAGGACTCATAGGCATGTTATGAGGCTACAAAAAACAGATGTCCACTATGACATTACTCAGTGAATGGATTATGTACTAATTCTCAGAACACTTCATAGATGAAGTTTTGCAAAAAGAAAAATATGATTGAGAGTTTTGTTATATGTGTACAGTGTTTCCTGAAAGGCTACAGAGTGATTTGGGGGTTTTTTAGTTCCATCATAAGATATGACTAATATGAAATATTAGTTTTTTAAAAGCACATAATTAAATTAGAAATCATTTTAAGTAGTTGCATTATCTGTTTTTGATTAAGGTGCACTGATGCAATAAAGATAAATTACTGATATCTGGGTCTCAATTGTCGAGAATGAAACTGAAGGGGCTTTTTTCTACAGGGGTAATATTAAGTGTTGGCGGTTAATGACAGAATTATAGTTTAATTTTCTTTTCATATAAAACTTTATTAAATGAATTGAGCCATATGCATTATGTCATAATGCCAAACATCAATAAACTCTGAGAAATTTAATTTCATTTATGCACTGAATTTTGTTGTAAGAGCTTATGTTATTCAGCTTAGATACAGCTGCACAGCGTTTGGTAGTTTTGCCTGGTTTTTTTAATCTTATGTCAGGAAAAAGAGGCCATTTTTCATTAACATTTTATAGACTGTTTGTACTTTAAACATCCTATGTCAAAACTAATTTATCAAGCTAAGTTCAGAGAAAGAAGAAGGTTGGTTCATGCTAGGAACTGAGGTTAACAATTAAAAACCCTGAGAAGTCAGTAAAGAACCGATGACACACAACGGGGGATTCTCAGAACCACCAAAGTCTTCATTAATTCAGTAACTTTTCTTCATCGAGAGAAAACACACCTATGCATACTAACAGAGGCCTCACAAATGGCCTCTTGTCAGATGATCTCCTTTTGTGCACATGCCAAAGAGCTTTCCCCTATAGATAATTTGGCCATCTGTCAGCATGCACTCACTTCTGCTGAAATCTTTCTATACATTTCTTGACACTTTAGAAGTATTCCTTCCACCCAAGACTCAAATGTGTTTGAACAAGATTGTATCAATAATAATAATTGTTAACAATTTTTAAAATAACTGAATTTGGTCCAGCTGCATAGATTCTTCCTGATCTGAGTTAGTTTGCTCTGCAAATACAAATTAAGTAAAATTAAGCAGATGACTTCACAGCTTATTTTTACTTGTATCAAAACTTTCAGACAGAGTAGGTTTGAGAGGACTGTTGTTTGGCTTGATCTGTTCCAGGTTTATCTCCTCTGGGCTGGCTCCAGTAGATGGACAAGAGTAACTATGCTGACTAATGAGGAATGTGCTTATCGTAATCCTGTTTAAACCTCCTTGACTGACTGAGTCAGTGGATCAGATTGTTTCCCTGGAAAAGGCATGATGCAGTAGTATAGTTCAAATCAGGTTGCTTTTGGGAAAGTCCTTGAACTTACCAGAATTGAAGACAGTTCTGATGTCAAATACAGCATATTCAGTAACTGTGATGTGCAAATAGTCAAGAAACAGCAGAGGCTGTTGAAATGAATGCTCATGGTTACAATAACACTGAATTCAAGCTTTTTTTGTAGAGACCTATAACACTCAGGAAATCCTTTCAAAAGAAGATACCAGTAAATTTGATTCTTGACCTTATCCCAACACTGCGGTTATTGGTGGCTGATGCATTCAACTATGACTATTATAGCACTGATTCCAAGGAATCATGCAACTTCTGGTCAATGTTTTTAGGTACACTGTATCTAAATTTGCTGCAGATAAAGTAGCTAAATCCAAAATAATCTGTTGACTTCCTGCAGGACCTGCAAAATAACAGGGTTTCTTCATAAACAGACAGATCAGATTGCTGAGTTAAAAATTATTTCAACTCCAATTCAGTTCATGCCAAATTCTGGATGGATCATTGGCAGATATGTTCCTGACATAGTTGGCTTGAAAAGGCATGGGAGAAATTCCAGCACTGAGAATTCAGCTGCAGGTGGAAGAGCACAATCTGGCATGTGCAATGGCAGTCATCTCTACACATTAGCATTTATAATCTATTTTTCTGGCTCCCAAAAAGTTGTGTCATCTGAAGCACTTAGTGTAACACTCAATTACTGCATACAAATAACTCCATCACTGCATGAACAACATGACTGAAGCCATTGGCTAGCCTCAGAAGTAAATCCTTACAAGTGGCAAGCCCTTAATCAATTTGTATTTTGTTCAGCTGTCGTCAGCATTTCTCAATAGAAATAAAAAGGTGCTTCAATTCCATCTCTTAATGAATGGCTGAGAATGGCTCCAAAACCACAAAAAGATACACAGTATGGAGCTGGACAGCAGCTGCTTGGTATGTTTCAATGGCTCTGTATGCTGGCACACGCCTCTCTAAGGACTTCCCTTGCTAACAGGCAGTAAGGCATATCAATGGCTACTGACTTTTATGAAACAAAGTTGATGAAGTAGTGATTAGAGCAAAAAGAGGAAGACTCGCTTCCCGCAAGCTGCTTCTACTCTCACCAATGCAACCCAGTGTGTGTTTGACCTTATTTCTTGCTGATTCATGTCCAGTTTGCTGTCCTCCAACCTGTACAGTAGTGTGGAGGTTTTCCACTTATATGAAGGACTTATATTTTCCTTTACTGGATTTATCATTGTCATATAATTATGATGCCATATGCATGACTGCCATATATCTTATTTCCACAACACAAGAAAACAACATTAATTTATCTAGTTACATAGTCTTTATTCTTAACTCTGAACACCTGATATCTCAAATTCACCTAGAGCATTAGAGACACTTAAAAAATTTTGGCTCAGCTGCATCTACAATCTGCACACTATTGAAGAACGCTATGATGCTTATAATTCTGGCAAACACTCCCTGAAGCTCTTGGTACAGTACAAATTCCAGTTTGGAGATATCCAGTTTCATAGAATCATAGAAAGGTTTAGGTGGGAAAGGACCTTAGAGACCATGTAGTTCCAAGCAGGGACACCTGACACTGTCACAGTTGTCCAGAAAGTGTTTCATGGATTTAGTCACATGATAATCCCAGGAAAGATTGCTGATGAGTGCCTTGGGGTTTGATTCTCAAGAACATGCACAAATTCCTACCCACAGGCTTTTGCATTAAATGACTGAAATAACGAATGGGAACTTTTCATAGAAGGTACTGACAAAAGTTTCCTTTCATTACAGGTTATAAAATCAATATACTAACTACAGTAGTGGCTGTGTAACCAACTTGATGCCATAGGAGGGCAATGACAGAATGCTTTTTCACAGACAACAGTCATCCTGGAGCATCATCTTCTGTTTGCACCCATGTAAAAACACCCACCCTCTCAAACATTTCAGAGCCTTCAAGCCTTCACTTTGGGTATTCTGAACATTCTATAGATCCTTGACTTTTTTGTCAAGGGAAATAGCTGTTAATTTAATACTTGCAGACAAGTATTTTTGCCATGGTCCTTTTGCTTCTGTTTGCTGGCAATCTGAATGACAGACTTGTCTTACGGGTTTGTTTATTGTTGGGTGTTTTGGGCATGATGTGGGAGGCAGTCAGATACAGAAGTGATCATCTTTAATTCTATATAAGGAACAATGATGGTCATCTTGTCTGTCCTGCACTATGACATTAATAAGCTTGTAATAGTCTGGTATGTTGGCAGATGAAGATTATGTTTCTTGTTTTGAAAGTCAGCATTCGTATTTCTTCAGGATAAATCATCTTGGTACATATTCAGGCCACATAAGTGGTTAATGCCTTTTGTCCATAATCATAAACATCAGTGACTGATTTAACAAAGACGTGACACTGAAATACTTTTGATTTTTTTAGCCTGAAAATAAAATACATAAGTTAAAATGCTTAGCAACAAAGCACAGCTGGGCAATAAAAGGCAATTATGCTTCCTAATTTTCATTTGTAAAATTGAAATCTCTGAACAATGAAAAATAGCATAGGCAATAAAGATTGTTTACATCAAGATTATGATCTTGGTCTCAAGCACAGGAGGCCCACAGTGACAGTACATTTTTGTCTGGGATTGTCTGTCTTGTTTGCTCCAAGATAACATGAGTGTCCTTTTGATTAAGATTCCCACCAAATCGGCTGACTTAAATCACACTCCTCAAGACATCCATATCAAGTTCTAGATGAGCTGTCATTCAGATCCCCAAATTTGCCAGAAACTTTACCAGCAGTTCTCAAGGCAATGGCCTCCTGTTTCTAGGACTCATCTACATACTTCGCATGAAGTAGAAACCCAGCATCAAGTATGAGCAGCTAGCAGCAAATAAACCTAGCTTTCCTGTCACCAGCTATGTGACCAACAGCACAGAGACAAGACCCTCCTGTAACTCCATGACTGTCGCTGCCATGCAAAGAGGGAGTAGGAGGATCTGGGTCTGATCAGGTCTCTCCACAGAGGGAGGTACAGCACCCTGGGGGCATGGAGCTGCTTCCCCAGCAAACCCACCTAGTACACAGGTCAGGGTGCCCTCTTGTGCATGCTAAAAGTCTCCCCAAGCTTTTGGTTCCCCTTTATTGAGGCTGCAAATTAGCTGGACTCATCACAGGAACAGCAGTACTTCTGTTTCATACCTATCTCACTGGAGTGAAAACCAACAAAAACAAGTAACAGTTCTGCAAAACAGAAAAGAAAAATATTTCTAGTACAGCAAAGTGCTATTTTCGGTGAAACCTTAATTATCCAGGGTTTGTGGCAACTCACCAAACAAAGCCCAGAAATCCAGCTGACATAGGAGTTGGTGGCCCACTTAGGGCCACACAGCAAAGAAGCCAAAGCCACTTCATAGACAAAGGTCTAAAACCAGAAATCAGCCTTTCACATGATGGTTTGTCAAAATGGCAGATTACATTGGGAAATGACTAGCCAGATTGCTTTCTGCTCTCTCTAACAGTAAGATTTTTGGGACAGAAATCATGTCTAGGACTCCGTCCTTTGTTAGTCTGTACATGGTGTCATAATAGTAACAGCAGAAGTTTTAGTGTAGAAAAAGACATGCTTGGCTTTACTGGGTTTATGTCTAGAAGAAATATTTAATTTTTTTTTTTAGTTTTAGAGGAGCAGGAAGGCCTGTTTTCATGTCATTTTGGAAGCAGCTATAAGGTAATTCCAGAGGTTATCTGAATTGCTTGCAATTGACCATAACTCACACAGTGCTTAATGTTTAATTAAAGAACTTAAGGACTTATACCATTACATAAGTGCTTGAAAACTAATGTTATTCTATTTCTGAAGTAGAATTGCAGTAACAATGGACAATCTTCAAACCTTACTAACATCCCTGTCATTAAAAAGTCTTTCAAATGAAAAGAACTTTCATTGCACTATGAAAATGTACAGGAATCTGCTGCTGCAATAACACTAATTTTTACCTTTACCCGAAAACACAAAGATCTGGAAGTGATCAGGCAAATAAATTACGTTACCTCCACTATGAAGAACTATCTAAGAGAAGATCCTTGGTATCATTTGGAACCACAATTAAAGTAAGCAATATTTGCCTCTTACTCTGATGCAAACTGCAATGGCAAACTAAAGTATAACTCGCAAGAACTAATTCCTGGGTAATTAATAGTCACTAGCTTCACAGCAGCTAAAATTTTATTTTACCTGTTTGCTATGGACTATGACCTCAGCTCTTTCATTACAATCTCTTATCCTTCTCTACATTAGTGATAATCATCTCCCATGAAACATGGAGCCTGTCTACCTAGGATCATGAAACAGGGGCCAAGGGATAGGTAGCAGCTGGAGGGCAGGAAAAAAAAAAAGTTCTTTGCCCTAGATTGGGTCATTCATTTCTTGACTCAGTGTGACTGACACTGCTGACACACCTCATCAATACAGAAGAAATAAAAACAAGGAGTTACAATAGGACAAAAGCAGAATTTCAAATACAAATTCCTGCAGATTATTCAGACTCCAGTCCCTGAATCATAAACCACATTCAGGGTTTTGGCCCTGGCCTCTATGCAAACAATGCGGAGGTCCGTCTTCCAGTGAGGTTCAGCTATTACCAAGACCCTTAAGGAACAGTCTGTCACTTTCCTTAGACTGAGAGGAGTGATGAAACTTCCACAGAGAAGCAGCTGACTCACATTGCTCAAAATAAGGACTATCCCAGAAAATGAGTACAGGAAATTGCACCCGCATTATGATGAGTTCTTGGACTCGTACAGATCAGAAGCTGAGCTCTGGCCTTGACTTGTCCATGAAACCCAAAACCTGACCTGTCAAATTCAGATCTCAACACGGCCCCTGAATCTACATTTACTCAAAGCATTAATCATCTATGGTTAAGACTGTGGGAATAAAAACCATGTTGTTTCTTTCTCTTTTACATAAGGTAACAAATAAGAAGGGTAGGAAGAAGAGTGATAAATATGTTCTGGCTATAAATAGAATTCCTTAAGTGCTTGACCTGCTTCAATTAATCCATTGCACAACCACAGTTATCAGTTCTTCACTGTGAAGAATCTGTCTTAGCTGCTACTCCAGAACTATGATTTAAAGCAGCATTAAGAATTTCCATGTGCAGCAAAACACAACCAATTATAATCAACATTAGCAAATTCTAATTTGACATTAGACATAATTAAGCACATGAGAAATTACCTCTAGAATAATATTCAACAGGAAGCGATGACATCTTCAGTAACTAATGCTCTAAAGACAGTCACAAAGTTCCTGTTGGCTTAATGATTAAGTAACTGATACAAAGATCAAAAGTTGAGCACTCAGACCACAGTGGCCTAGGATTTTTTGGGCAGTCCACGTGTCTCTGGTACTAAATTCTTGCAAATGAAGACTCTTCTTCTATCATTTCCTACTGCTACAGAGCATGAAAGGATTCAGAAGACGAGACTGAATTCTAGGAGCAGAATGAGGAGGGCCTATGGCACAAAGCAGACCTTTCATCCTAGTCTTCTAAATGCCTGATACAGGAGAGAAACATTAATTCAAGTATGCTTCTGAAGTGTTGACAGCCTTTCAGTTTGACGTCAGGAACTGAAGCTTCTTTTTCAATTTTGAAAATCCTTCTCCAATTTTAAGACTGTCTTCCATCTTCTGGCAGAATAGTTTAATCTCATACGCCTCTGGCTGAGGATACGGTCACTCAAACAGAGCTTGTTATAGCACCTTGATGAATGACAGCTTCTCAGTCTAGCTTGATAAATGATGAAAATGATTTTGTGGGGCAAACAGTCTTTCCTATATACAGGTCTTCTCCTTGTTCTATACATTAAATAGGAATTACTGAATCAGCTTGCTAAGCTTTGAAAATCTAGATAACCCTAATCAAAGCTAATGGATATTTTTGTAGTGTGCAAGATATCCTGGGTAAAACTAGAACAAGATGAACAAATACATTAGACCAGGCAACTAAGAATGATGAAGGGCCATAAGTGGCAATACTGAAATCTGATATGCCAAATTTCACAACTGTGGTTGCTCCTAAAAGCTGAATGTGACAGAAATAATCAGTCCCACATGGGAAGTCTGGTGACAGTGTAAAGACACAGAGAAAGCTTTTTAAATTTCTTAGAATACATTGTGGTTCTTGGCATGATCCACTTTTCTGTATCAGTGATAACAGTATTTCCTCACACTTGCATTCTGCATCTTGAAAAAGATTACCAGAAACCTTCAAAATGAAATCCTGGTCCCCATAAGTTGAATTAAAGTTCAGCCGTTTAATTTCAGAGAATGCCACAGTTCATGTTTATAATCCTCTAATTTTCTATTATTGTGCATTCTTTTACAAACATTCATTTTTCCATTTACGAAGCACTCCTAGGATTAAAAAAACAAATATCAAGTGGATATAGAAACCTGACAAGGAATAAGCCTCTTTTTCGAAAAGAAATCCAGACCACAACATTTTTTCATTAATTAGTATTTCTCAGAAAGTCACTGATTAACCTCCCAGCTGTTTCCAGCACTTCAGTCTAAAACAGCCAAATCAACTTTTCACATTTTTGAAAGACAGTGGTTCACAGCCTCTAGCTGACTAGAAATAAACTGGACAAAAAAAAAAAAAAGGTAAGGAAAGGGAGACAAGTTGCAAAAGGAACCACTTCAGAAACCACAGATGAGAAAGATAAGATAAAGTGATGTACCCATCACTTCTTGGTGAAGACCTAATTTTTACTGGCAGCCCTAATCCTTCTAGGGTTGATACACTGTTAGGTAGCACCATACATATATGTGCTTATATCTTCAATGTTACTACTGCAGCCAAAAGATAATATATAATGCAAAAAGCATTTTTTAAGTCAGTATAGTTCACTGATAAGTAGTCACATATTCGTGTTAGAAAAAATGTAGTAAAACAAAACACTGACAGAACATTTAAAAAGAACAGGTGACATCACACCTATAAAATGAAATGTCTATAATAATTTTACTCTCAATATTATTATTGTACATCTGGACTGAGTGAAAAATGCATCACAATTTTGCTCATTTTCTGGTCCACATGCAAAACCCATGTCCATGGCCTTGCCTTCGCTAATAAATACATAGAAACATGCATATTTAAAATAACAAATTAACAGGACACTTCACTACACACAGTTACTTCCCTGGGGAGCAAATGAGAGAAAAAACAACATGTGACAGATGCTAATCACATAGTTTAATGCACTATTGCAAGTGGGTCAGCGATAGCAAAGACAACTATTCCATTGGAACTATGAGGATGGAATAGAATTAGAATAAATTATCAGGACTTATAATACTATTTAAATATGAATGATGAATTTGTTTTGTTTCTGTTACATGAGAAAGTCAGTTTTGAGAATGAATATTTAGTGAAAGGTAGACTCTCTTATCTAGCCATCTAACATCATAATCAATAATTAGCTTTGGAGATAGCAATTAAATAGACATACTGTACATGGATATGTGGTTAAGATCAATCAGACAGGGAAAGTGAATCGGTGCTTAATTGATCTTCTTAATTGCGTTGTTCATACAAGTGCCTTTTTGTATGGTCATTTTCATAAAAACATAGACTGTAATCAGCTGGTAACTTCACAGGATAAGGCAGACTTCAACGAAGATACATCTAACTTTTTATATGATGATTTACATTACTTTGCCTTTAACTGCTGTCCAGTATCTTCACCAACTACAACATCATGAAACACACATGAATTTGCATAAGCTGAGAACTCATCCTAATGACTTTTTGTTTTTAATTAAGAAGGAAGGGCAAAAGTAATCAAATTAAGATTCCAGGGGTTCATTCTTACTCTGTTAAAAAAGTCTCACAAGCAACATTGAAACCCTTAGCAAAGGTATTAACAGCAACTGATGATCGGGAAGAATAGAAGAACATTTTTTCTTACAACAAGTAATTTTGGTCAGCATAGAATCCTAGGCAGCACATTTTATGCTTATCAATCTCATTTCTACTGTTGCAGCTACATCCTTTGAGATAAATATGACTTTTGTTCCTTCAATTTACTAGAATTCTAATTTCAGTAAGCAATCTTATTTCAGGAACACTTTATGTTGCCTTTCTGCAGTGAAGATGAAGTTGCTTATAAAACTGTGGACAAGACATTTTCTTTCCTTTTATCTATTTTTATTGTCTCTTAAAATTTAAGTTAACTAAGCAAGAATGGCTTCCACATATTAAACTAAGGCATAGAATAACATGGCTGTGACTTTGACTGGGGCCTCAGATGGCTGCAACAGAAATAAGGAAAAAACAATAATAAGACCTTTGGAAGAACTCTTCCTTCTGTAATCTGTCCTAAAGGGAGGAGATTATGTCACTTTATGACATTTTATCCTTCCTTCTGTAGAAACTGAAAAAAAAAATATATAATATTGACAGCCTGGCCTACTTAATTAATCCTAGTTTGGCTGCAGTTACTCACAGGGTCTACAGCACTAAGATCAGAAGAGAGAGGTAAGTAAATTTATGCAAAATTTGATCAAAACAAATCATAATAGTTCAAAACTTCTTTAAGCAAACAGCAAAAACGTGATAACCAGGTTAAATTGCAAGACGACAATAGGAGATTGCAATCTAAACATCTCAATTCAATAAAAAATACAAAAATACAAATGCATAACCCTGGAAATTAGGACTGCTTTTTATCTGGATAACCGAACAACCAGAGACTTTTAAGAAAGAAAGTTCTTCCACCATGTAAAATCCCTTTAATCTGTAGGTATACAAACCCCTGTTACTGAAGTACAAGGTAAAAAATGCAGGTAATAGTAGGCCTTATTCTGCTGCTGATTCCTGTCTCAGTGAAAAGTGTGACTATTGGTAATTACAAGCCTGAATAATTTTTGAAGCTGTGATTTCATCAGAAACAGGCTGTGTGCTGCTGGTTTTCTCTATACAATTGAAGTATCTTAAATTGGGAATAATTTAACACTAATATTGAAAATACCGGCACCATAAAATCAAAAGGATCACAGGGCCAGCCTGTGGACGTCTTCTGGTCCAATATTTTGCTCAAAACACAGTTGATATTACTGTTAAGTCAGGTGCTGGTTGGCCTTGCTCACAACTTCCCTAGGAAACCTGGCTCAAAGCAAAATTATTTTCCTTGCAAATCCCTTCCTTCTTTTTTCCTTTAAGTTAGAATTTCCTTTGCTGCAGCTAGTGACAGTTGCTACTTGACCTTCACCTGTACATCTCTGGGAAGAGTGTGGCCCCATCTTATCTATCACCCTGCTATGTTTAGGTTGATGAAGTAGGCAACAAGATTTCCCTAACCTTCTCTTCTCCACAGTGAATAAACTCCATTACCTGAGCTACTCTTTATGTGCCAACCCCCTAACCATCTAAGTGGTCTTCTAGTAGACTTGCTCTTGTTTCTCAATATCCATTTTATGCGGCAGGGTTCTAAACAGAACATAGGGTTCTAAACTGGACATAGTGCCTCAGCCATGGCTGCACAAATTCCATGCAGAGGGCTGTATGCATTTCCCAACATAATGTCCAAGCAGTCTTCCTAAGAGGAATTTAAATGTGAAGATACTTACACAAGTGCTTCATTTTGTGCAAGGCTATAATGCATTTATGTGAGATTTTCCACAAGTGTCAATGCAAGCTTTTCTCTGAAATACTTTCAAAAATTGTCCATCAGGACAACTGGGCATAGTTCTTCATTTTCTTACAAGAAAACATCTCCAAGGGGATGAGCCAGCTCAAGGATTTTATCCCAGAATAATTTGAGCAATGTAACATTTCTGGTGAGGCCTGTACCACGTAGACGAATGGGCAATACTGAAAAGTACACGCAGGTCTCAGTCCATGTGGAAGGCATACCAGACACTCACTGATCAAAGGAGATGGAGTTAAAAAGGAGGAGTTTTCCAATAGCCACTATTGAGCAGCAGCTGTTTTCCTCTACCATCCCTGCAACATCAGCCCCCCAAACAGCAGGGAATACGGTAAGTAATGAATAGGAAACAGGACTGCTTTTGTTGGCTATGTGGTGAGTTTTGCTGGAATGGTTTTGAAAGATAGGGCAACAAAAGAAAGTGGGACAGGGAGGAAGGAAAAAAGGTACTGGTTCTTGCAAAATTACCAGGTTGTTTCAGAGAGATTTTCACTAACAAGTTGCTGGCCTTCCCCAGTCTAAACATGGTGAGACTGATTTCACTTTTAAGCCTGAACAGAAATTAGCATGATAGGATCCCCCCCACAGGCTGCCACGGGGAGACAGGAAAGGGGCTGTGTCACAAAGGCACTTGGCTCTGCTAGCAGAGCATCTGCAGGAGGATGGCCTATCAAAAAACTCCAGATAATTTCTTATATGTCTCTTAATTTTTAAATAAAATCTTTAAGAATGCCTTGTACATTCAGGTTGTTGTGCTTCGTGGCTTGACTTCATACATTACAACAGATATCGAAGAAGAAACTTTCATTTTGAAACTGAGTCCCAGAGCAATCCTATCATGACTCGGTTAAGCATTCACTGCAGTGCTGTTTATACAATTTAAATCTTCAGTTTCTTTTATTTTGTATCAGAGTTTTGGAGTAGATTGAAACTACTAAGTAGTTTCTTAATAACTCAAGAAAACCATCAAAACAAAATGTGCTGGAATACAAGAGGGCTTATAAATACACAGTGGGATGAGATAGGGACTATTTTGAGCTTTAGCTACCATATGCCAAAAGTTATTTTCCAGGGGGGTTGAAATATGCTACTTCTCCATTTTTGTAATCTAAGACTGAGATGAGGAAGGTATTAGAGCATCGTAATAGCTCGGGTTGTTTAATTACAGTACTCTGTGGGGTTCACAAAGGGAGTGAATGCATCCACTATTAATAAGTCTGAACGCAAAACCTCAGATGCTAACAAACAAAATTCAGGAGGGTAGGTATGATATCTAGAACAAATTTCTATCCAAGCATAGCATTGACACTATGGACTTCAAAGAGAAGGATTTTTAAAGTTCCACATGCCAAGTCCCTCACTTGCCAGTATCAGACTGGATGCAAACTGTCAAGTGCCAATCTTAGCAGTGGTGGTTTATTAAATTATTATAGTTCAAAACTTAAAATATTATTTGTCTCTCTTGAGGTTGTGCCTGAAGGTATTCAGAACGTTTCCACTCAATGCTAAACAAGGAATTTAGGAGGAAATCAAGTGGTTGCAGAACACTTCCACTAATCCAAATATTGCAATCAATAAATATAGTAGACAGATCCTCTGTCTTTTTTACTCTGGAATTCTTGTGAGTGATGTTGGTAGAGCCCTTCAGTACATGGATTTCTGTCAACAGTCTCAAGCAGTTCAAGAACCAATGTTTTGAACAGTAATGATATTACAACCTGCAGAGAGAAACTTGACTACTCAACTTCAACATGGAAATAAGCTATAGAACAATGTTAAAACAATGTGTCTGAAGTTACAGCAAATGTTTTTTTTCAAAGGTCTTGACTACCTGCTTGCAACAAGAATTCATAGTGGCAGGGAATTAATAAAGTAGGGGGAAAACTGCACTGGGAATCATGAACTTGATTGTAAGACTACATAGTGGTCTTGCTAAGCACATTCAAATCTGTTCTCAAAACAGTAAAATTTCTGGAAACAGTGGAAAGAAGCTTTTATTGAACTTGCTAATTGATAAGAACCCATGAGAACCACAGCTTTTCTGATTACGTATTAACAGATAATATTTCTATTGTGTCTTAAGCATTTCCTTTTAATTTCAAAATATCATGTAAATTTACCTATCACCTAATGATTAATCCCTTCTGAGCTGACTTTGTTAGGTGTAGTTAGCATTTCTCCTGCCATTCTCTTATCATTTGATCCTCTTTCTTATGACATATGAAAATGTTTATTGTGAAGAATTGCTTTCCAATTCCTCCTCAAAAAAGATCAAGATAATTGTCTGCAGCTCGAGTACATAACACTACTGTAGCTTTAAACAAACTGGCTCAAGTACTGAAAATGTAAATATATGGTTAAAAAAACGTCATCTGTAGTGCCTGCATATTAACAGTTATCCAGATTTCTCAAAAGGAAGGAGACACTAAATAAAATACTTCATAAACACACTTTCAAATTAAAAGAAAAGAAGAAGTTATCACAGTGTATGCCTGGACTACCTGACATAAAGGAATGCAATACACTTACCCAGCTGTCCTTTAGAGGAGGGCACTAGTTCAGGTTTATGAAAGCAGTTGAATTAGCCATGCAAACTTTCATAAACACTTCTGTATAGCCACTAGGCCTTCATCTTTCTTCTTAGTACCTCTGTACCTTAGTACCTCTGGTAGCCTAAGGAAACAGAATTTTTGAAAAAAAATATATGAGCATAGGACTTCTCCACTACTTGTCTGGCATGAAAGAAACAGTAGATCAGCTATATTCTGAGGCTGTCTAGTTTCCATTGCGGAAAAATTGAAGCTTCCACAAGCGTTCTTCATAAACCAGGAAGAATTCAGGAAAAACAGACAATTGGATCCCACCAGACTTACGATCAATACCAAATCCACCTGACTGTTTTCTTTTTCTTGACTTTGTTTTCTCAAAAAATATTGAGTATTTTTGCCCTTTCATTATCTGCTCTGAGGACAGAAGCTTCTCTATAGCACGCAGAGCGCTTCACCATAAATTGCTTTAAACCTATAAAATCTACTTAGGAATCCAAGTTCTTCTAAACTCACTTATGTGACAACACTCAGTGGCTTCTGTAGGACTGCTAATGTAAGCAAATTGAACATGCTCTCAGGCTACAGCTTATTTTTAACTCTCTATATAAAGATTAATTCTTGGGCAGTCTTTTCTCTATCTGTAGGTACTCTTTGTTTACTCAAACTGTACATTAATTCATGCAAAGTCCTTAATTCAAGTCACTGAGCCAAATTCTGCAGAGGGAATTAGAGGCTACCAGCAAGACTCTGCAAAGACATGCAGGTCTTCATGAGAGAAGACCTTCAATTGACAGTATAAATTTTGTGTGGCCATTCCTCCATTCAGCTCCTCGTACTCATCTTGGGAAGACAAAAGTAATTTTACATCCTGAAATTACACATTGGTGAAACATCTGGAAGTCGCTGGAAATCCTGAAGGGAGCAGTCTTTGCCAAACCATGGTATGATGCCTACTAGAGAGCATGGTCTTGCTGGTGGCACTTTGACATTTTACTCAAATCCCAGCCTGCAGAGTCAAGTCCTTATTCGGTTTCCATAGCTGAGCCTTAACTTTTGTTCAGCTGGAAACTAGCACCATTTTACATTATAAAATGTATTAGATCCAGATCTGGGCTTTTGAACTTCAGAGTAGCTCCTAGTGAAATATGTAGAAGGCTTATCAAAGAAAATAGTGCATAATTTGGCTTTAGATTTCTAATGATCTCAATAGGGAAAAATGATACAATATTAATATAAACTATACTGTTTGGCCAACTGGTGCTGACCTTTTAACGCTTTTTCTGTGACTGTGAGGAGACTTTACTGACCAACTCCATGGAGAAACTGACTGACAGAGATAAGAACCACATAACTGAAAAGGCAAATGTCTAGACTTTAGCCCCAATTTATTTTATTTTAATATAGTTATTGTGTAATTGCTTGCAAGTATCATTTGAGTTCTCATAGCCCTAAGATTTTTATCACCCAAGTTAGCTAACATTCACAAGATACATAATGCTCATAAAACCTGCAAATAATAGGAACAAAAAATAATTTGGAGGGAGGAAAGAAGCTGATGATTTGTGGATACTATCTGATACTATTGACTAACATCTCTCTGTGGATAACCTAGTATTCAACAAATGTGCAAATTTTGCACACACAGGAAATGCTTGATTTATTTTTATAAAGCAAAGAGAGCTTCTGTAATGGGATCCAAAGCTCTTCTCCCTTACAAACCCTCAAGTGAGCTTCATTACATGAAACCCAGATGGAGAGCAGTACAGTCCAGTGATACTAAGATACTTGATGCCCCGCATCTTCTCTACCTGCTGGTATGAAATGTGCTGGGTGCTTTTCAATAAATCCAGAAGTACAGACTCTTCTTTTGCCTGTTTAAGATGGAGTCTGTGCACCTTGAACTCTCTTGGAAGAGCTTAATATCCGAGGGCTTTGAGTAAATACCTCCGTGAGCTTGTGTTTCAATGCCAAATAAACTGTGCTGAAGATTATACAGCAAATAGCTTTAACTTTTTAGCACTAGCAATGGTAATGTCTTCTTAGTATGGACTTTTGAAGACAAGAGAGTTCCTTCACGTTGGGCTTTTGATCAAATTCTCTACAAATACCTGAAGGGAGGTTGTGGAGAGGAGGGAGCTGGCCTCTTCTCCCAGGTGTCAGGGGACAGGGCAAGGGGGAATGGCCTCAAGCTCCACCAGGGGAGGTTTAGGTTGGAGATTAGGAAGAAGTTTTTTACGGAAAGGGTCATTAGGCACTGGAATATGCTGCCCAGGGAGGTGGTTGATTCGCCTTCCCTGGAGGTGTTTAAGTTACGGGTGGACGGGGTCCTGAGGGACATGGTTTAGTGTTTTGTGGGAGTGGTTGGACTCGATGATCCAGTGGGTCTCTTCCAACCCGGTGATTCTGTGATTCTGTGAAATTCTGTAACCAGTATGTGCAAAAGTAAATCCATTAGACCTGCTATTTTAGATTAATGCTAGAAGATTCCAGCTTTCACCCAAGTGCATTTGTGATGTAATTTATTGAGGTGGAAGGCATCAAAGGTGAAAGGGGCAATATTAATTCTAGAAGTATCCTAATAAAGTTACAACCACATGTTTAGACAAACTCTGGTGGCATAATGGAAAAAATAAAATAAAATATTCTGTGATTGGAAATCTCTTCTACAATTTTAGTATCACCAGAATAGGAAAATCTGAGATGTATCTCCCACAGCTGCAGGAACTCAGTTATATTATACATGTGACTGCACTGTGCCTTGGACTGGGGAGCAAAACTCCCACTGAAGCCAACTGCACTACATTTTCCATCTCTGCATGTGATAGGTCAGATTCTTGACTGGTTGATATAAATCAGACAACTCCATTAAAGTCAGTGACAAGCTGGACTGATTTACACCATCTGAACATTTGGTCTGATCTGTTTCCTGTTTTGCAGTGGCTGCATGGCCAACTTATAATGGTTCTCAGAAACCACTTGCCTTGGTCCCTTAACTTCTAGGCACAGTGCAATAATGGAGTCACGTTGTCCTGCTCATGCAGGTGATGGAGCAACATGTCTTCTTCAAAGTGAAATAGATGTTTTTTATGGCCCTGGTCTCTTCTCAGAGCCAACAGATAGTCCTGTTCACCCATGGAAGTGGTAGATGTTTTGTTAAGGCTCTCTAGATCTAAAGGAAGAGGAGTAAAATCCACATCTCACCTTTTGCCTGATACTCCTAGATTTAGGTGGCTAAGTCCTGACTGCAAGCACTGCTTACATTCCTACTAGCATTTTGTAAAGGAAAATAATGATAACCTGGATTTGATAGTTCCTACATTGGTAAACTGTATAAGATACGAGCTCATGAAAAAAGAAAGGTACTAGAGGGCGAAGTAAATAAACATGATAGACTACAATCTCTACAACTCTCTCCCAGTATTCAGAGGAACAATTGACTGCAAACAAAGTGAAGCCATCTTTGCCTTTTGCAGTTTGCAGCTCCATAAATACAGTTTTCAGAGATGTTTTTAATACACAAGCTGTTTTGGGTAATGAATCATTAATTCACAAAGTAAACACAGTATTATAAGAATGCTGGAAATGTTTTTGTTCACATTTAGCATCCTTAGGGAACTTCTTGTACTTTTAAGATTGCATCTCAGGAGGATTTCCACTCCCCACTTCAAATAAATTGGAAAAAAAGAGTCATGTGCTTTGAAAGCTACAAATACTTTAGGACATAGCTACGGGAAGGAGAATGTTGTCCTTTTTCCTTCTTTCCCATTTCTTTTATATGAAGACCCAACAGCAGTATCAGCATCTAAAGTGCAACCATAATTGATTATGTATGCCTCAGCATGATCCGTTGTCATTTACAATGTTTGATGGGAGCTGTCATGGTCCACTCATAAGTGGATGCATGATGGTTCGTTTCATTTATGATTTCAGAGTGCAAATAATTCAACAAGTCAAAGCAGTCAAATTTTAATCTAATCTGGTGTTTTATTAATTGTGCTCATAAAGTGACTTATGATAGAAAGAGACAGAGAACAAGGAAAGAGATGGGGAGAAAAGGGAAAGAAAAGGGATTTATAGCTACCACCATGGGTCCACAGATGTCCAGCATCTCTGGGAGTCCCAATCCAGAAGGCATTCTGCTGTTTCAGTCTTTGATGGAAGTGATCTCACAGTGGGGGGTCTTCTTCTGTCTTGGTCTTCTGTTCCCCCAAGTTCAGCTACCCTGGAGCTAGTGAATACACCTGTGACCCACATTTGCCTGCGGAGTTGTGCCGATCTCCACCTAGCAGGCCACACATGCCAAGAGAGGAGTGTCTGCAGGTCTCCTCCCCTTGCATATGCTCTGTTCTGGCAGTGGTATCAACCTGGGGTCTCCTGATGAAGGCCAGTAGTCATCATCACCTTGCGAGCACACTCTGTTGGGGTGCATACAGTTCAAAGTCCTGGTTAAGACCCAGGGAAGAGTCCTAACCATTTCAATAGGGCAGCAGGCTCCCTTTGCAGTGAGGACCTACTCTAGCCTTGTCTTCTCCTTCCTAGGCTGGGAAGAACCAGCCAATTTTACTGCTGAATTAAAGTTGCAGGCAAGACAATTAGATATGTGAGAGCCTACTAAACTTACAAAGATGGAGTCCTGAGCGCTCATTCAAATCAGTTTGCAGTTCTGAAAAACTCCACCATGAGATACAGCAGCATGTGCACAGCAATGTTTGGGGTTATATTTCACACCACCAAAGGTGGCAGCCAAAAGTCAGAATGACCCAAATTTGATTGAACTGTCAAAATTTTCCAGTGCACAGAAGTCAGAGAGGACACAGGGGCTGGGGATGGATGATATAAGGCATTTGCTTCAGTCGTGCATAAGGCTAGTGGGGAAGACTGTACCAGAGAGAGCACTGCAATAAAATCATGGCAGTCATACTGGATACTTACCCAAAATTATCCAGTGCCTCTGAACTGAAGTTTATGTGTAAATGACTACCTATGCCAAGCAAAAAAATCTGTTTTGCAGTGCTGTAGTTTCTGACAACGAAAATTCAGGAGTTTAATCTATATTATGCAATGTGCAAAGCATGCTCTAAAAAGACGAGCAAGACAGAAGAATTTCAGGGGCTGCCATAAAGTCTTGCCAAGAAATTAAGGTGTATTGAAATTATGAGTTATCAGTTTTTCTTTGTGTTTAAATTGTCATGCCTCTGAATTCAGTCTTTATAGGTAAACATATTATTGTGTATTTAATGGAATATGTTTTTCCCAGGCAAAGAACATCACAATAAACCTTGCAGTCTTCTGGAAATACTAGACTTCTTTTTCTTAGATCCACAAAGAGTTCAGATAATTCAGGTATTCCATAATTAAAATTACCATTAATTCCAAGGCAGGGGCATTTCCTTTGAAATCAAGATGCACTTCATATATATCTAAAATATTTAATACTTAATAATATCTAAGCATTCATGGAGGATCAATGCTTTATTTTTATAATATGAAATCAAAACTACTGCATAATGTGTTTCCCTTTTTAGTATGAAAATGTGACGAGTGTACCAAATAAATCCACCTGAAGTTGTTCATATCCACTTACAAACCAAACTGCATGTTTTTAACAGGACAGACTAATCAGACATAACAAATTTAAAAGTATCTGCTAACGATTCCTTTGTTGCAATATTTGAAGAGTTTACTTCTAGAGATAGAACTTTCAGGAAGAGAAGCATGGTTTGCAAAACATGTTTTTAGAAACAATTTTGTGATTTACTGAAATCTAATTATAATACAGTTAAAAAATAACACTCCTCTTTCTTACAATTCATTATACTATTTTTCTTTTTGCAAAACTTTTAATAGTTAAAATTTTTATCTCTATGCTGAAGTTACGTATTTCTTTACAAGTCCACTTAAAATCTGCCACATCAAAATACATTTCACTTTCTGTGAGGTAATGTCACAAGTGAACTTAAGAAACTAAGGCAAAATTAAAGAAAAAATTAATTTAAGAATATAACATCTGTAACAATGAAAACAGAAAATCGTATAATAAAGACATTCACGAAAATACATTATAATTATGCTTTCCCTAATAAAAAGTATGCTTCTGAGTTAAGTAAATTTTTATTCTCAATAGAAATGAGCAAAAACTATAATCATGCTGATTTTTTTGAAACCTCGGTATTTGGGATTATATTCTGTAAAACCTGAAGGAACATACTGTGTTGCGTAAATATGGTTGTAATTTTACATGAAGTCTCCTGGAAGCTGGTAGTTGTGCAGGCCTTCAAAATATCTTTAGTAAAATTGCAGGGAACAGCCTTGAGGATGCATACTGTATAACCTCCCAAAATCTCCATGTGTAGCCAAAGTGTGTAGACTGTATATCAACCTATATAAATAAATACTGACTTTTTTGTAAACAAAGGGACATGCTATTTTACAGGTTTTTCACGCCAAAAAGAACTGTTAAACAAAATTCCTCTTAGATATTTTTTATTGATCTTTTATATTTGTACAAATAATTGCCTATTTGGGGTAAACAGTCACGGAATTAACTGTGTAACAATCCGTGTTTCACCATAGGCTAAGAATCTATGGACCTACTTCATTGCTTAAAATTTGCATAGTTCCATAGGTTTAAAAGTGTTTGTATCCAAACTAGTATCTGAAACCATATTAATTTTAACATCACAGTGAAGACAAATCAGACACTAATGTGTGATATTGCATTTCTAGGTTTTGGAAAAACTTGACTACATGGTGTCGGAAGAGAAAAGAGAACTAAGGTGATGTTTCTACAGAAGCACTAGTAAATGAAATGCTTTAAAACTGCAGTATCCACCCCCTATTTCTCTTCTGTACAGAAATGGTACGTGTTTGTCTCATCCTCTAGTGATATCTGTTTCATCAGGAGGCAAAAGAATATTGCCAGATAATGTTTGTTGTTTTAATAGAGCAAACATGACAAATGGGAATAAAATGAGAAATTCAAATCTTTAACACATAATTGAAAGGAAGAAGAAGATATGGAAATAACAGTCTTGTATCACTATATCTGTTAAAATATATTTAGCCCATACTACTGCTGCTGCTTTCTCTCTCATAACCTCCTCCTCAAATACCACAGATTCTTTTCCCTGATGTTCCCGATAGACACAGCAGAAGGGTTGCACAGAAGTTTAAAAGCAGTCTATAGAGAAAAAGCATAACCTGAAAAATATATTAGAGGTGCTACTTCAGTGCTGACAAGGGACAAATTTCATTTGTACCCACACAGAGCTTGTAAATAGCACTACCTGCTCCTCTGCATAAACAAAAAGTATGCAGCACTTTTAGCAGGAGATCTGCAGGATGAACAGATGCAGGAAGATTCTCTAATGACAACAAAGGTTGAAAAGTGTGCATTGCTGTTTCTTTGAATTCCATATCTTTATAACGGGAACCAAATAGGTAACTGCCCATCATTTCTGAGTGGTTTTTAGACTTCATTGTTAACTTCAGAAGATTATTAAAAAGCAGTTTGAACTTCATGGAGAGGCACTAGCAGTATTTGTTCTTTGTTGAATGTTTAACATAAGTTTGCCTTTCTCTTTGGTTGTTTTTGGGAGCTGTTATGTTTCGTGGGTGTTTTTTCTTTGAAAGACAGTCAACATTTTCCATAAAATTTATCTAAAGAAGATGGGCAGCTCTACTACTCATATATGAAAAGCAATTATAGAATGACTTCTGTTATTTCTTCTTGTGTAAAAAAAAAATGGAAGTTCCAATTTTTGCAAGAATCTTTCAATAAGAAGATCCTTAACAGGGATTACCATCCTTCTCTTGCTTAAGGACAATTTAACACACACTTCAAAGAATAACCTGATGCATTGAATCTCTGCAGGGAACAAGAGCCATCTACAGAGACACCATCTGGAGTGACTCTGTTTACTAGGATAGATCACTGCCACAAACCATGCTACCAAAAAGTCTCACCTGTCTTACTGTCTTACTTTTCATGGGAATATTCCTTGAGGTTGTTAGAAGAGGAATTGTTTACTTCCCTTCAAATTCATCAGAAGCCAGGAAAGAGTTAATAGCATGTTTTCCATCCCTGGAAAAAAACTAATTTGATGTTACTTGGAGTTCTGAAACATATAGTTCCAGCAGGTCAGACTCCAAAAATAGGAGGCAGTTGTAGCTGTATTGCTTCTTCCTTTTATTTTGTCTCTGAACCAGGAAACCTATAACCAGTAACAGCAATATGGCACGCAACTTTTTCAAGTAAGCACTGAGCACAGCACAACTATGTCATGTTAAGAATTCACCAGAAACTTGCCTTCAAATGCAAAGCGAGCAATGGAAAAGATCCATCAATGGGACTCACCAGCTCAAAAGCACCTAAGATCTGGCAGGTGTTTGAGCTGACTAGTAGTACTGGGCAACATGAATTTTGAAGAAACTCAGAAGCTTCTCTAAATTTGGTGAGACAATGAAGAATAAACCTTCTCTCTGCTGAATTGAAAGTAAGCCTGGGCTAAGAAAATGCTCTCTCCTTGCCATACAATGGGAAAAATTTTAGACCTTAATCTGCAGATTTGCCGACAAGATATCATTCAGAGCATCTCAGTGATATAAAGTGCTCTTAATGCACTAAGAAAGCTGCTCACTGACTCACTAAAATATAGGAGACATTACTTTGCTCCTTGTATGAAAAAAAATTGGAAAAGCTGGGAAGACTGGTGTGGAGAGACTGTTGCTCAGTCAGCTAACAGTAAACAGAATTTCTGCACTGGAATCAGCATTCAACACTTACAGGAACATGACAATATAAAACAATGACAAATACACTTGAATTATGTTACAACAGTAAAAATAATTAGGGAAAGTACCAGCTGGTTAACATTTGGCAGCATTAAATTAATGTTATTGTTTTAATTAATTTCCTTTTCAGTTTATGAGTTTACTTCAGAAAGCTCTTATTCTATTTTGATAGAAAAAAAAGCTTGCCTTCTTCAAGAGCAGCGTAACATAAAAAAAAAAAACCCTCTCCTTTTTTTTTAACTTAAAAAAGATGGGTTTGTTCATCTAGCTATAAACCAGAATATTAGTTTAAAAATAACTTAGGAAACTATGTCTTTCTGAATTGTGATTTTGCCAACAAAAAGAAAGAGCTCATATATTTATCTACCATTACAGCCTCGTTATGGGAACTAGAAAAAGGAATGCAATGATAGGAACATTAACCTTTAACAATGGTTGAGCTACAATCCATTCTTGTTCCAAGACTCTAGTTGCACAACAGGTCTTTTTACAATAGTTTAAAATGTCTTTTCTGATAGCAGTGTTTATAGAATCAGCTTCAGATGACATCTTCCTCTTTTCTATTTCTCAGGGCCCTAGTAAGGCAAGGGAAAGAATGCCTCTGCACAGGGAAAACTAGAAACCAGTAAACCTCCATCACTATCAGGGAAATGACTGGACCAGACATTTTGTCAAGATTTCCATTGAGCAAGTCAGCATTCCCTGCCATCTCCTTTCTTAACCGAAACACTATCTACAAGAGCACTCGGATATGCACTATTGGACTCCTTGGGGCAGAGAGTAGCTTAGGTGTTCTTCCATCCCTCTTTCCCTATTTGATTTATCATGGACCTTCCCCTTAATATTTTTTGCAGATATCTCGCTTCCTTTCTACACTCTACTAGAAGAGACAGCAAGCTCTGATTAGCTAGCTTCACACTACATACATAATGCCCACGTGCATGTGGCAGTACACACAGCAACAAGGAAACTTTGTAAAACTATCTTTTGGAAGCAAAGAAGAGAGCTTAAATTAAGTGATATGCAAATAATACATTTTACTTAGCTTGACATTCAAAAGAGTATATAAACTAATCTACTGTTTGGGTTTAACTTTCTAAAATATTGAAGTGCTCAGTAGTGCATTCAGTTTTTGGAACTGTGTTCAGATCATTTAAACACCATAAAGGTACATTTGTAAAACTTAAATCTGAAATAATTCAAACTATTTTTCTGAGTAAAGCAGTTCACCATGATTGTTACAACTTTGTAAAAGATATTTTGATCTCTTTGATCTGGATATTGAAAGGAGAGAAGAATTTTACAGGAATAGCTAAGGTTTGGGAAAGTGACATTAAAAGGGTAATAAATGAAAAAGATCCATCTGTTTTGAGGTCTTTTTTTTCATGTTAGTTCTCAGTACTTATATATATTAGTCCATTTTTATGTGTAAAAATATATGAGAATGAGTCTGTGAGCCACCAAAGATTTTAATTTCCCTCCAAGACTATTGGGCAGCAGCAAAACTTTCTGTAAATTTCAACACTCATTGCATCAGCAACACATCATTTCCAAAAGGCTGAGTTGTATCTGTGTCAGAAGAAGAAACCCTACATATTGCAATGTGAAGTCATAGAACCATAGAACAACCAGGTTGGAAGAGACTCACTGGATTATCGAGTCCAACCATTCCTTTCAATCCCTAAACCATGCCCCTTAGCACCTCGTCCACCTGTGCCTTAAACACCTCCAGGGAAGGTGAATCAACCACCTACCTGGGCAGCCTGTTCCAGTACCCAATGACCCTTTCTGTGAAATGAAGTTATAAGGAGTTAAATAAAAGAAACTATAGCAGTTATGTCAATTTAAATATTCATTTGTGTGCATAATGATTTGCACTCAAGAAAAATAAAGAAAACATATGAATACATATAGAGGATTCACATTTAGACAGGTCTTATTTATAGTCATATTTATGTATGAATGCACAGTTCAGGCTAATTGCAAAACTTTAGCACTCCCAGTCATAGGATTTCACTGGGAAATTCTGACTTACTTGTGTTCGAAGTTAGGTAGAATTCAGCTGTCTAGCATTCGAGTCAACAGAATTAAATGTCAGTTTTTAAATCATCATTGCAACATTGCCTGCAAAAAACCCCCTCATTTTTATTCTGAATTTTATCTGGACAGTGAAGACAGACTTTCTTCTTTACCAAATTACCTATGCACAGCCCAGCAAAGGGGAGAGGATAGGACATCTCTATTTATATTTTGTTTCAGAGCAGTGGCATAGTTTTGAATTAAATTCCCCAGTCCTCCCCACTTGCTGGGTATTAATTTGATTCAGAGAGTGATTTCACTACACATGAATTAATTTCTTTCAGGAGGAAGCTGAGCTGGATACATTGTTCCAAATGTGCACCAAATGTACTCCAACTCCTAGCAAGAACACAGGCCCTAGAGGAGATTGGCACTGTGTTCTTCAAACCACATGCATCCTGAGGACTTTCATTACAGGGAACCAGGCTAAATCCAGTCCAAAGCAATCCTTGCCTCAAAGTACAGTTAGTGCCTATAGTGCAGTGACAGCACCATCTGCTTTGGTTTGCTTTCTGCTTCTATTGCACCTAACGGCTCTTCAGCATCGACAGGCAGACTGACGGTCTGACTCGGATACAGCTACCACAAAAGCTAAACAAACATGGACCAAGAGGTGTGCACTGAATCCCACGTGTAGAGAGGACAATAGTCCCAGCTTTTAATAGCTTCTGCATCCAGAATCAAATAGGAATTCCACTTTAGTGATCTTTTTCCTTGGTGCAACTTCTGCTTGTTTTCATATGTAGCCTTAGTTTATCTAAACTTTTTTTTTTGGGCTCCTCAGCACAAGAANGAAGTTTTTTACGGAAAGGGTCATTAGGCACTGGAATATGCTGCCCAGGGAGGTGGTTGATTCGCCTTCCCTGGAGGTGTTTAAGTTATGGGTGGACGAGGTCCTGAGGGACATGGTTTAGTGTTTTGTGGGAGTGGTTGGACTCGATGATCCAGTGGGTCTCTTCCAACCCGGTGATTCTGTGATTCTGTGATTCTGTGATTCTGTGATCTACATGCCTTCTCTTCAGACAATGAGTTTTACATGAGTTAGGAATCAGTATTTGCTCAGCACAGCTTCTGAAGAGTATTTGAATATTGCCTTGTCTTCTCTAGTTTTTCGAGAACATCTAAAGATCTTTCCTCTATCCTGTCAGTTCTTGCCTGTCCATTGCAAAGGTTTTTCACAACAAGAGGGGCATCACATACACACTGTTTTAGCAGAGGAAAGACCATCACTGGCTGACTTACCAACTTAGGAAGCTGAGCTGCTTTCTGTGGAAAAATTTAACACAGATTAGAACAGTCACCTAAGGCAGATGTTAATTGTTTGGTTTACTCATGGTACTATGGAAGGTACTATGCTATTAACATAGCATGAAACTATACAACACGATGCAGATTGCACATCACAATTTTTCCCACTGGTTGGTTTTGGCCATAGCTATGTATTAAGTCTTATGAAAGAGAAGAAAATCTGCTATACTCTTGATCTGGGGCTATTTACTGTGGCACTGATATTCCTTGAGCATACCCTTGATGCTAAATCTCTTTTATAGCAATTTATGCTTTTAATTGTGAATGGTTTCCTACCTCATTAATGAAATAGTATGGGATCCCTCTACTACATAAAATTATTGATATAATTCATATATGTACATAAAAAATCCAAAAGATCAAAGACATAAAATCCTTAAGAAAATGCTAGTTTTAAGGTTTGGGTTTATGTATTTTAACCTTAATAAACTCAGGTCTTAAGCAGCACAGCTCCAGTGATCAGCAGCACTATGAAATTTTATACAAGCTAAAGATATTGTTGAAGATCTTTTTTTTCCAATCAGTTGCATTCCATTCTATATTTTCTGGTATAAATTTTAGCCCTAAGAGATACTAGTTGACTTAGGGAAATATAGTCCTCTTAAATGCATAATGAAAAATGAAATAACTGAAAAGTCCCTTTTTTTGTTGGTTCCTATATTCAAATTTTTCTTGATGACTGTACATTTTCAGTGGAACGTATCCTGCTGTGGAACACGCACTATGTAATGATCTCTACTTTCCCAGTAGTCAGCTTAGGGTGCAAAAGTTAATGACATATTCATAATCATATTCAGGCCTGTTAGTAGCAGCAAAACTGTAAATTCATTTGGTGGTATGTGATTCTTTACTAACAAGGTGGGATGAAAATAACTTTGCAGTTGTTTGAAATCCGCATTTAAATATTTCAAACAAATAGTACTGTGTTGACTTTAAGGCTAAAAGGAACAGTTGCTGTCAGATAAAAATGTTCTTAACTGATCACAAAGTACATTTTGTCAAATCATAACACAGGTTTGACAAATAGTGTTTAGTAATATCTTTACTTTAATCATACTTTCTGGTACTATGCAGCACAGCTTTATTCAAAGACAGTGAAGATCACACTGTAACTTGTTATCCAACACTCCACCTTGACGATACTTGTGTTAGTAAACTTCCAAGGGACCACCAATAGTGACTTTTCAAAGATGAGTAGGTAAAAGGGGTTGAGAAGTCATAATTCAGTTCAAAGACTTTTCTTAATGGCTGGAGCTAAAACATGCCTGTAGGGCCTGATCCCTCACTGCCACTGGAAAGGCTCCCTCTTTTGCCAAGTTGACATGAGTCAGGCATGTAGTCTAACGGTTAGCCCGGTAAGAAGCTGTAGTGTCACACCAGGAGAAAGGTTCTGGATATTTCAAAGCCATTCTGGGAGCAAAGAAAGTTGGTACTCCTCCTCAGAGAGTTATTACATACTCTTCCCTGGGACTTTTAACTTTGTGGAAGAGAGGCTTACAAAATTTTTTGTCAACAGATGCTTTTTAGAAAGTGAAAAGAATATCAATAGTTTCATCTCAAAAGCAGAGATTCAAAAAAGAAACAACAAAACAAACTATGTATGAGACAATCATAGGAAAAAGCCTGTGCAAACCAGTTTTCTCTTTGAAAAAGCTGTTAATTTAATCCAGCATCTGGCTTGGACATAGTGAATTAGCGGTCTCAGAACAGTTCTTGAAAACAAAGCTACAAGCACAATGGGCTGAATTCTACCCCAGTTAAGTCAACTGGAGATGCACCTGTGATTAAATAGGAGCAGGGTGGTTTAAGATGTGGTCTCTGTTTGAGATGGTAATTACCACCAAAAAAAAAAAAAAGGACAAAGAATGAATAGCTTACAGAGATTTACATGTCTGCCTGATAATGCAATAACTTTGAGCTACAAGGCAGATCCTTACCACCAGTATGTCATGAGCCGTATTCTACCGTCAGAAAAGAATCACTGAAGGTGGCATCAGCTTGGTCACTACAGACCAATTCTGATGCTGACCCCACCATACTGAGAAAGGAAACAAATTGCAGCCTAAGCCAGAGCTGAGGAAGGTAACTGAGCTGGACCTTACCATCAAGTTCCAGGGTGGTAGCTTCATATTGCCGGATGACCTTCTAGAAAGTTCAAAGAATAAGCATGAAACTGGTGAGATCCATGTGGATCAGCAAGAAAAAACATCTGAAGTTACAAACAGAAATGTCAACCATGTTACGCAGTAATGGTGTTTACAGTTAAAGCTGTTAAACTCAAATTATTTAGCAGGGCTATTCTGTATTTTTACCAATCCTGTCATTTTTCTCTGCAGTACTTGGATATTATCATTTTTATTAGAGAAATGTTCTTTCTGAGCATCCGAACAGAGAAGGTCACATCATAAAGGAAGAAATTCCACAAGTTCTTCTCAGTCTCACCATGATTTTGTAGCATTAACACACAGTTGTGTGCACTGATAATACAAAATAATACATGGGGTTAAGTCTTGAAATAGGTTTGATTTATGATAACTTGCCTATATCATCACCTGGTGAGAACGCTTATCCGGTACCTACTGCAACATCCAGACTTCCTGAGTGAATACATTCATGCCAGTTTCAGTTGAGGTGAGAATCAAGAAATGCAGAGACACATGAAAAACAATAGAGGAATGAAATTTTAAAAAGATTTTCATGATAGAAGTATGACACATAGTTGAAGTTCTATATGCAAACCCAAGTCAAGTATTTTTCTTCTTGAGATATTTTTTCAATAATCATTTTACAAAGTTATCATTTAAGGTAGTCTGATGGAGAAATCGGAGTTACTCATTTTTTTCAGCATTTAATTTGCCTTATTTTGAGATGAATCGGTTCCTTCTCACTCCTTAAGGTGAAGGAAAGCCAAGCAGAATGAAAGCAACCCAGTTCCAAGCATAAATAAACAACCAAGCTGATTTCCTCCTCTCATGGATCTAAATAAAGAATGTTATGATATTACAAGATGTGTGAGTCAGGAAAAAAATCCGAAATAGTAAAGAAAGAGATGCACCATCCATTACACAAGAAGGCAAGGAAATGGAATCTTCCTGGTGCTAAACCTTCCCTCAGGGAAACACTAAGAACAAGTCCAGTCTCACAGCTAGTGCCAGTTTTGGAGACACCTGCTTAGACAAGGCTTATGGTGTCTTAGTGATGTCAAAGGCAACTTCATAAATTTTGGTTTTAATATGTTGAACAAGTCTGCTAATTCCTACCCAGTCAGAGTGCTACCTCAACACACAGCCTGTTACGTAGCCTTAGCTTTCCTAGAAGACAGTTTCCAAGAATAAACATATAATGTTCATCTGAAGTGAAGTTCAGCGAATCAGCTGAGATACATTCCCATTTCATTATGGTTTTTGCAGTAGATTTGTTTCTCGCAATTGATCTCAAAGCTTCAGACAAGTATCAGTCACTGTACCTGGAAAATCAACACAGATGCCAAAGGTATTTTTCCTGACAGAGAAGGGAGTGACACTAGTGTTGCAGCAACAGCTCAGGTGAATACTGACCAAGTGTTGCACATGGCTCTACTTATTGAAATTAAGATGAGTCAACACAGCCACAAGGCTAACTTACATCAATCAAAATAACAAATTTGTTTCTATGTACATGAGTCTCACAAGCAACAGACTAATAGCAGACTGGCTCTTTTCACTTCCTCAATCAATGGTTGCTCAGTTCCTTTGAAACATCGTTCAAAAAACATGTGCCATTCATGAAGGCCCAAGATTCACAGAGTCTCCTGGATTTCTCTCTTTCAGAAATATCCATCTGAGTCAGGTAAATCATGTAGACCCAGAATAAAAATCTTCCACTTAACATAACACAGTCCTCATTAACACTTTATAATTCAGCATTATTAATCAGGAATAACAAAGGTATCATGTAAATTTATTTTTTTTAATTTAAAGAACATCAAACCAGATTTTTGACTGCCTGAAAAATCATCTTCCTTATAGTCCAAGGATGATTATCTCGGTTCATGTCTTAGATTCTCAGAGATTAAAAAAGGCAGAAAAAGAAGAATTGTTAAGCAAAATCCAACCTTCTAAGTTTCTCTGTATCTGCAGACTTTGAAAGCGCAGGGTGAAAAAAAACAGCTGGTCATAGGCTCTATGCCAAGTTTAACCATTTGAATAAAAATTTACGCAAAACTTTGACATGCCCAAAATAAAAATAAAATATATAGATATATTTTAAAGTTTCATCAAGCAAAAGGGTAGTTATGTCTTGAATTATATTACAAGCATTTGATGACCTATTTCAGTGGATTGGTCAGTAAAAACACAAACTTAGTAAATCAGAAGGCTTAGCAGGATTGCCTCACCACATGAGTCAAACATCTAATAGGATGTAATATATGCACCTGCCAGACTAATGCAAGGTCTGTGAGACTGATGGAGTTAACATCATTTCGTCTTGATATTTGCGTTATGATACTTAGCCAGAAAAATAGCTGAAAAAATGTTCCTTTCAACAGTGTGAGTTGCACAATACTTGTCATATGAGGATGACAGGCTATTTCCACACCATGCTTTGCAGAAGAAGCCTTGATCTCTTCTAGGGTCCTAGATGCAGTTGTCTTGATATTATGACACTTGCTGAGAGAACATACTTGAAACACAAGTTTTTGGATTTGCTAACTGAAGACTCCCAGGCAGTGATACCCACCACACCCCAGATGTTTGCTTACTTGATTGCCACTGCTAAGAAAGTAGCAAGCATTCCTCTCAGTCACTTTTTCAGCAGCATACTCATACATTTATTGGCACAAGCCCTAAAAATGTGTGGCATTTAGAGTTACCCATAACAAATCCATGTGCAGAGCATTAAGTTTTTTCCTCCACATTACATAGAGAGAAAAGTCACTTGCTGAACTGAAGTGTAGATCCATGCCTATCCTACAAACAACACAAACAACACAAAGTTCAAGAATGTTTGGAATCTGGATCTTTGTGTAGGATGTTCTCAGAGAAAGTAGCCATAGCTCAAAATGACGGAAATGTAGATTTCATCGGATAAAACAGTTTTCCCATTAGTACATTCAACACACAGAAAAGGCCTGAAGAAATAAAACAAAAGCTTAATAAAGAGCATAAACAAAATTAACAGGAATTCCTCTAGGTTGAATGTTAGAACACAGCCAAAACTATTGAAATGTCCGGAACCCAGACAGCGCCTAACTAGTTCTCCAGTTCATTCAGGGTAGGGAAGGGGGGAAATGTGGTCAGACACTTCTGTCGTTTTGAAGAATATCTGTTGGACTTTGACAAACAAGATGAATGTTCTCATTCAAATGTACAACCAATTATTTAACTTACTTCCTCTGAATATCCGGACTTCAGCTGCGTGAAAGACTGAAATTTTTTGTCCCACAAGCATTTCTAGTATATTGATTTATTTGTATTCTACCCTGTCCTTTTTTTCAAAGAGAGTTTCCTGTTTTGAGCATCCACATCTATAAGCAAAATAGGCTGTTAGAACATGATTTCTTCAGACAAAGAGCCCTTACCATCAGGTAATTTTCCTCCATGCAACCAGGCTGTTTCACATTGTTCATAGGGGCATTGGTGCTCTTTGGGGAAGTTCTGATCTGTGGTTTCTGCTGAATAGTGACCTTAAGGAAAACTTCCACTAGACTATTTCTTGTGTTTGCTTTTTGCTGTTCAACCATACTCAATACATCTAGAAAGAACCTGAGTGCTTTCTTAACATTAATATTACACTCTCTTTTATTAGCATGAAGAGACCGGAATATAGAAAAATAACCAGGCCATATACTATATGTTGTATTAAATGATAACACTGAGAAGTTTGATCTAGTTTCATTTTTAACAATCAGTCAAATTCTCAGACCAGTGAATTCACATGGAAAAAAAAAAATTCAGGAAAAGTTATATCATTAGCCCACGAGGCACTTTGCTTGAAGAGTGTTACACAGTCAACAATGGGACAGAAATCAGGCTTTCTGGCTTACCATAGCCATGAAGTGAGGTTTGGCATTGTACAGCACATGCTCTGTTTTTAATCTCCACAGAGGAAAGTGAACACCATCTTTCACATCGTCTTCATGTTGTGAGAGTTCTCTTTTTATAAATGCCCAGAGTCACTTCAGGGTTGGTGCTAAATAAAGCAGGCAACAAGAATGTAAACTACAGCCTGATGTTTTGTTTTGCTACATATAGCCTCCAGGAAAACTGAAATATTTCAGAATCCTCAAAGCGTAAGTGGGAAAGAGTCTGCAGTATAGCTCTGTCTTATTTTGGCTATGCAACGAAAAAGAAATATGAACCATTCTCAGACTTCACATAGCGCTTCTCAGACGGTAGCTATGTGACCTGGCAACAATGTCATCTCTGAACATGTTATGATGTATATACTTTTTCCAGGGAACTGAGAGAACAGGAAAAACTCTGCTGAGGTTTCACTCGATTTGATGGGGAAAGCCATTACTTGTACCTATTTTTTACAATTCTTGCCTTAACTTTAGAAAGAAATATTACAGCCAAACACTTTCTAGCTTCAGTTGCCTTCAGGCTGTTTTATGTTCCCAGCTATTTCTCCCTCAAGAGCTATGTCAAACAGTTAAAAGAAAGTATGAGGGATAAGAAATGCAACCCTTTCCAAACCACATACTAGCTACAGCAGTCCTGAAGCTGCAATGGCAATTACAACCTTACAGTGTTGTTTCCAAATAGCATCCCATCTTTAAGCTCCAGTGGTCTCCTTTCCACTCTGATTTTATTACTTCAAGTTTCCTCTCCAACAGACAGCAGGTCACACTCTCCTCTCCTTTTCAACCACATTAATCTGCAGTTAGCTCATAGACCCCCATGATCTTCTGACACGTTCCTACCACATAGACCAAGGAGGAAAAGTTTCCTCATTTAAATGATGCAAAAACATAAGTTATTGAGAAACAGAGCATTAATTCCAAATCCTGTTCGGGTCAATGGGAGTTCTGTCACTGGTTTCAATAAAAACATGATTTGGTCCCTGTGAACTAAATAAGCCCAGTGCAAGTCAGTACATATCCATTTGGCAGGAGAAAAATCAACTTCTGATTCCAGCTACTGCTGTGCAAATCCTTTTATTTTAATATGATCATACACTCCTTAATTCATTCTCAGGAGGTCTTCAACACAAGATTTAAAAGAAAAAATATATATTAGTTCTTAGCAGTACCTTGTGTTCATGACTAGAATACAGTAACAATTTCATCTGCTTCAGCATTGGATTCACCTACTGTATTTGATGTGAGGAAGGAAAAGTCATGTTAAATAGCTATCCTCTCACCTCCTCTTGTAAGTACTTGTAAGTCTAAATGGAAACAGTAGTGTATTCAACATACAAGGTCTGACAGAAAAAAGAAAGAGACTGTACCTTTAACTCTTCTTATTTAAAAAATTAAGAAAATCACCTATGATCTCCTTCAAAATAACGCTGCTAACATTCAAAGCAATTCTGCAGATCATTTCCTGAAAGGCTGTTGAGGATCTTTATTGATTTTGCTTTCACGTCTTCTACCAACAAAAAAAAAAAAGATTCATTTGAGTCCCAACTTGGGCTTTGGGAAGAAGCAGAAATCGTAGGGAGCCAAATCTGACAGACAGAGTGGATGTTTAAGCTCAGTGATGCTGTTATTAGTGAAAAACTGCTTCACAAAGTGTTGTGGGCTGGCATACACCAATATTTTCCAACCAAGGATAAGCTAACTTCTGTATCTGAACATTTGTCCTCTTGTACTGAGTGAAGCGATTGAGTTGAGCCTTGTCTCACTGTGGCAGCTTAGAACATGTTTAATGACAATCCCTTTGCCTCTCCCTTCTCACTCTTGGTTCCTGAGCTATAGGGTTACTCTTCTTTTATTTTTTGGTTTTTTGTCTTGTACTTCCCTGTTGTATTGTTCATGGCAATACTGTCCACAGAATAATGTAAGATCTTTATGTCAACTGATATGCAGAAACTAAAAGAATTTCAATAGAACTTCACTAACACTTCAGCTGCTTTTACATAGAAGAAGATACTATATTCAAAGAGTCATTTACTGGAGAAGCTTACTTTCTTTCTTGGCCAAAATGCCCAAAATTGTTAGCTTCATGCTTTCTACAATGCTCAGTCCCCAGTCTGAAGTTAGAAATTCATCTGGGCTCTGAAGTTTAACAACATTAGCTATTCAGATAAAACAGCATTCTTCAGTTGTGATAGGAAAAATATATTAATGGATAAGAACATTTGGCTAACAGCACTCCACTAGCCACTACGTGATTATCCTGTTTCTCTAGAACAGCTCTTATGCTATTTGACAACTGATCTTTCCCTGAAAGGAAATGGACTTTGAAGGAACATGACTAATTTAATAGTGCAATTTAGTGACTCCTAGCAAAATCTTAAGGGTAAATGTTTAACAATTCTGAGTTCCCATTCTTCAGAGGTGTCCACAGCACAGTTTTAAACAATCTACAAGATGCACAAATACTTATTTGAAGATGTTGTGAATTTAAGGGAAGTAGATAACAACAAAACATTTACTTCTTTTGCATTCTATTGATGCCAGCATTTAACTGTGATCTGCCTGATGCTACTTAGACCATGATTTGCATGATTAGGGCTCCCTCCTTGACACCAAATATAACACTTGATGTATTTATTTTAAGGAAAGGCAGTCTGATATCTGTAGTGAGTGTGAAATGGCTATAATGAGAAGAGGAAAATCAAGTCATCTACTGCATTCAAGATTTAGTTCATTCTACTCGGGTTAAAAATTTACTATGATTGTGTAAAATCTATATTAGTTCTTCAATGCATCTTTTTTTTTTCTCTACATATCTACTTGAATTTCAGAATACTTAACTGATGTCTCTTGGGAGATGGAAAGACACTACTTTACAAAGAACCTAAAGCCATGCTGGTGAATCCTTACTCTAATAACATCGACTATATTGGTATCTGAATCTCGCTAGGCTCAAGAGAGAAAGTTCTCATTTAAGTTCAAATACTTCATAGAATCTTAGAATCACTAAGTTGGAAAAGACCTTTGAGATCATCAAGCCCAGCAACACCTGCCCACTACTAAATCATATCGCTAAGCACTTCATCTACCCATCTGTTAAATACCTCCAGTGATGGTGACTCAACTGCCCCCTTGGGTAACTTGTTCCAGTGACCAATTACCCTTTCAGTGAAGAAATATTTCCTAATGTCCAACCTGAACCTCCCCTGCCCTAAGGGCATTCCCTCTTATTCTATCATCTATCACTTGGGTGAAGAGAGCAACACCCACCTTGCTACCATCTTCTTTCAGGTAGTTGTAGACAGTGATAAGGTCTTTCCTCAGCCTCCTCTTCTCCAGGCTAAACAACCCCAGTTCCCTCAGCTGCTCCTCATAAGACTTGTTGTCCAGCCCCTTCACCTGCTTTGTTGCTCTTCTCTGGACATGCTCCAGGACCTGAACAGCTTTCTTGTAGTGAAACAGCAGCATCTTAGTATTTATTCTGTGTATATAGTAGCAGAAATAGAATGCAAAGATGCAATGTTAAGTAAGCTCTGTTCCAAGGATAAGAAGGTGCACATATATAGAAAGGGTCTACTAGGTTTTGGCATTTTCAATAGTGGGAATTAATGAATGAGAGGAAAAAAATATTTGAAATCTCTTACTAGAGTTAATGTGAATTACAGGTGAATTCAGTCCAATTTTATCAAAATCTGTGTGTTTACATGTTCAAAGAGAATTATGAAAAGAGAAAATATCAAAATGCTAGAAAGTAACTATGAAATTATTAGATCAATATGCTGTCAAAGTTGATTAAGTCAAATAAAGCTAGTTCAGTTCACTGTATGTCACAGCAATTTTGCAGACAAAGGGTCAAGCTTTGAACTGTAGTTTGTTGCTTTTCTGAGAAAAAAAAGGCTATTTCATCTTCTATTTGATGATGATTAATACCAATCATATATTTGACAAACTAATCTTGATTGGTTTTCTTCTAACAGTTCATAATCATCTCCCTCAGGTATATCCATGTCAGCACATTACCTAATGATAATCTCATAGCTGAATCTGCTGTTAAATAATAAAAGTTGTACAACATGATAAACTGTCTACTTTTTATATGTTTATACATCTTTAAGTATTACAGGGGGCTGATTTCCAAAATAAGGTCAGAAAAAGTAGAAGCTAAAGAAAGCTGTATGATGAGTAGAAATAAAAGACACATAGTAGTGAATAGTATAATTAAGCAATGTGGGAGATTTGTCTTGAAAAACCTTCCAAGAAATAGAGGGGAAAGGGTGGAGATCAGTGAGGACATCAGAAAGCACAACTTCCAAATGGTCTTGGATGCTTCTCAAGGGAAATAAGGAACTGCAAATAGATGTGAGGACAAATGGCAACAAGTCTATGAGACTTATTTCCCCCTCAGGAAATAATCGAATATTATGGGCAGTGAACCAGCCGAATAGTTTTTACTATAGCTAGTTCGAATCAACTTAGCTGTAGGGTTGGAAGTATAAATGGAGAGATGTCAGAAAAATTAAAGATGATTGCCACAATAGGCAGTTGCAAGTCAGCATTCCTGAATATCCAGTGGTGGTATTATAATTGGAAATTAATCTATGATACACACTTATGATACACAGCAATTAACATTTCTTTTTTGAGTGTTCTTAAGTTGAAGCACCACAACAGGAGAGGAGGTTCATGCCAAATGCTTGCACACAAATAAAGAATTGTGGAGTGGAAAATATTACAGGGGAAGATCTCGCTCTTTCTGGAAAATCAGCATGAATGGATGCCTCTCTGAAATTCCTGTACACTATTGCACATGGTGTGGGGAACAAACAGTATAGGTCTGTGTGCAGTTGCAGATCTGCAAACTTACTAGGACCACAGAGGAGTAGTGGAGTAGCACACATGACTGTAGTGCTGCAACAGACAAATTCAGGGTTTTTTAAGAAACACAAACAAAGATGATGATGAGAGGATTTCCTTTTATATGAGAAAGCAATGAGCATCAGGCAGCAGTTCCTTGGGATTAAAGATTAGCCAGTTGTCAGTGTGCATGTGAGTATTAGAGGGTAAACCAACACAGACAATGTGTGCTACAGGCTGCCTGATCAGGAAGAAGAGACCTTTTCCAGACAACGAGAAAAAGCCTCATATTCACAACCCCTGGTCCTCAAGGGGAACATAAATTACCTTGCATCTGCTGGAGGGACAACATGGCAGAGAACAAGCAAGATAGGATGTTTCTAGAGTGCTCTGGTGATAAATTTCTTTCACACACTATCAAGGAATCAACAAGGGAAGATGATGTTCTGTGTTGTTCTGGACCTTACACTTACAAACAAGGAAGAACTAGTCAGGGATGTGAAATTCAGGGCAGCCTTGCTGCAGTGACCACGAGAGGGTGTTCAGAATCCCATAAGAAGGTAACAAGGCAAAAAGCAGGAGCACAACACCCAGACTTCAGAAGAAAATACAATATCCTTCAGGGATCTGTTTGCAAGTACCTTATGGGAGACAGTCCTGGAGAGGAGGTATCTGGTGCAGCTGGCTGATAGTCACATGTAATGTATCCAAACTCAAACTTCGTCTATGCTGTCAAGAAGAAAATCAAGCAGAGGTGTCAGAAGGCTTGCATGTACAAACAAGGAATTTCTAACTAGTATCAAACATGGAAAGGAAATATTCAAGAGGTGGAAGCAGGGAAAAGTGGCCAGGTGACTCAGGAGGAATAAACAACCCTATCTTCAAGAAGGATCTAGAGAACTACAGACCAGTCTTACCTAGATCCTTGGGAAGGTAATAGAGCAAATAATTATGAAAACCCTCTCCAAACCTATGAATGACAAGGAGATGATTTGTAGTCAGTATGGATTTATGAAGGGGAAATCATACTTAACCGGTCTGATAGCCTTCTACAGAGGAATGGGTTTTTGGATGACTGGAGGGCAGTAGATGTTGACCTTAGCAACTATTTTGACACAGTATCCAATAGAACACACTCATACACAAACTGAAGTAGCGCAGGCTAGGTAAGTGGACAGTGAGATGCATTTAAACCTGGCTGGCTTACTGAGCTGAAAAGATTGTGATCAGCGGCACAAAGTCCAGCTGGAAGCTGATCTCTAGGGCTGTATGCCAGAGGTTTTGGGGAAGCTGATACTGTTGATCATTGTCAGTAATGATATGGATGATGGACATAGTGCACAAGGAGGGGGTGATACATAAGGTGCTTGTGTTGCCTTTCAGAGGGATCCAAACATACCAGAGAACTAAACAGAGAGGAACCTCCTGAAGTTCAACAGAAGAAAATGCCAGGTCTTGCTCCAGGGAAGAATAATGCCATGCACTGGGACATACTCGAGACCAACCATTGCAAAGAACTTGGAAGAGAAGAACCTTATGTCTTACTGTATTGATTCCATTGAAGGGTCGTGAATTTGATGAACAAATTGGAACTTCTGTCATGAAAAGAGATATTTCAGGTTTAGTCAGGCAGCAGCCTTATTCCCATTCCCTGTCGCAGAGACTCTAACCTAAGAAACACACATTTCCTCCTCTCATGGGCTTGGCTGGTTTTCCATAGAAAGTACTTGCTTCTAGTGTTCCCTGATAAGAACATACAATCAGAGCATCACTCACCACACTGAAAAGAGTCCCAAGACAACAGTCTCTGGGAATATCCAAGATCTTGACACCGTGCAGAAGGGTGTGAAAAGAATTTACAGAAAGATATAATGTGGCTAAATGAAACATGGCCTGATGCAACGTTAATCAACCACTGAATGTCATCACTTTAAAAAGTGTTTATTTGACTCTTGTTTCGTATTTACAGATTACATTTTATCACAACACAACTTTTACATTTTGCTTTCAAATCAGTGGGAAAATAATGCTTTTCTATTGAACTATAATAATCCAAATCCTCCTGAGAAAAACATTGAAGCAAAATAAAATTGCAATCAGAAGAGACATTCTGTTCGATATCTGCCCAAAGCACAGCTCTTTAGATAAAATCTTAGTTCACTGTCCCATATTCACCTAAATTATATAAAATTCTAGCTAGTTATTATTTGCTTATGACTGAACTAGTTTGCCAGTAATGAGTTTACTGTTTGGAAAACTACTTACAAATGCATTTTAGCAGTTACTGCTTTCAGAAACAAAAAGGTACTGATCCACCTACCTATAAAATCTAATATTAGGAATGGCTCAGAGAGTTTGAAAAGCCATTTCGTTGTCCTGAAATAGCTTAGAAAGTTAAAAACTTTAAAGTATTTCTTAAAAAAAAGAAGACAAAAGAAACCCAACAAACTTTAAAGTTTCTCTCAGAAAATTAGAACACCTCATACTGGAATAGATTCAGGTGGTTAGGACATTTGTCTAGATGGCAAGTTCTCCCATTTGAGGTTAGAGGAGGAATGTAGAAAAAACAGTGATTTTGCCACAGTACTTCAGTGTTTCTCCATCTTTCCACAACTGCAAGATGCCCAGGGATATAAATACATGATCTGCTGTGGAATAAATTATTCAAACTTTCTAGAATCTTCAGAATGTTTTGCTTGGAGTCCTACAGAAAAAAAATATATCAGCTATTGATTATCTGTTTGTAAATACTATCAGATAAGAGTGGGCCAAGTACAGAAGGTTAAAAAAACAACAGGGAAAAACTATAGAAAATCCATTATGTCATAAATTATTGTGCTGTATTCACCACTGTGGTATTTGTCTGAAGCAGAAAATGGAGGAAAAATAATAAAAGAAAAATAAAAACCAAGAGATCTCAGTGCAGGGAAAAGAGTTAGTGGTAAAACATCTAATGAGAATAAAGGTTGCAGTATGGGTGGCTTAAACATGCATCTTCCACTACAATTTACGGAAAATGTTGTGGAAAAATCTTTTAGCTTTGTCTCAAAACTTCATTATTTCACAATGCTAGACATACAATCATTCTTGTTTTCCAGTTTACACTTTGTGAAGCATCAAACCTTAATTGATTGCAAAGGTATTTCTCTAGGTATGAGAACAGATTTGAAGGTTAAATCACTGTTGGATTTACATGTCAAGGAAAAAGTTCAGAAGCTAATTTCTAATAAAATTCAAATTTCTGTCATACAACCATCATTTGTTCTTCCTCATCTGCTGTAAATTGTCTGAATGAAGCCTGCACTGTATTGAGAAGATCTGTTCAACATTATAATCTTATATTCAACACTTTTTCTTTAGAGAATTTCAAATTCCTTTACAAACCTGACTTACTGCCCTGTGAGCTAAACCTTGAGTCAGTTCACCCAACAATGAATTCATGACCATGAATAAGTATCTGATAAGTTTCACAAATCAAGAACAATCTTGTTGAGAAAGTGACAAAAACCATCAGAGGCAATATGATTATTCTTGTCAAACACCTTGGAGTTTTCTGACATTCAACATGGGGTTTTGCTACAGAATAAGACTCAGCTTTATCCACAGCCTAGTGAAGAGCTAGGCAAATAGTTCAACTGTTCTTTGAGAGCTCTCACCAAAGTATCTCACTAATCTCAGGTCATCCCAAAGTAAGCAACTAGGGCTCAGTTAAGTTGTCCAAGCACAGATGCCTACTGTCATCCTGAGACTTCCAGGTGGAGATAAGGGATGTGTCACAGGGGCGATGTGAGAGACAGGTTCTCCTGGAGGAGTAGCAGGATGCCAGGCATGGTACTGTTTGGAGTACATTTGCACTGATGCTTATGTACAAAACAAGAACTTGTGACCAGATTGGCTCTCTGTACTCTCCTGTACTAGAAATATAGGTTACTAGACCTGTATTGACTAAAATGGAAACAAAGCTTCAACCTTGCCTGCTAATACTTTTATATTAAGGCACCAAATATGTCTTAAACAGAACCCCATCATCTCACCCATGTGAAAGTTTTACAGCAGTTGTTTTCTGCCCTTCTTATTGTGAAGAGATATAAGCATTACCATACGAAATTGTATCAGTTCCTTAGGTCTCACAATGTCATTTGGAACAGCTTTTGTGTAAGGTATAGAAGTGAATATGGCAAAAAAATAAGGTTACATTTCCTAAAGTATGTTATCAGAGAAACTGATAGTGAGCCTTCACTAAAACTGAAAATGAATATTCGTGAGGTCAAAAAATCTAGGAGACTGGAAATAAGAATGGTACCGCAAAATCAAATTCAAGAAGTATTTTTTTAGTGATAGAAAAAATGAGAGCAGAGACATTTGTGTAAACCTAAAACCCAAACAGACCCTTCAAATCCACCTGCACAGTTTTCCAGGTGATTAATCTGGCAATGCCTTTTCCACTTTCACAAAATGCTTAAAGTTGGTGACTACATGGAACTGAATCAGGAACTAAGGATCCTGGTGTAGGCTGCAGAAAACACTAGCACCCTAGAGAGTTCCATACTAAAGTGTGAAGGAACTGATTAACACAATATATTAAGAGAGGTTGCCATGGGAGAAGGAAGGTTTGTCTCTTGGATCTCAGAATCACCATGCAAGGAAATAGGAGACAAAAATGTTTCTCCCTCTGTATATTGGGTCTGCATTTCACCAAGAGGTGGTGTTTTCCTATCCCAACAGTCTCTCCCTCAAATGTGTTTTCTTAAGAAAAGTGCCAAATTCTCCAGAAAAGTAGAGGACTCAGTCTGCAATAACAGACAAATTTCTTCTCAAGCCCCTCAGATTGACACTTTGATCTCTCTCTTGAACAATTTCAAGACAAGTTGCTCTGAGATTTGTGGAAAGCAAGGATAGCCTTGCTGAATGAATCATAGAATCAGAATCACCAGGTTGGAAGAGACCCACCAGATCATCGAGTACGACCATTCCCACCAATCTCTAAACCATGTTCCTCAGAACCTCATCTACCCGCACCTTAAACACCTCCAGGGAAGGTGACTTAACCACCTTCCTGGACAGCCTGTTCCAGTGCCCAGTGACCCTTTCTGTGAA
>WAAB01014573.1:219128-250616 GCA_013389865.1 Piaya cayana | reverse complement strand
CAAGTGACAGGGGTCAGGACAAGAGGGAATGGCTTCAAGCACTGCCAAGGGAGGTTCAGGCTTGACATAAGGAAAAAAAATTTCACAGAAAGGGTCACTGGGCACTGGAACAGGCTGTCCAGGAAGGTGGTTAAGTCACCTTCCCTGGAGGTGTTTAAGGTGCGGGTGGATGAGGTTCTGAGGAGCATGGTTTAGAGACTGATGGAAATGGTTGGACTCGATGATCTGGTGGGTCTCTTCCAACCTAGTGATTCTATGATTCTATGATCTGCCACCAGAGCAAGTAGAGACAAATAAGAGAGACAAAGAGAAGATCAAGAAACTGCAAGTAGGAAAGGGGAACACTGTGTTTGGATAAAAGTCCAGAATTTGTGCAGATATTCAGAGCTGACAGTGGTCTGGGATCTACAGCTAGTTTTCGTTCCCACAAAATGTGAATAAATCAGCTCCAGCACTCAAGCAACTCATCTTTCCTCCTCCCAAGACTTGTTTCACTGTTGTCACATTTTCGTATTCACTGTGCTTTATTAGCCTTACATTCTCCTTCTGTTCTCCACTCTCTTTTCTTGTTTAGCACTAGACTCTTTCTTGTGTCTCCACATCTACTCGTGTAACTGAGTAGCTTGCATCCATCTTCTGGCTTATCATTTAGCTACTATATGTCTCATTGCTGTGTACAGTGCTCCAGACATCATTGGCAAATAAAGAACATGAAGCAGAAACTTGAGCTCTGTGGAGGCCTGTTTGTTTTGGCTGTCACTGTAGTTTTTATTAATAAATGCCTTCTGGTAGACTAGACTCTATTTATCATGACATATGTTATCTAGCTTATGTTCTTATACAGTATTTATTACAAAATTTATGTTGTGCACAAAACTATTTCTCTCTCCCATCACAGGCAGTAAGAAGGGTGGTTATGTTATTTTAATGAATATGCTTGTCGTATGCTCTTGTTGAGAAACTTTGGTTAAAGAAGTGTTCTTTGCATTTTATTTTGAAAATGTGAAACTTGTGGTTGCTGTAGTCCTTTCCCAGTGGAGAAAGATTTCTGATCCATCTGGTTTTTTGCTCAGATTTCCTGAGTTTAGATTTTCCCCATACTACTTTAGCTACTTTTCTTTCCATCCTTGCCCAATTAGTTTGATGCTTGCTTTCACGTACCACACACTGTTATCAAGAGGGTTGCTAGACTAGTAAAAAAAAAAGAAGCATCAAAAAAAAAGAAGCATCCATTTCCACACTTGCCAGGAACCCCTCCAATATTTCAACTGAATCCCAACTCTTGAAAAATCCTGTTTAGGATTACAATGAATCTTGAGAGAAAACATACACATAATCTTATTTGAGGGCATGGAAAATTCAAAATAGCTTCAGAAAGGGAAGACAAATATTGCGGTAGTTTTCTAAACAAAACTTCTGCCTCTGAAAAAAACAGAGTGCATCTCTTAGATGGGGTCTGAGCTCTCAGAAGTGTGAATACAGATCTGAGGCGCCCAAGTCACACTGTATCAAGCAGACAAGTGAAGTGCCAATATAAAGCCTGAATTTCCGCGCAATTTTACCTCTACTGACTGAAATAGGTGAAAAGTGCAAACATATCTTATGGTTATCTGATGTCAGTAACAGTATCTTAACAAAAATGAAGCAAGAACACACCATTTATAGCCTCAGAAAGTCCTGCATAAATAAATAACAAGGCCTAGATTTAGTTAGAACAGGCAGTTTGCAGGTGCTATGTAGAGGGTATATAATATCCTTTCTTAACATGAAGCTATGTACCATTTTGTTCTTTTCCCTTCTCAAGAGAGCTTAAGTAAGAGTACTGTGCAAAATATTATCTTGAGTAAGTTCTATTACACTGAGCCAGCTTGATAATTTTGGTGTTTACTGTCTCGCTTCACAGGTCCTTACATTCACAGTGATTTATACAAAGTGTTCTGGTTTGTATCTCTCTCAAACTGTTTTAATACTGCACTAGGTAAACAGAATGTCATCAGATTTCCAGTCCTTCCTGGGTAATTTTCCCCAGTTATGTAAATGTTTATCTTAATTCTACTTTTTCCTTTGCACTTTTTAAAAATATTTTTGCTCCTTCTCCGTGCTGAGCCAGTGTGATAACAACTAAGCAGAATCGACACAAAAGAATACTCAGGCTGAATGCCAAAGAGCAGGGTTATAAGTACCCAAACAACAGTATAGTCTTTGATTAACATTATCCAAGAAGACATAAAGCAGTGTAGAGATCCTGTTTAGCTTTATTACTCAAAACTTCTAAATACACCTAGTAGCAAAATCCAGTGAGGTAATTCAGCAGTCTAGGTATTTGTGTTTACGCAGTAAAACTAGTTGCTCCTATAAACATGTTCACAGGTGTGCCAGTGCCAGTCATGTACATAGCAGTAGACGTTTTGATTTAGACTTTATTTGCCTGATTATTTTTCCCACCATTTAACCTGTGTTGTATTTGGCAAACAATCTTCTGGGGAAAAGGAACAGCATGTAAAGTGCTGGCAACAACATTCTCTTTGATATGCTTAACTTAATTAATAGAAAACAGCTCATGTCAACAACGTTTACATTTCTCATGCTTTCTCTCTTTATCCACTTGAACTGAACTATATAAAAAAGCACTTTAGAATCTACTATGTGTATAAAAAGCCCATACTCTTCCGAATAAGCTTAAGCTTGTCAGTGTGCAAAGTTGTTGATAAGTTGGGAATCATTTCCACAGCCAAATAATGAATCTAACTCAGAGAAGACACTGAATCTTCAGTATAAGCTTCCTTACATACAAACTCTGCTTTTTTTCCAGCTCACAAAAAATATAAGATGCATAACTAGATAGCTGCACAAATACACAAATTTCAGTGGGCGGAATTCGGAAGATAACCATCTTTTTTTCAGTAGACTTTAAAAAACCCCACTAAATAAACAATTCAGCTTGCAAACAGTTGGAAAGCTGAAATCCTACTTGCTCCTACTGTAGGGGATCCTCATATCATCACTTTTATTTACCACCCATCTTCTATCAGTTTCAAATATGGTTAGCAAAAGGCACTTAGCTAAATAGGCAGGAATTTTAGTAGCACAGATAAATTTCTCCTTAGTTGCTCACACCTTCTATGTTAAGTTTCTAAATATGGATAAGCCAGAAGCCTACTCTGATTTGATAGGATTTGATGGCTTGTTTCTTCAAATAGTCACGCAAAGCATGAATAATTTGTCTTTCTCTTCTATGACTGTATATGGAAAGCAAAGGAAAAATGACCAGTTCCTAAACTTCTAGACAGTTGAGATGTTTTAATATAATTTTGTGAACATCCAAACCTACTTAATTATCCAAAAGTCAGAGTAGGTACCATAGCACTGATTACTGGCTCATCAATCAGCACCTGCACAAGATAATGTATTGTGGTATTTACCAAGTGAGACTGGAATCAGGGTCTTTCTGTATAAGACTTAGGCTAACGTAAAGCAAATGAACTGCTCAGCCTGGATGAACTTAACATCCCTTTGGTTTAATTTACACAGAGGTGAACAAGAAATAACAACAGTCAAGCAGACTGAGTCTGACTGCAAGTCTTTGTGGACCAGTACAATACACAGAGGTAGTGCATGGTGCCACGTCCCTCACCCAGGACTAAACAATGCAGAGACCAGCTGGTGCTTCTCCATGACAAGTGCTCTTCAGTAATGCAGTTATGCACAAAGAGAAGTAGCTATAAACCACAATTAGAGAGGACACTTGCTCTCTATACCTTCCCTGCAGCTCCTGGTACTGTCAAGCATTTTGTTGTTCCAGTGGGTTTGCTGTTTTGGTTTTGTCTTCTACTAGGTAACAACCACAGAAAATGTAAAATGGAGTATGTAGTTGATCTTCACAGGTAAGATGATTGGCTGAAACAGAAGCTAGAGTTTATTTATGCTCTCCTCCATATGGCCAATAAGAGGTTTTCAAAAAATGCAGGACTGAAGTTAATCTATATATCGTTTCTTCCAGCTGCAAGACAACTGCCATTGCTTTAGTGCAAATCAGTCTTTGGCCAGGGAAGAAATGGCAAGATGTGGCAGGGGAAAGGACAGAGACACAGAAGGAAACAGATTTAATTTCAAACCAGATCATTTCTACAAATTGTAGAAACAGTAATGAAAACATGAACAGTATTTCCATTTAGCGTGATATGGAACTTTTTGGACCATCTCTTGGAGGGAAAAGTATCCAAAATATTTTTAGGGCTGAGCTGAACAAGTTCACTGAAAGTTAATGGAACTCATTTTCCTAAGCCCCAGAGCACTGTACAACAACAACAAGATCTTAAAATATGCATGTTTTCTGCTTGTTGCCAAAAGGAATCAACTGCTTCTAAAGGCCAAGAATACACACAAAAAGGTAACTCAGTTTTGAATCTCACCCTGTCTACTTCTTCTCCTGCACCTGGCACAGTCACTCACTTCCAGAAAAACTAGGTTTAAAATCTTCCTGTTTTATCCAGTGTCACCTTGATCTCTAGTATTCATGAGCACAAAGGTAGATTAAGAGTGCTTTGAAAGAACACAGATGACAGCTGGATCTGGCAGCAGAACTTGCTTTTTCCTTCTTTTCACAGAACCATTTACAGCCTTTCTGGCTCATGCGAGGATAGACATATGCACGTCTTACATAGTTCTCAGTTTGCACACTTACCTCACTCATGTACCATTCCATCATAATGCACATACCTACAAAGACCATACGTGAAGCTCTCAGTTAGAACGAGATGCCACAGCCTGTGCAGAACCTCTTCAACTACATGAAGTAAATCCACTGCCTCACCCATGCCGGCAACCCAAACTCTTCTGCTGCTGGAGAGAGGGAAAGAAGTTGTGAAATATATCGTGTCAGAGAGGGGAATTTTAAAAATATAAATAAATAAATAAAATTGACCACTGCAGCACTTGGAAATTTCTGAAGTTTATAAGGGATAGGATCGAGCCTTCTGGTTCAAGTTAAACCTTGCGATTCTTTCCATCAAAGGTAACGTGCACTGCAATATTTACACATAAAAGAAAAACTGGTGACATTTGCCTGAGTTATCTGCACAAAAAGCATATGTGAATATCATCCTGAATATGTCTTTTTCTCCTTAAGAGGTACAATTTCCAAATCAAACATACCTTGGATTATGCTCTGAAGTAAAGGACCAAGAAGAATTTCTCTCCTAGTGTTCCTGCAATACAGAGTATAAATTATGTTTGAGGAAACATTGATTCAGTGATAGGACTAGTCAGAAATAGAATAAATTCCAGGTAGATCACTACAAACATTTTTTCACTATTGCTTTCCCTCAATTAAACCAGAAGGATTAGCACCAGCATTCCTCTTTCGCAAGAACAGAATTAAGTAATTCCATTTATGCAGAGGAATTCCTTTTTACTCAAAATCAGTGCAATGCTGAAAAGGTCCAGCCTAGCTTAGGGTTTCAAAGGGTGAAAGAGAGAAGAGTGTATCTGGAACCCTACCACCTTTTCTTCCACCCTTGCTCAAGTGGTTGACCCTCAGGTAATGTTTTAAGGCTAACAAGTTTATCCGTTAATGGAATGACTTGACACATTTGTGGAGTGTTTTCCTTACATGTGTTTGTAAGTAGCCTGTCTGAAGCTACGGTTCTTTCCTGTATACAAAGGAAAACTAGTATAAACCAACTAAAATAAAAACAAGGTATCTTAATACAGGTATGTATTTTACTTAATTTCAAAATACCAGGTTTTAGAATTGAAATGCCTAAACCAATTTTGTTCTATTTAAACAAAGCACATCTTTGCTTTCATAAAATCTCTAATTACTTGACATTATTACTGCTTTTGACTGGGTAAAGAAGTTATTTTTACCTCCAGTTTCAGGGAAAAACAAAAAAAATGGAAAGGAAAAGAAAATCTACAGTGGACTTTAGCCTGACTGTGGGGATTGTGAAAACCTGTCTAAATTTAACAGAAATGCTATGAAAAGGTACCTAAAAAACTTACATTCTTTTACCTCTTCCCAGCCTAAAATAAATATTTTGCCTCTAGACTGCTCGCTGTTCTCGCTCCTGATACAGGCAGCCTCCCTATAAGCAGCTACTGAGCATGTTGCACATATACTGACTCTTTTTGGTGGCATAAATCATCTGCATCAGTACACACAAGAGGAATGGAGGGCATCAATAGCGCAGCTGGCTTCCCCGGGCAGCGTGGGACCTTCGCAATAACTCAGTACCTCTCCTCTTTTGGTTCCCAGTGAGAGAAAGGTTGAGGGAACGTAGCCAGAGCATTGCTCTATTTCAGCTATTCTTGGCCATTGTACCAGCCTCTCAGGGCCATAGGAAGTGTAATGTAATGCTGTTCTAAATTTATGTCCCAGGCTGGACCAAGATTAGGGGAAGATTTTAGGTCTCCCATTATGTTTTTAATTCTGTTTCCTGGGGAAGGGAAAAGGGAAAGAGAAGGGAGAAATGCTCACTAGAAAGTTAAATTGATTTCACCTGAAGAAGGCAAAAAATATGAGTTTCCCCAGCAGCATGTTTAAAAAATGAGTCTTAAGAGGATACCTTTGCTTTTGATGGGAGTTTTGACAGTCTTTTAAATCCCTCTCTACAAGATTCTGCTCTCCCACCTAGCTCCCCCTGCTTCTGAAATAACTGAATCATCAGAGTGAAGAGGAGATGCAAGAGCATGAATAAGTGACATCAGACAAATGAAGTTATGTGTGCTCCACAAGATCAGCACAAATATATACCAATTGAATGAATCTTTATCTCCCCAAAGCACTATGTACAAAAACATTAAATTCAAACTTAAGCAACAGTCAATGGCATGCTATCTGAAAGGGTTAATTGTGAGGAAATGTTAACTATGACCAACAGTCATTTATTCCCTCAACATTTATGCTGTTTAAGTCAACAACAATAGATGAAGCTCGGATCTGGAGAATTCCTACAGAAGGAGTGCTACACACTGGGGATTTTCCATTAAATTGTCTTTGACTAGATTCGGGAACCTGAATATTCAAGGCTTTCTTGGACAAAGTGATATGTGCAGGCTTTATACAGTGCTTGAGAGAATCTAGAGATATGTATTTAATAAGATAATGAAGTTTGAAATTTATTTCAAGTTTAATATTGAAGGGTTTAAAAAACAATTAAACCACTTTAAAATACTTATGAGTTTATGGGAATGTGATATGGATTGGAACAAGCAGGCCTAAATTAGTACTGGTTTGGAAGTCTATTAAGAACTAGAGCTATGGGAGGTAATTCAGGAACAGATGCACCAAATTAATTCCAGTAATATTGGAGTGATAAAAATGGCAACAGAAGCCAGCTTTGTTCAATAGAATAGAAAAAAAATTCATCCATTCTCTCCCTTTCTACCCCTAAGGAGTTGGATTTTCCCGACATAGCCATTCATTGGTGGCAGCAGATGTACCAAAACGTCCGGCACCAAGAAACCGGAGACAAATAGAAAACACACACGGCGGAAACAGGAAAAAAAATAAAAACAAAACAAACCCTGAAAGTATATGGAATGCAAAGAAGTGAAGCTGCATTTCATGTTTTACACTGAAGTCTTAAAACAGATAACACACTTGAAACAGTGAAGAAAGGTCAGTAAAGCATAGCTAAAACAGTAAACATTAGCAATAGAGCACCTCTGAGACTAGAAGAAATTTAGCTTACCTTAAAAATATTATATTTTAGTTATCGTGTACTCCCAGTCCCCCAAATTGGTTCTGCATACATGACCCCTTACCACCACTGGATTCCTTCCGCCACACTCAGTTCACAAGGGCAGACAGCACTTTGAGACACTCAATGATCCCATAAACTGGGCATCTATATGGCCTATATACTTGGCTTGATGAAAGTTAGGATTAGGGTATTGTGGAGATGGAGGCTGCTAATAATGGGGGTTTTCAACCGAGCCTTTCATTCAAAGGTCTCTAGTTCCTCCTCACATTTATTTTCAAGCTACACTGAAAATGCTTCTCAGGTTTTTCATTCACACCACAGCAGCAATTATGTGGAGTGGCACAACAGAACTACAAAGCAGTTTAGATGGAAAGGAAAGAGAACAATGTCTCAGAGGCTTGTTTGGAAAGTACACCAATTACACATAATAATTTCTAGTCACAACTGGAAGTGGATGAGCAAGTCACAATTCACTCAGAAAATTTATCGCTTTTTCTCAAGAATTCTCTGTGAACAGACTGTGACTTCTATTAATTTGTCTCCAGCTGGCAAGGGTACACCAAATATTTTATGTGAATGAATCCTGGCCAATGGATTGCTCACAGACTTATGTCTGTTCTAATTGCTTCAATATTCCTGCTTTGACATTCAAGCTGAGGATGCTTAGATCAAACCCTAGTTGCAACAGATTCAGTTTCATTCCTAAAGTAATGAGAAATTTACCTTTTAGACAGAAGATAGCCGTAGAAATCTTCCCTTCATTTAAAACAAAGCATAGCAAATAGGAAACAGATCTCTGGCACTGACAGAACGACAAGGAGGAAACAGAGAAAATAGTGATTAATGAGATTTATTTGTGCTGCGGATGGTGATCAAAGGGGAGAAAAAGCAGTGCATAACACTCACCATTACTTTAAAACCAGAATTCGTTTGATGTGTAGCATAGCATAGAAAAGCCACGAGAACATTACAAATAAAGGTTTAAACTGAACAGCTGCAGGCATCAAGCACATAGTATGAAAATTTTTGCTTTTTAAATGACCAGTTGGTGGATAATAATGATAAATTAATTTTAACTATTATTTGTTTTAGTAAACAAAGCCTCTTGGTGCAAACAGTAGTATAGTGTCCATACAGAGCAGCCTGTATATTTGCAGAGTTGATAAGAATTTAAGCACTTGCACACACACACAAAAAAAAAACCCTCCAGAATAAAGAACAGGCTCCCTAAGAGCACAGTGGTTGTGAGGACTGACCCCAGCAGTGCCAGGGAATCTACATCTTGCTCGGCAAGGAAGCAGAAGCATCACACTGCTACACATATGGAAAGGATTTACAGCTATGCACCCTGCTCTCCCAATTCCTTGTTGTACGTGTTTGCTAGTCTGTCCTTTCCCTTTTCATGTGAAGGTCTGATCAGAGGATGGAGACCCTCATGGAGGTCACTTAGCCCGTCAAAAATCAGCTCAAATCCCTGCTGATGTCACGTAAACAGTTCCAGTGCAGCCAACGCTTACAAGTTCAGAATCCTCAGTCCAGAAAGGGACATTCTTCTGGTGTTTTCCCCACTCTTTGTGGCACAAACTGTTGCCTCACAGAAGGCTCAAGCTGTTCTCCCTGCAAGATCCATAAGCTGATCATGCCTTCTCTCACCTTAAAAGACCTCACCTATGTAGGCATTTTTCATGGCAGTAGTGTCCCTTGTCATGCTCCATAAAAGTTCCGACACTTATTCAGGTACATAAAAAGCATATAATAACTTCGAAAGATGCTATATATGAATATAATATATTTTCTTTGAAAGGTGGATGCCAAGTAATAGGACAAGATGCAGAAGACTGATGTATTTCACAGCCTTCTGAAAGTGGGAATTTTGAACAATGTGGAAAACTCTGTATGAGAACAGCTTCATATTTTGAAAAGACCTTTCTAAAAATCAAAAGCTTCATATGTGACATAAATCCTGCTATAAGGTAAAAGTTTAATATTGACAGGCATTTTGCCACCTTAAGTTTTGCTTTCTCTGCTCTTAATCTTGGATAATTCTTTGCCTACAGAAGAAGCAGCTCCTTTTGTGTTGCATCTCTATAGATCTGAAATACCAAACTACACTTTGCAAAAACATGACAGGGTTTTGAAGAAGACTTATTCTGCTTCTCTAACTGTACCATACCTTTGCCATATTTAATTGTTTTATCACAAAAAAAAAGGAATTTAAGGAAAAAAACCCCAAACAAATAATAACTCTGGTAAAAAAAAAAAAAAAAAGACCCATTTTTAAATTTTTTTTTCCTAACAAAGATGATACTATAGCTCATTTGGCATATTGATTTGGTCAACATTGGCATAATGGAGGCACACTGTGTTAGAACTAGTGCTACCTTGCAGCATGGAGACTATGAACAACCTAAGAGGAAGGGAAGTAATAATGAACTAAATAAAACGCACTTAATTAAATTGCCCATCTCACCTAAAGTAATACCTTGAATATATTAAGCAGAGCTGTACAAATTGTTTTTGTTCAGCGTTTGAATCAAAAATGTTTCTCTGAAAAAAAAATCTCTTGATAAAACTGTAGAAAACACTTAAAATATCTCACTGAAAAAGAGAGAGAGGCTGGGGACAGGAGGGAGAGAGAGGGAGAGATCTGTATTGTGTCAAATGAAATATTTCCTACAGCTGAATAAGAAACTTTTTCTTTTAGGACCAAGAAAAATAAAGCAAATTAAGAGTGACATTTGAAGTTCTCATGATTCCTTCCCTTTCACATGAGAACAGAAGAATTATAGGACATATCCAGGACACTAAAGACTGGATGTACTTCTATTTTCCTAATCAGGTGTGAATGCAATTTTCTCACATTCTTGTCTAACCACAGGGTACTACTTCTTGGACAATTTTTGCCTGAAGAAGATTGTTTTGTTTTGTTTAAACAATTGAATGTTCATTGGTGAAATAGAATATATAAATTGAATATATCTGGTTTCTTACTGCAGGTAAGTCAGTCCTGACATTGACTCATTTGGTGAATATTACGTATTTCATATTGGAATAAAGATATTGAAATCTTTTTAGCAGGATGGTGCACCACATAAAACTCTAGGATGCATCATCAGATTCAGAAACCCCACATGTAAAAGGTGGAATTGAGGTGAGTCTTTCCTACACTGTCTACTTCTGTCTTGAGGTTAGTAAGAGAGAAACTATTGCCACCCTGGGCTCCCTTTCCTGCCAAGATTAATTTCAAATATTTATAAAAGGTCTGGATTAATTTTTCTCCATGACTTAACTGTTTCTTGTCAGTTCCATCAGTTGGGGTACTAATTAATGCAGTTCTAATAGTGACAGGAAACAGTTTCTGTCATCAAAGATCTTAATGTATGTTCATTAATGACATCATAAAAGTTAACATTAAATTGCCACACAGCCATCAGAAGCAGGTAGTGACCCACAACACCATACCAAGAGAGTTTTTTTTCTCATGAAGTGACAGTGCATGCATGAGCAGGGTACCACGAATCCTTACAGCAATCAAATGACCTTCTTTCTCTTCCTGGAAAAGCTTTATCATCTGGTTGTATTGCGACTCGTGTGGGGCTAAGGAAGAGGGTGCTGCTCCCTTAGAGATGACTTTTTTTACATTTGAGATCCCTCAGCAGTATAAAAAGGGTCACAGATCATGTCACTGTTTTTGAGAGAGCCTGGGTACGCAGCAGGAAATTACATGCGCATTAGCTGAAGCTGGTTTAAAAACAAAACGAGCTATTTGAACAGCTTGATTAATGACGGCCACCTAAGCTTCAGGAAAAGGAGTTCATGTCTTGCTAACTGGCTGGAGTTCTCACAGGAGATGTCGGCCAGGGTACACATACAGGGGGATAGCGCAGAGAGTATTTCCTGAGATACTCAGAAAACATTTTAAAACTCAGAAAACTTTACACGAGATTAGTGTTTCAGATCCAACAAATGTCTCGAACAGTGGAGACAAGAGAAAGAAGTTATGTCTCCATCAACTGAAAGTTGGCTACAGAACAGAAAAGAGTGGTCACAGTAAGGCAGATTGTTGCTGCCTGACAATAAGTTACTTGTAGTAATGTAACTGGTTACAGTCGGGCTGCCATTTCCTTAGTCTCACTGGAACTCCTTTCAAAGCAGCTGATAATTGCTACTGCCAGGCAGAGTTGTGGAAAAGGTCAATGTGTCAATCCTTGATTATTTTAGTCCAGGAACACTGTATTACTCCTAATGTATCTGTGACAAATTCCTCCCTTCCACTCTCCCTCCTGGACAGAAACATATGAGAAACCCACTGAAGTGTAAGACATAAGGCATAATACAGAAAAGGCAAAAATAGAAGAACAGGATAAATTGAGGGAGAAAATAAGCAAAACATGTAACAGTCTAACTGACCTGTTCAAAATTACCATTCAAGTGATGAGTGCTAGATTGAAATAGTTGCAGGAAGCAGGACTAACTTCCTTTCATATGATGGATTACTCTTGCAAGAGAAGCTGCCTGCTGCTCATCACAAACATGTGGGTTTGACAATAAGCACTTCTTTCTATCACCCCAGGTGTTTTTGCCATCTGCTTCTGGACTGAGTCTCAGAGGTTGATAGAGATTCCCTGCACCTCTAACCCTGGAGAACCCCTAAATGATGTGTGGAGAGGTGGGAACTCACTTGATTTGAACCCTCCTCCTGTATTTTGGCTTGCTAATGGGAATTTGATTCAACACTCAGATGAATGTTTCTTCTCTCTGTGCTAGTTCATCTTAATTCAAACCTCAGACCTCATTAGGGGGAATTTCTCCTTTTGTTTCAGAACCTCAGCACTGTCTCTGCACTTCACTAGCTAAGTTCATCTTTGTAGCTTCAACCAATTCCCTGCTTAATAAGATCTAGGTTTTTTCCATCTTTTTGCACAATTTCATCAACACAAGTATCTGAATGATTTGACAGTTTCAAATTCATCACTGGCATTCAAAGAGGTCCAACATAATCACCTAGTATAACCTATTGAGACATTAAAAATACGAATATTGAATCAATCACAACCACTTTGTGTGTAAAACTTGCAAATTCCATGACATCAAAGATCATCACTACATCATTCAACAGCTTCCTTCAGACTTTGAATAAGCCCTTCCTGGAATGAAAGAAGTAACACCAAGGTCAGTACGAATACAAATACAAAATTAAAAATATAAACTGTAGTTTCTTTGAAGCACTATGTAATTTTAGTTTGTTTGTGTAGCTGTACAACATAATTAGTAGCCAGTAAGCCCCTCATAATGTGCTACTGTCATAAAAATGTCAAGAGCTGTAGAAGAGCTGCACCAGAGAAATATGTAAAGCAAAGATTCACATCACTCCAGTGATTAATGCATGTTAAACAATTTTTCAGTTTACCAGACACATTTGTTCTGTCTCATAAATACACCATTCAAATAATGAGTGACTTTTCTATTCCTAATACAGTTTATAAAAAAACCCCTTCTTTCTGAAACAAAGTTATTCCTAAAGGATGCTAATGGCATCCTTTTTTTGATCTCAAACATTCACTCATCCAACATTTCTTTTTCTTATTGTACAGAAATAATTATCTCTCACGCAGCACAGGAGTTACAATTTTATTTAAGCTCCAGAAAAGACAGCAGCACTTTCACAGCTTCTCATATTTCTAAAACTATTTTTCTTAACTCAGTACCAGCCACACTTGAAAGGTTCATTTACCAGATCAAATGTACAAAAGAATTTTAGGAAATGTCTAAGTGTACTTAGGCCTTAGTTCAAAATCAGTTGAAACTTAGTGACTGACTGTCATCCATAAATTCAATATTCTAACACTACTACATTTGAATAACCACAAAAACATATGGCTATCACAGCTCAGTATAGATACTTCACTGCAATATTTTTGAACTACAAATACGAGTTTGTTCAAATGTCACTGTTTCTAAGCATTTTTCAACTTAAAAATCAAAGTTGCCTTCTTCTTCTTCCGGCAATTCTTCAGGATTTTTTTTGTTTGAATTTATACCTTTGTATTTATTCAAGTTGTTAAATTATTTCCATTTATTACCAGTAATAACAAATGAACAGCCTAAATATGAAATGAACATAGCAACAATTTATTTACCAATTACAAGAGACTGCATTTCTTGGTTGACAAGGCCAGCGCAGCAGACGTTCTGCAAGTGTAGCCAAGTTTTATTGCCAAGCCAGGAAAAAAGAAAAAGATCATGAAAAGCATCAATATTTATTTTTTCAAATCATAGAAAATCAAAACAAAATTAAACAGCAGAAAAATACTCGGTTTCAGTTTGAGAGTGAACACTGAGTTCTTTCTTATTTTGTTCAAACCACTTTTCTTCATTCCTACTACAGAGAAATGCAGACCAAAATCTCTGATTCAAATAGTTGCAAACTTGAGCCAGGAAACTGATCCAAGTTTTGCGAGAGTTTTCTCTGTCATTCAGGGAGAGCTCTAATCCTTAATTCTGATACTCTTCAGCTTAGTGATATTTGCCTCAAATCAAGAGGCAGAAAGCCTTTCTAGGGATGCGGGTACATGCATTTCTGGCATCCTTATCATCTGCCCCTACTGGGGCCTCACAGGTACCAAATTCAACCCAAAAGAATGAATGCCAGCCAAAAAAATGTGGGCAGATGACATGTAGGAGGAAGCAATAATGCAATTCATCCTATGGGCAACCTGTGGCTAAAACTTAAAGGTACCCAAGCTGGCATAAAACCTAGAAGGAAAGTGACAGTTCAAGTAGTATTTACCCACTTCATCTGTTCCAGGAAAACACAATTCAATAAAGAAAATAAGCCCAACATGAATATACTGAGTCAATTTTCTTTTGTATTACAGTCTATGAAAAAGGACTAAACAATTTAAATCTTAATTTTCATTTGGGATCAGGCCAGTTTGTAAATGAGAATTGAAGGCACGTGTAATTTCTTTTTTTCTTTTGCCCTTTTCTCCACCTCCACTCCCTCCCTCACAGTCATAAGAGTTTTCATGTGCTTTCAGGCTCGCCTTTTGTTCTACTACAATAAAGTCTCCAAACAATTGCTAGGTCAAACCTGTTCCATCTTTTTTCTATTAGTGCAACAGCTGGTGCTTGCCTCTTAAAATTCCCTTGTTGTCAGTTAATGCATGCCTTCCCTTTTGAAGAATTTCTAATCTGACTTTCTGTTCCAGTCCTTTACCATTCTTTTGACCTTAGTTTAAAGACCAGATGAACCTGCACCAAAGACAGAGATTCAAATGGCCTCATATAATGTTCAGATCTGGAAACAAGCATCATCAGACTCCTTCCCCTGATGGTGAAATGAAAACATTAATTTGAGCAAGAAAACAGATGCCTGCTGTTTCTTATAGAAGCTTAGATCCTGACTCACATCTCACTTTTCCAGCACAAACTGCCTCCCACCAAACAAACTCATGACATCCTATTGTGATGGATGTACACATTTCATCAGTATAATCCAGATCAAGTAAAGCACTTGAAATCATACCAGCCTTTCAGAGGCCAAGTAATAGTACTTGATAACCTTTCTATGCCTCTTGGAAGACAGAGCTACTGTCATCTCCTGGTCAAATCTGGCACTATTTTAAATGATTTCCAAATAGCCTATAATTTGATGGAAGGACTGATTGTTCAACATAAGTCATACGTTTTAATGGAACATTCAAGAAGGAACACAAAATAAAGGCAAACAATCATTGAAAACTGATAAATCTATGCAACTGGGACAAGCAAGTTGCAAGTAACCATTAAAAGTCTACTTGACATTGAAGATGGATATGGGTAAAGCCTCCAAAATAGTAAAGGGCGTGTTAACTTCAGTGTTAACTTCTTTTTGAACATCATTACTGAAGAGTCCTGCCACTATGTTAAAATTACAGACCAAATTTAAGCTTAACAGGTACCAAGCAGGCTAGGAGCAAGTTACCTTACTGGCCTTCTGGGAGGAAGAGCACAACATGCACAGTTGCTTTCAAACGTGCTGATTTTAGGCCATTTGACTTCTGTCTGCTGCATAATGTAGGCAACCAAAAACCTAAGTTAGAACTGCACTGGAATGTATCTTGTTGTGGGCTGCAGTGCCGCTAGGAGTCAAAAAAATACTAAATGGCATTGTCTATGTTGTCTACACCTGACACACTCCTCTACTGCCTTCCTAAGGCCACAGATATAAACAGCTCTTCTAGAAGTTCATAGAGTGTCTTTGCCCTGTCCAGGACTAGACTTTTGTAGCCATTTTATACTATTTCAGTCTTTTCACACAGAATAAAGGGACAAAATACATCTTAGCTGGTCTGTATGAGCTGCTTCAGAATATATTCAGGTGGGATAAAGACACAGAGCATCCAAAGCCATTACTGATCACGACTTAACCCAAAAACCACTGAGGTATGTAAAGTAGCAGAATTCACTGGATCTACACATCCCTTTAATGATATTTTCTATTCAAAGTATTACAGCTATTTCAGCAGATGTCCAGCATCTGTGGGGTTGATGGGGTGCTAATCCTATTACAAGGTGATGATTGGAAGCCTATAGCTTATACTTCCAGATGGTTTTAGGATTCAAAGACCACATATGCTCAAAAAGGGGAGAAGGAATGTTTGGAGAGCTGTCTGGGTGTGAGATTTTCATAATATATTTGCAGAGTTTTGAGAGTTTCCGGATAGCTAGGGACCACAAACTGTACATACATTAAAGAGCAGAAGTTCACAGCACTCTTCAAAGTTTGGAAGATTTACCCAGCAATATGCAAAGCTGTTAATATTCCCACTGGAATGTGTTGGAGATCCCGGCAGCTCTTGGCATGGTACACTTGGCAATCAGCCACGCCGCCTTCTTTGCTTCTATGAAAGTATAGAGGCCTTGTACTCATTTTCCCAGTCTTTCATCAGAATGAAAGGTTCAGGTGACTTCACTTGTTCCATGCTGGCGTTGTAGACATAGTGTTCCATGGGGGCTACAATAAGGATCTCACTAATTTCCTGATCCTGGTTAACTAGAACATATTGATGAAAATCCACAATGACCTCCAAGGACTGCACAAGTTCATAGCTCAATGTTGATAACCATTCCTGCATGTTACTGTGGAATCTCACAAGATTTTATAACTATCAAAGATCCAGTTGCTGAAATCAGTACAAGATTCTTAATTTCACTTACAGTAAGTGGAAGCCCCCAGGGACGAGGGAAATGTATGAACTGGACAACCGAAATATATTCCAGTGTGTAAATGTGTACAAACATTGCTTATTAGTACCATAAATCAAAGAAAGAAGCTTGGTTTTTTTACACCTGTTCAATCTTTCGTAACATTCAAACACACAAATTAGCAAAGTAAAAGAAATACAATATTTGAGGAAGTTATCAGTAGTGTTACTCTGTATCAGTCTCACACCTCTTTTGACTTACCTGTGTTTCAGTCTTTTATAGATGTTCAGTTAAATGACCTTATCTGACAGAAAAAAAAAAAATAGCTACATCAGAAACAGAAAAAGAGATCCTGGAAACCATTTTGAATAAAAGATCAGTAACTCAGTAGTGTTCTGTTTAAGCTTATTAGATATAAAGGCTTGGAAACTGGGTATGTGGAAGTAAGACCTGCTAGATTAAATTAGATTAATTTTTCACCCTAGGTGTCCTTTCACTGCAGTACCAGATACCACATGTCAGCTCCACTGGCTGAACTGATAGCAGTTTCTAAGAATATATCTGTAATCATTCTTCATTCCATGTTTTTTGTTACCAAATTACAGAAAGAGCATGTATGTTCTCGAATAAAGGAAAAAAAGCTTTAAAATGTAGCTTAAGACAATGTTTGAGTATTGTCACCTGCATTGGTTTTAGAGCTGTTGCAATGTATATAAACTAGGAGCACTACCAGAAATACCTTCCTTTCTTGTAAGGATGTTTATTGTATTACAGAATAATCATACATATAATGTTACAATAACCAAAATTACACAAGAGAACCAACTCTGACAATTTTATTCTATTCACGTTGTAGAAGACCTGATTTGGGAACACCCAGTTAAAAGATTTGTAAAGAGAAGGGAACAGTGAATTAGTGGTAGGTACTAATGACCTTTGAGCCTGCTAGTAAGCAGCCTTAAAAAACATCTGCATGCTTAGAAGTCAGTTATTTGTTTTGCTCTATGAGGGTTATCACACTGATCCTTGCTTCATCTGGTGAGACTTCAGTTTTATAAGCACAGGTCTCAGTCTTGAAACTGAACCCATTTGTTGAGACCTCTGAGTCTTTATAGAGTATATTTAACTTTGAGAATAACAATGGAGTCATAAAGATATCTGTGACGTTGTGTTGAAGAATCAGTCCCAGAGAGAACAGATTGAAAGTAACAGTATATTTTATAATGCTGAATTGTGCCAAGACTCCCACTTTTTATAAGTCTTAAAATTTTGTAGTCTATAAACCAGCTCTTCATTACTGATGCATTGTAAAATATCTTGAGTTCCATTTTTGACGATCAGAGCCTTTTCAAGTTTCCATTACTGTTTACTGCTTACCAATTGTTTCAAGATTGTTTGGGGCACAGATTCTTCTGTTACAACTGATTTTTTCTCTTCCACCATGCCAGGTCTCCAAACACTCATCAGATTTATTGATATATTAAGTATCAAAGTACCTGTTAAAAGCAGTTTCTCATTTAGTTGCCACAGAAATTCATGGTGAGTCTCCTGGCATTTTCAGAGGGAGTGCAATCAGACTCCTCCTGATGCGTGAAAATGGTCAACTACATAGCATAGATACAATGTGGGAGTTGTAACTATTAAGACATATAGAGCACTAAAAAGGGCCAGGCATCTCTTCACAGAACTTGACTATTGATTGGGGGCAAGTATGTTGTTTGACCCTCTGTATCCCAGACTCAAACTGTCATGGTAGCTACCATACCCTTAAAGAGGATCACACTGTTCCTTTAGACAAAGCAAAAACTTTCCTTGTATCTGCCTGCCTCAAGAACCATTGTCCTGATTTGATAGGAATGACTTTGTCTGAGTATTTATGACCATGAAAATACTCAAGTGAAAAATCTCCACTGTTTTTAAAGCAGAAATTCATAGCTACAGACAAGTTTATAAAGCCTATGTATATAGTGGACAGATGGATGTGAACATTTCTCACGGTAAATCATACCACTGGGATATTCCCTGTGGAGCATAGTAGGGCTCTGCACTCTAAGTCTTTTCAAATTTTAAACTATTACAATAGCAAAACCACACAAATATGCATTTACACTCCTTTTTGCCAGACAGTAAGAAAAAAAGCCTATTCTAAAATTATTTAGATATAGTAGAATTTATGTTCCTTTTAAAGGATCCCTCTAAATTTTGGGTCTATGGTAAATACTTCTCTAGTAACTGTCATTTTCTGCCATGTTCTTGACATAAGAAAACAAAATCTATTTCCCTGGCTTTATCATAATCAAAATGAAAGTTTGCCATACCTGTTTACAATATTTGATAATGCTGTGCTGTTCATACAATTTGCAGTATTTGTTCGTACACATGTGTTATCTTCATGTACACAGAGCTTAAGAACTCTAGGAGATTTGCCAGTTACAGTACAGGTTTATAATCCTGGGCTAGTACAGTCTCTGAAGAAATGAGATTCTGTAAACAGCTTATACAAAGCATCCCTGAGATGTTCTCTGACAGAACAAAAGCTACCATTTCATAATTAAACAGTTGGTCTGAACCTTTCTCAACAGACCAATAATTTCAAACATTCAGATAACTTTGCAAATACAAGTTTTGCAAATTTTAATTTCCCAATTTCCCATAAGTACTTAAAGTTAATTTACATCTACATCTGGAAAACAAAATCCAATTGCTGCATGAAAGCCACAGGAAGTATTGAGAGCTGTAACTGTGTCTTGCAAGCAGTGATTGAATTTGCAATGTATTTTCAAGAACTGCATGGTTTTGCAAGCCAGTGAGAGACAAGCACAAAGCTTAGGCATCAGTTAAGCCTCTTTAAAATCTGAAAACAGAACTTAGTGGAAGGATACAGAGGCTTCAGTAGCAGAGAGAGTACATTTGAAAAAAACACAGAACTTCAAGTCAGAGTTTAAGTTTGTAAAATACGTCTGGCAGGGATCTATATTCATATTTTACGGCAGCACCTACTACAGAAAAATAACATATCAAACTAGGAGCTTGTTGACTCTATTAAGACTACATCTAATACAACAGGACAGAATGTAATAGCACCCTTTATTGGATAGTGTTTAAACCAAACCATAAATACTCTCATAATATATAAAGTAATTTATTATCTACTGAATAACTACAATCCAGTATTTCTACACACAAATTCAGGTGATCTGAGACTAGATACCTGGGAAAGTAATTCCCAAGAATCAAAGGCACTGGCTACAGAGTACAAGTGACTTCGGTAAGGGCTGGATGCATAACTATTCTCACAGTTTTCTAATCAGCTTCTTCATAAGTATGCCCTATTTCAGCCCTTGATTCAAACAAAGAAAAAGCAACAACTCATATACACAAACAAGCAATAGATGTTTCATCTAAACACTAGGCACTTCCAGGCACATTCAGAACAAAATTTCTGCTTTAACTTTGTTGTAAAATTTGATTTTCAAAACCACCAGCATCATACTAACATATAGGTCATATGTTCCATTTTTTTTCAGATGATCAGAACTGAATCCATTTTCCAGAGCAAATACTCATTATTATGAACTTAAAATTTCCTTCCCACAAATATCCTCTTCAGTTCCTTTCGGTGACCACTGTAGTCAGTCTCTGTGATTCTACTTACAAAATGTGTGAGGGAAATTTAATGAATACACAAACTTCAGAAAGAGCTGGAGTTAATTTCCTAGCTGTGAAAGTACAGTCTAGTAACTTCTTTTGCCAGCTATGAGAACGTGAGCTTCATAAAATCAAACATATAACAGTTGTTGCTTAAAAGTCAACTTTAACAACAGTTACCACAACACAAGATCCATGAAAACAAGGGAGTTTTGCATTTCTGAATGTGACAGAAATGGATATAAGGGCAGAATTTTAAAGTCTGAACTTCAAAGAAAATAATGCTTTTATCCAACACACATCTTAAACCTTTGTCTTCCTCATTAAATATATGCAGCTTCTTTCTTCAAATCATAAAACTTTTTTTTGTGTAAAACAGACAAATTTCACAAATAATGTTTCTTAAAAATGTCATTTCAGAAGCAGCTTAACAGTTCCTTCATTAAGTCAGCTGTGAAATGTTCAGTATCTAATAAATGGCCGCTACTTTTTTTTAAAATTTTTATTGCAATAAACAAAGAACCAACGCCCTGACATTGGGAAGATTGTTACAAAGACGTTTGCTATGTACCATGAGCATAAAGAAAAATTGCAGGTAACATCTACATTGCATGAATTTACTCCAGTGGCTCTGTCAGTCGTTTTACAACAAAACAAGCTTAAAGAAAGTAGTATGGAACAGCTCCACACCAATCTGAATTAAAAGGATTTTAAAATATCAAACCATGACAGTTACATCTGCATACAGATGTTTAAATCTCATTTGTTTTCTACAACAGCTCAGGCGTCCAGACTAATACTACAAGCTGGGGAAAAGAGTAGGATCTTATCATAAAAGTTCTTCCGTTTCTAAACTGTACTGGTCCATGAACATATTCCAGGGAGAAAAAAAAAACCTTTCCAATTTGTGTTTGGGGAGTAATTTGATAGTTTCTCTGAAATTGTAAAGAAAACTCTAAATAAATATTTCGCATCAAATATCTTGTTCCAGAAGTACAGCTTTTTTGCCATTTGTGTATACTCTTAATCCTGGTCATTTTTCTTCTTTCTCCAGACAAATTAACTGTTGCTTTCTGGTACAGTACACATTCCTCTGAGGCTGGATCAATATATTATGTTAGACAACCTCATTAGATTTCCTGGTTTACTGAACTATCTATCACTCCACAGTACAAAACAGAGATCTTCCTATATAGTTAAACACTTTTAACAGTGATCAAGATTTATTGGCAGGTAGAGTCAATAGTTTCCATTAAGACAGATCACTCTCTCAGACCACTTCTTAACAGTTGGAGATCATATCCATAACTATATCTGTCAGATTTCACTTTAGTCTGACAGGAGTCTCAGCTGAGAATATCCAGATCTGAATGTGCCTTGCTCATAAAACTCTTACCTATAAACAAGCCATTTTATAAGACTGCAACAAGAGCTTTGAAACACATTGGCAGGATGGTTTAGGAGCATCTGGAAGACTGTACACTCCTTATCTAACACCTTTTAGAAATACTTAATACACCAAAAGAGCATGTGGTGCAAAACAGAAAGAGTATTAATGAAAAAGCAGTGTCCTTAACATACACATAAACTATAAGTGTGTAGGGATGTGTGTGCTAAGCTGGAAGGAAGCACATGCCACCAACCAGCATCTGTTACAAACCAAAATATCATGATGCATTTTTTCAAGTCTGGTTGCTGGACAGGCCAGTAATTCTAACAGGAGGGACTTCTGCAACATATAAAAACTGGAAAAGCAGGTTATCGTGGAGAGTAAAGAGGAAGGCACTGATGCGGTTATATACTCTGTCAAACATTCAAAGCAGCAGACAGAATGATGAAATCAAATCTTTCTCAATGTATGGCATGGCTGTGGAGGAGTTCACTTCATAATCCCAGAAAAGCCTTTCCTGATTTTTGTTGCCAATCAGTATAAGTAAAAAGCCTACTTCCAGAGGCTCTTACTAGACCACATATACTGAGAAAACACAGCTGGAAAAGTCCACTCAGCTGGCATTGTATGTAATGGTCAAAAAAGCAGCCATGAAATTAGGCAGTGCTGAGTTTTATGGTACAAAAGAAGTAGTATTCTATGCTACCTATAGTAGTTATGTTCTATACCTTCATTATAAAAGCAATAAAAATGTGACAAGCAAGTTATATCAACATAACAGAAAAAGCAGAGGTAATAGCATGATTTTTTACACAAATCCAAATACATGCTTGCTTTATTGATAGTTCATACTCTATAGATATCCATTCCCTTTCATTCATCAACTGATAACAACTGTAGTTTAGATTTCTACAGTTTAGATTTCCGGCTCTCCACAGTTAACATTGCTGAACCATCTGTTTTCATCCAATTTGATCCTCTCAGAAATCAATGAAGCAGGCACTCACATCTATACAATGAGGTTTTAGCCAGGCCTAAACATTTCATGTTTGGTTGTAGAATTTGAATTACTTAGGTCTGGATACTGCAAAAGTAGATTACTCTCAGAGCTGAGTGACAGAGAAGGATGGCACCAAGGGACCAAAAGAACTGAAGTCAGTCATAAGACGGTAAGGAGGGATGGAAAGAAAAAGTTTTGAGGCCAGAGCATAAAGCTAAAATAAATCTATGCTGACACTATGAGTTTAGAACTACAGCAAAGAGATAGGACATTTCAATTGAAGACCTGACTGCCTTAAAAGAAGGAAAAAGGACACTTTTCCTGTTGGGACAGTAATATTGGATGATCATCACGAACTGCACTGAGATCAGTAGATAAACAGTAGTACATACAATGAACTATTACCAACAATTAATTACAGCTCCGATTGCAGCATGACAGCTGGCATTTTTAGTATCCAACATCAGATGCATTTTTAATAACCTGAATCATAAAATAACACATTTCAGGAATGCATCAGGTCCCTAAATATAGGCCTTTGCTTGCTATTCTCAGCATGCAAGCCATCCTCCCTACAACATTCTTCAGCTACCATGTCAAGATCCATCTTTTTTCATGCAGCCAGAGATTTCACTTCTCTCTCATACTGTAGTATATGGGGTGTTTATACTTCTTATGCTTCTACTTCCATTGTCAGCCTTACAGCCATAATGAGATCAACTTAAGGAGCCTTTAGGGTCTCAAAGTATCTTAGAGGCTTAAACAGAAAAGGATGCGTAGAATTTGTATGAACTCCAGTTCTCTAAAGACCAAACTTTGCAAAGGTTTCTGGGCAACTAAATTCTGTTTTGGTGTCTAAAGATCTTAGTGCTCACAGCCAGTGGTATCTATATCTACTGCTTCTATAGGCATTAAATTTGCTTTTACCAAACCCTGAACTAATAGGATATGGCAAAGAATAATTAAAGATCTCTATGAAATTGGTAGCTATCCACTTTTGCAAAGCCTACTGCCTCTGCTGTTAAGATGTTCACCAGTAAAAATGCCATCCTTAAAGAAATAAGGTGAATGCCATAGGAAATAGTAGGTAATCTTGCAGTTGGCATCTTCTAGGTCTGAAAGGTAAATAACTCCCCTACATTGGATCATCTCATTATATTTTTAATTACTTCAGGCAAAAAGAACTCAGTTTGATATGACACACCAAAATTGGCACTTCTAGCATCATACAACAGCACAAAACACCCTCAAAATCTGACCAATACATACCAACTAACAGATTTTCCATATACAAAAAGCCTCACATAGCAACTTGCACGTAGCACTGAAAAACTTCCAGGATTAAACACGAGACTTGCACATAGTCTATCAGTCAAAATAATTTTGATTAATTCTTCCCGGTTTTGAACAAAGAATTTCAACACTTCAACCTCAGTTGAGACTACAGGTCAAAAGAAAATTTTAACAATGCATTTCCTCTGAAAATGCTGCTTGAACACATTTGCAGATATGAAAAACTTACACTTTTTTGCATGGTATTTATATTTTCTCCCTTTCTCTCCAGTTATTTATCTCCCCTTTTAGAAGGGCAAAGTTGAAAAAAAGAATAAGCCTTATATAGAAATCAATGGTGAAGGAGAAGAAGAAAAATCTCCTTTTCTTATCCTTCAGACATTTTGTCCTTGAAAAAAAAGAAATAGAGAATTATATTTCCTCTCCAATTTCTTACACACTCTCCAAAATAATTTTCAAAAGATGGTTTGGAAGTAATATGAAAAGTTTTTTCTGATATATTTCAATATTTCTAATGGGAAACAAAACACAATCTTTTTTGTTAATAAATATTTTGGCCTCTCATACCTGAGAAAATGTTTTTCCAATCAGTTACAGTTATTTGTGATTATATCATAAGCTTCAGTTTCTCATAAGTGTTAGGTCTACTGAATAAAGAAATTATTTATCTACCTAAAATTCTAATGTCCCATTTGTAGTAAGTTACGCACTTGTGTCACAGTAAGAGGAATCCTTCCTCCTAAACGGATGGGTGAGCAGCCTGAAAATTTTGACTATGCATTTCATCATGGTTTCTAGCTCATTACATTCAATCCATAATTTAAAAAAATATTTTTAGTAACACTAGAAATCAATAGAATGCAAGGGCCTGATTGACAGGACTAGATTGACATTCATATTCATGGGAGAAGGTTTGCATAAACACCTGTAAGAGCTTGTCTTAAAATAGGAAACGGCTCTGATAACTTGGCATTAGCACTCCATATGGACATTCTTATTTCACAATAACCCTGCTTACACACAATTTAATTTAATCTAGATCCAAAACTGGCACAAGCTAAAATGTAAGACAAGCATCTATGTGAAAGTTACCGCAGAATAATGATTCTGATCCAAGATCATACCTTGATTTATTTGTAAAATTATTTCCTCTAAAGTGAAGCCCTAATATGAGATCCACCCCTATATTTGCCAACTGAGACCAAGCCAAGCCAGATGCAGGACCAAAAGAGGAATTCAGCCTCAAGAGCCTCTTAGGTGCCTCTGGTAAAAATGCCAGCTATTGACCTCATTCTCTCTCCTCAGATTCTGATGAGTTGCATATCTGCCCATCAGCTCTCCTGATGATTTCAAAGGGACTATCTCTAGTTGACTCTGAATCCAAGGTAAAATACAAAGATCAGCTTATGTGCACATAAAGCATAGAGTTCCTCTTTCACCCAAACCTTGCTGTTGGAAAGTGATAAATGGGTAAAACCCTGACTGTGCTTCATGGTATGCATCAGCCTGAAGACATGAACCCATGAAAACATGTTTCCAAGACAAATTATTCCATAGGCACCACAGGTTTTTTCACTGTAATGCTTGGGTTGCCATCGTGAGGTTATGATAAAGGAGATGCGTTACACTGCAGCTTGTGCAATGGCATAAATCTCTTCAAACCTGATGAGAAGTAAAGAAAATTCAGGGCAGGATTGTTGTAATACAGACCAGTGGGAGCACAACATTTTTCTTGAGTACATCTACATGGGTATGTGGGAAAGGGTGCTATTTTAAAAAGCAAACCTTCCAGATCATTCACCACTCTTGGCAATTTGCATTGTAACTACTTGCACTTAAGAAATACCTTTGATGCAATATCTCATTATTCATGTACCAGAACATCTCTTTTCCTGGCAGCATTTTAGAAAAAAAACAAAGTTTAAAAAAAAAAACCAACAAAAACAAAAACCTAAAGTATCTCTGATAACTTCAGTGACAGGGCATGTTGTCATAAATAATTCTCTCTTAATACATCGGTCTAATGAATATGCACAAAGTCTTGGCATATCTACTTTCTCCTTTTTAAGTTACATTGACCACAAGGCACCAATGTGTTCAGCTGTAATTAGAAGAAATCCTGTGGTCCAATATGCATGACACCTCCTAGAACTGCAGGAAACTCATCTGTTCCCTACTTCACAAATTGCCAGAACATTTCACAACATAAGATCAACAAGGAGCACAGAAAAAGTTCATCCAAGAAAATGTCCTTGATGTGTCTTTGATGCTATTTGCAGGGTTCTATTTATTCTTGGACTATTGGAACATTTTTCACAAATAGACTTTTTACAATAGAAATAATATTTTAGCTTCAAAATGTACATAAACACACATAGTTATTACACATATAAGGTTTAAAAATAAAACCAATTGATTAAAGATGAGGAAAGATATCTCTGAAAATGCAGTGAAATTCGGCCTGCAAACTAAAAATAGTATCTTGCTGAAGTTTAAACAAGTCTTACATCCTCATACTACCTTTAAAATGAGCCCTGTTCTAGTGAAAACTCATGTCATAGCTGCTCATGAGCCAAATTCATTCTTTCAAGTATTATTTAAACTGAGTATCCTTGATATCTTATTAGCAACAGCTCATTAGTCTTTATAATGTTACATTGTGAAGTTTTACAACCACAAAAATAATAACACTAGAAACCAATAAACATTAACAAAATAGTGCCCTTGAATGCAATGAAAATGATTGTAAAGAGATGCAACATAAAAACAAATCCTAATAAGGGCATTCAAAATCATTACTTTTTTTTTTCTCATGTATCGTTGATACATTAAAGACTAATTCTCTTTTCCCATCTTCATTTCCTAAGTACAAGAATGCACTGGTAACCATCTTCACAAATGAAATGTGTCTCTATCAGCACATCTAATCATAGGAATACGCCTCCCTGCAATACAAACATGATTTTCATCTATGAAAACCAACAGTGTATTCAAGACTCAGACTGCAAGGGTGGCAAACATAGAACCTGTAGTTTGTCTCTTAGGTCACGGACTTCTTGGATGAAAGTCTTATATCAAGTCCAATATTTCTGACTGCACTAATGCATATCACTAAGAACTACATTGCATGGATATTTACAGCCTTCCAATGAAAGAATCTTCACTACTCATTTGGTGTTTAAATAGCCTTTGCATCACTGTTCTTCACATATGCACTATATATCCAATTTTAAAGGGTGTTTTACTTCTTTACAATTTTACAATAACTTTGTTTGCTAAGTGCAAGAACCTGTCATTATCTTCCTACCATGCAGGGATTCGTACCAAGAATAAGCCATCTCCTTTTAACAAGCCACAGCTATCTTAATTCTTGCATTGTAAAGCAAAGTGTGAATCATCACTGTGATCTCACCTCCATCCTTTATATTCCAGTGTTTTGTCTAGGCAGCGGTACCTCATATGCAATAGAAATATCTTAGAGAAAGCTCAACGTACTTTAACTTCCTAGTTTTGAAGATACTTTTTATCTGCAAAGCCATCTTTTCACTCAATATACCTACTCAGAGTGTTGCTACAGCTAACTATATGAATTTGTGATTCTATGATTTAAATTCAATGCAAAGAGAGGTGTTAGTGCTAGTTAGCAGCAGATTCTTTCAAACTACAAATGTGTATACTTCGCCTTCCGTATCCTTAACTCTTAGCAGAATTCAAGAGCATCATGGGTATTGCTTCTTTGTTGAGCCTGGATGCTATTTTCAGGTTTATAGTATCATCTACCAATTAGTTGGTTCAAAGGATACGTCATTCTCCATTAATATTTTTTCCCTTTTCTTTCTCCATGCTCAATAAAGAAAAATTAACAAAAATCAGAAAAGCTATCTTATCCACTCAGCAAGTGGATAAGAATTCATGCAATTTTTCCTCCATTGATTATCTCCTCTTCTTTAATTTGTTGACGAGTAGTAAAATAGTTTATGTTGACTTTAAACTAGATACTTACTCTTATTCCAGATTATATGATTTATTCATTTCCACACCAATCTATTCATGCCAACTTCATCTGCAGGCAGATGTGAGCACTTCTGTCACTTTTTTATTCAAAAGTTTTTCTCCCAAATGAATCACTAAAAACTTTCAGTCAAGAAGGAAAAAAAGGTGGAAAAGAGAAAAGAAGAATCTGGAAAGCAAAATGGTAATTCAAGTAAGAAATCAGATCCCACTAATCTCAAATGCTTTTCATTTTCAAATTAAAATCTCAGTTGACACTCAGATCTGTTTAACTTTCTATTTTTTCCTCTAAATAAACTTGGAGAAAATAGCTGACTGTGATGTGGCCAGCTGTACCCATCGCACTCAAGACTGTCAGGAATAGACCTGCAGACCATATCCTGAATTCCTCTCTTTCCAGTTCTGGGAAAATTCCCATCAGAATTTAGATCATCTGTCTCCAACACAATCGTATGCTCAGTAAGCTTCTGTTTGCTTCTTGGCAGCCTATTTCTGCTGAATCTGAAGTCATGTCAGGTCTATGACATCATACTCATTTCCACAGCAACAGCATGCCATGGAAGAAACATGGGCTTATGAATTTTGCTGAAGAAACAAACAGAAGAAAAGAACATGGCCAGTGGAAGAAGGATATGCCAATTTTGAAAAAAACCCATGTGAAAAACCTACATATTAAATCATATTTTTAGAATCTCGGAGTAATCTCGGAGTTTCTACTTAAATCATAAGGCTTAGTGCCATGCCTAAAGCAGTAAAGAGAAAATAGAAGTACTGGAAAAAAGAAAAATAGTTTAGATCAACACTACATCTGTGTTATCACTCCACTGTGAAAATTTTTCTTGAAGTCAAGCAACTGGCATCTGCAATCTTCTGAAGATACATCACGAGCAACACAAAACCAACCTGTATTTGCTTCCTATCAGGCACAGCAAATAGATTTCTTCAAAAATTATTTATTTTAGAAATCATCAGTAGTTGTTCCAAAACAGGGGAGAACAGTCCACTCATTATAAGTACATTCAGTCATCTCCAACAGTCTTCCTGATCAACTCCATCTCCTGAAGTCTAAGACAGCAAAGCATAAACGTACCCTGGGAAACTTTCCATATTCCTCAAACAGTGAGTCATTCAAGAGCTGTTTTAAACAGGATCTGAAAGGGTGCCACTAGCAATACAAAGGTCATCTCAGAGTGCACACTAATGAACCACACAGAAAAAAGCAGAGAGGTTAGCAGCAGATTGTTTAATTTTTCTTGACATCTAAGTACTTACATGGCCCTCACATTTTAGTATGAATGTCTCAAAACCATTAATGGATTTTACCCTCAAGTCACCCCTGAAAAATGAAGTTACCTATATTTTGTAAATGGAGAAACTAAACTAAAATAAGAAGTAGGTAAAAAGAAAGATAAAATCTCTTTAAAGCTTCAGAAAGGATATGAAGAATTAAAATGTGATCACATATCTCTTTATTCTTGAGTTTTGAAACCATATGAAAACATGATAAAAGGTTAGATAGTGTTTGTCTGGAAATATCCAACTTTGAGAAGGAAAACGGAATTGCAATCTGGCTATATTTTTATAAATGTGTACTTTCTATGCATATTCATCACTTTTTTTTCATATGAAGCTCCCTACATTAGTGAAAACTATTATGTGCCCAGTCAAGGACAAGATAACCATAATGCAGTTGTATACGAGAGCATAAACAGATATCCGTGTGCTTTGCCACCGATCACCCTTATTACAAGATCACACGAAGTCCCAATCCTGTTAGGTTTATGACATAAAAAAGAAGCAGGCTTTTCCCAAGGAATGCGCAGTCAAAGAAAATTTAGAAAGTTTAGTTCTGGTCCTGCTTTCAGGCCACAGAATATATTCACTATTTACTCGACCCCTGTGCAGTGTTTCTGCTGCCTCAGCATAGCCTCAAATTTTTGCTTATTTCTGAAATTATGAAATCCTCCATAGCTTTAAAATCACTGTCACATTTTGTTCAGAAGCTTCTAACAAAACAAGAAATAAAAGAAAAAAAAATCAGAACAGGTAGCTTATTCATGGTGTGTGTTTTTTTCCTTTGTTGAGACTGATTCTCTTAAATAAAAAACAAACTGAAAAATATATGTTTACACTAAGGAGAGTCCAAGAATTGAAATACAAAATGTCATCAACCAAATGAATATAATTTATCAAGTTTTCACAGACTACATGCCGGGTGGATCAGTAGTCAGTAATGTTAGGAAGACAACAAGAATCTTTGATTCTCTTTACCTACCTGTTGCTAGCCAGTAGTGGTCCTGTGGTTTCATATTGATCTTGGCCAGCTAAGAGTGGATTCATTTGGTTTGTATTTTTTGGGAACTAATCCAAGGTTTCATTTGTCCCCTCTCAAAAAAATTAGGGGGACTTGACAGAAGCATATTTAATTTGGCTAACCTTTCTGACAACTTCTTTCTGTTCAATCAGGAGTTCTTTTTAACCAAAGACAGGGCTGGAAGACACAGAGACTAGAACTATCTTTCTTACATCCTCTCTTGAGAGATCTCTGGATGTATATCTTTTTTAAAAATTTATTACCCAAACTAGAAGTTAAGAGAATGACTACCATAACCAATGGCATGTATGACGGCACCTTGGGCAAATCATTAAAATTTACCAAATAAGACAAGAATGAACTTCATTTAAATTTGGAAGTTCGAAGCAATTGAGTCCCATTTGATTTTCAGCTTTAGCAAACTTGAATATTTCTCTGAGCTTCCCAAATTTACTAGGAAATTGTTGCTCTTATGCCTTGACAAGTACAAGAATAGGCTGTTGACATAGGATTGCACATGTGGTTTTGGTTGCCTACATGTTTTCACAGAAAGCGTCGCTGATTTCAGCAAGTGGAGAGTGCATATGTATATCATAGAATAGCTCGGGTTAGAAGGGACCTTAACAATCACCTACTTCCAACCCACTTGCCATGGGAAGGGACACCTCTCACTAGATCAGGCTGCCCAAGGCCCCTTCCAACCTGCTGTTGAGCATCTCCAGGGATGGGGCAGCCACAGATTTCCTGGGCAACCTGTTCCAGTGCCTCACAACTCTCATCATGAAGAAATTTCTCCTTATGTTCAGCCTAAATCTGCCCCTCTCCAGTTTATACCCATTGCCCCTAGTCCAATCACTACAAGCCTTTGTAAACAGTCCCTCCCCAGCTTTCTTTTAAGCCCCTTCAGGTACTGGAAGGTTACTACAAGACCTCTTTG
>WAAB01014573.1:158823-218493 GCA_013389865.1 Piaya cayana | reverse complement strand
TCAAGCATTGGAACAGGCTGTCCAGGAAAGTGGTTGAGTCACCAACCATGGAGGCATTTAAAAGAAGAGCAGATGTGGCACTTGGGGACATGGTTTTACGGTTGGTCTTGATGATCTTAGAGGTCTTTTCTAACCTAAATGGTTCTGTAAATGGTTCTGTGAGAGAACCCGCGGGGCCGGTCTGGAGCGAGGAGCGGCGTGTCCAGGGCGCCCTCTGGTGGTCGCGAGCCGGGAGGTACCCGGGCTGGAACGCGGGGGGGGCTCGGGGGCAGCGCTCTTAAACGTGAGGCTTACAAAACTATTAACAGCGTATCCTAAAGGGCTTTAGAAAGTAAATCTCAAAAAAAAAAAAATGCTTTCCTTATCTCGCCTGTCAAAGCTTACAGTGAACGTCGTTAAAAGACCAGAGTGCTTTTTGCTAAAGTCGAATGCAAAGCTCTGCTCGACAGCTATCTCAACAGATTTAAGCCTCCTATGGTTTCCCAGCATTCCAATGCATGTACTATAAACAGCATCGACTTAAAGAATCATAGAATCATCAGGATGGAAGAGACCCATCGGATCACCGAGTCCAACCATTCCTATCAATCACTAAACCATGTCCCTTAGCACCTCCACCCCTGCCTTAAACCCCTCCAGGGAAGGTGACTCAACCCTCTCCCTGGGCAGCCTGTTCCAGTGCCCAACGACCCTTCTGTGAATTTTTTTTTTCCTACTGTCCAGCCTAAATCTCCCCTGGCAGAGCTTGAGGCCATTCCCTCTCGTCCTGACCCCTGTCGCTTGGGAGAAGAGGCCAGCACCTTCCTTTCCATAACCTCCTTTAAGGTAGCTGTAGAGAGCAACGAGGTCTCTTATATAAACACTAACCACATACGCTCCTGTGACACTAGGAGACTTCAAACACAGCGACACAGATAAGAACTGGTGGACTACAAGAACGTAATGTTCTTACATTCATCTTTCAAACACGCCTTAGCAGAAAAACTAAAGCTGGACAGCCTAGATCCCAGAGATCATGCCTGTGATTCTCTCTTGGAATTGATAACACCTTCCCAGCCATTCTATACTGAGGATGTAGAAAGGAATCTGAGCTTTCCAAAATAAGTAATGAGGACATGACAGCTATTAGTGATGACCGCAAAATATGGAGCTTTAAGCTCAATGTATCAAGAAACGGGATCAGCACATTTCCATCTTCCACAACCATACTATAGCTGCACAAGAACTCAATGTCTTCACTCACGTGTGACCCAAGACCTTTGCGTGCGTGTAACCACAGGTACACCTGTTATGTCACACAATTGCTTGAGTTACCAGAACAAATCAAAATAATTGGGGCAGAAAAGCCCTTCTGAACAAGCTAGAGGCTCAACAAGAGTATACATTTTGTAAATACTATGCTAGCTTTCTGCTGTTTCTTTGGAGAATAAAATGCTTTCATTTGATTTAATTACTTTCTCACAAAATCACTTACACTGACCCAAACAACAAGAATGGGAGCAGGGTTTGTACGGCCAACAGACCTCAAATGCCTAACATCACACGTCATACTGCTGCAAAGGGCACTCTCTGGCAAAACCCCATTACTCCCATTTTCAGAGAAGGGAAGTAACATGAACCCAGCCCTTTCACAATAAGTGGGTCTGGATTATGTGACTATTCATGTCCATGAGAGATCCATATAATTGTGTAAACAGATTGGCAATGAGGTCTCCTTCTCTTAGAATCTCTCTCACCATAACACCACTCAATTAAAAACTGATTAGTGTCAAACTGTCACATTGGGGTTTGTGGTAATTTATCTGTACCATTTCTGCTGTGAAGACTTAAGGGGGGGACAGGGAAAGTAGAAACAGGCTTCCACAGAGTTGCAGTGGTGCTAAGGATGCAGAAGAACTACTACGAGGTTGATATTTCCACTAAATCTTCTCAGACACCCTCTAGATGACCACCAGCTTTTGATTATCCCTTTTAACCATCTTAGCAATGTTCAACCAACTATGCATGAATACATTACGCATAACATTTCAACCCTTACAGCTCTGTCTTACTTCTTAATCAAATACACAAAAGCCACAGGATGGTCCCCATCTCCAAAGCTGCAGCAGTGTCCACTGTAGTGGAACCTGCAGACTGTTCACCCTTTACGCTCCAGTCACTGTATTTTCAGTTTTCTCTTTGTAATCACAGAGAATTTTCTGTTCAATCCTTCCACTTGCTCTTTAAAATACAACCTATGATTGTGCTGGCATGACAGAGCTGTCTACACCTCTGCCTTAAATTCTTGTAATGCTTTAAAAAAATTGCATTCTCATGAGATAAGAGTAACATCTTGACCCAGTAAAATTGTTTGACAATAGAAATTTATATAATTGGGCTTAGGTCTGTATGTGGTTTGGTCCAAGAGAGGTCTCTGGAGGAGGAACTTTGATTTTCTGTTTGACAGATCCCTGAGGGGAATGAATAGATTGGATAGACTCTGCCCAGGGTTTCTGGCAGAAAGAGGGAAGGGGATGGAGGGGGTTAGGACTTGCAGAGGGTGTGCCTTCTGTCACCACTGCAGTATGCCTCTGGCTAGACAAACATTAGGACAAGGATTTTAAGGAACAGGCAGACTTCAGGGAGTTCGAGTTGGCTGTCAGAAAACATGAAACAGCATTGCACTGCTCCTGATATTTTCTGTTGCTCATTCAGCAGCAAGTGACATCTGTTCCTGTCATTATTGTGTTAATTCACAGATTCAGTGTGTTCTCTAATGGTAAAATTAACTTTAATATGTCGGAGTCCCTATGCATGCACACTACTGGGTACAAATGAGCGGGATTTTCTATTCTCTCTTCAAATGAAAGATATTGTAGATATTGTCTGAGGTTATTAGTACCTGCATAAGCATGGAATTTAAGTATTTGGATAACATTAAATCCTTGATGTGCTCAGTTATCAATCTGAACTCCTTATGTCCTTGTTTTACAAGAATTACATTTGGTTAGCATGTCCCTTCTGTTTCCTCTGTGCTTCAATTGCATAGTACTAGCACAGATGTTTAAGTAATTGGGAGGATGTTTATTGGGGGATTTTTTAGATAAAGTCTCAAGTCACAGAGTATAGGACACTGAGCAGCTTATCAACTTCTGAGAACATGTAATGACTTATGATTGTAGAGGTGGGAGCCGTGGAAAAAAATCAGAGATAAAGACAGCCATTTTAGCCAAAGCATGAGAAGATACAAAAGAAGACAATGCTTCTGGTTTTTAATTAAAAAAAAAAACCTTATCAATTTTATTATGAAGTAAGCTTGTAGTGCAAAAAAAAGACTTCCTCTCTCTTGAACAAACCTTAATAAAAATCCCTGTGAGGTATACCAAAGATGGACTCAATAATCCAGTGGGTCTCTTCCAACCTGGTTATTCTATGATTTTATGGAGTAAAGAAGAAACGAACTGAGAGCCAACTCAGGACACTGACATCTTTCAGACTAAATATTTTCCAAATAATTTGGCTTCATCTGCTTATCCCCCACCTCCCTTCGGCCAAAGTTACATTTGGTTGCATCAATTCACTCCATGCATATCACTGCAACCTTCAGAGAAATGTCATTGGCCCACTGTTGAGTTCAAAGAAAATTACTTGCATTCAATATATTCCTACTGTCATGACAAACCTGAGCTTGCAGTAGGTCTGAGCTATAGTTTATGAGCAGAAACATGTGTTAGGAGGAGGAGGCAAAAGGATGATGAAAAGTGATCTTGATGATTTAATCTAGGGCAATTACAGATACTGATTAGGCTTTCTGAAATGACCAGGGTGGGGAGAGCAGGGGCAGGAACACTGCCAGAAAGATTTCTGTCTTCTATTTTCCCAGTTATCTGTTAATACCACATTACCTGTCAAACAGTGCACTCTCAGTGACTGTCTCCTCTATGGAAAACAAGTTAGTCTAGCGCCACTGGAGTTAGTGGAACAGTTTACATCACAGAAAGGTCAGGCACCTTCTCTCAACCCTCTTCCCCAGTAATGTCCTTATTCCTTTCATATTCCACTTTTTCATCTTTCTTTCCTCCCTTCCCTTTCTTTCCCACTCCAACCATTCTTATGGTAGGAAAGGAGGAAGGGTTTTCCTTTGACTGATTTCATCTTGGGATCACAAGCTCATTAACACACAAGACTTGTGTGTAGACTACTACACCCATGGAGATGATAATGAAAAGCTGCTTCCAGTTTTCCCTAAAGGGCTGGAATCTGCTGCAATTGCACCAAAACAAGTATCACAATTACTCTTGTGTAGTGTCTTTTACACATTTGGAAAGCTATCCATATCCCAAATGACTAGCTCTTGTGATATCAATGAGAACCTTATGTGGTGTTGAATTTCCCTTAGAGCCACAGTTCCTGAAAACAAGCAATTACTTAATGATCTTTTCTTAATGAAAGCTAAGTTCCAAGCCCTAGTGTTTGTGAAGAGCTTGAAAATGGGACTTAAGGGAATTCTAAAATCTTTTTTTAAAATACCCTCAAAATTCAAATAAGATGTAGTAAAATGTTTTATTACAGTTTTGATTTTTAAGCCCTAAAATGGAGCATGAAGATATCTTTGCAAAAAGAAATAGTGCCCAGACTACAGATGCTAACAGGAGGCATCATATAAATAAGATTTTAATCCTGCTATGACTGGATAAAAGTGTTTCTAAAAGGAAGTTTTATAATTTTGACAACTACATCTTGCACAGGAAGCATACAAACCTTCACCAAGTTGCAACTACAAACTTAATGCTGCTGCACCTTCCCCACAGGAGTTGAGCTCTTCTGCACAATCTCCTCTATGAAACATGTTCTATCTCTGAAGACATCACAGTCTACAATTCCCAGATCACTATTGCACCATCTCCACTAGGAAGTACTGAGGTATGAAGTAGACTGAGTAGTGGAGCAACAAAAGATGTCATAAAAAGCTAGCCATAAGTAGTGAAACCTGAAACAATGCAACAACTTTGAATCATCAACAAGCTGACCTAAAATAAACCATGAGTTTCAGGATTACTTGACAAAAAAAAATTTACTTTTTTTTTCCCCATGGCAAAACTTATATGTTTCCACAGAAAAGGTCAATTCTGCTGCAACCACAAATGTCTGTCAAATCATTTCAACAGAAAATTTTCCAACCAATGTTAATCATTAGTCAGTTGAAAATTTACACGAAAATGTCCTTTGTTTTAGTGTACATCTGCAGTCAATCAACAGACTAATTTGAAACAAAAGCAGTCGATATACAGTTGGAAAAAACAAAAAGACCAGCCAAACTGAATAGCTGCCAAGAATGTAGCCTAGAGACGTCTGAATGACACCAAGAAATGCTGTTCTACAGAATCTCAGCAGAATTTTTTTTGATTGTAATGAATTTCTGTGCTGTGTCATACTTCCATGCTCTATCACAGTTTTGCAATGTTTAAGGTTACCTAAACCTATGATTACTCAGCAACATATGCCATATTTCTCAGTAGATTTAATCAATGGAAACTCATTCCATATATAAACCTTTATGAAAAATGGGGTATTAATAAAAATTAATGGAAAGGAAGGAAGATGACAGGAGGAAGACAGCAGGAGGAAAAGAAGGGGGGGGGAAAAAGAGCTCTTTACCAGAGCAAGCTTTGTTGCTCCCAAGGATCAATCAAGCCTACACTGGAAATGACACCACTGTAACACTCTCGGACATACCTAATACATCCTGCCTGACATTTCAGTCTAGTAGAATAGTTAGTTTAGCAAAAAATCCCAGCAAGACTCCACTGCCACCCAGCTTGCATGACACACAGTATTTTATAGTAAGTCACATGAATTTGTACCAGTCAATCAACAACTAACTTGCTTTGCCATTCTGCTTACTTTTGTCTTGGAAATCCTTATCGATATTGCTGTTCTGTACTAGTTATAAAGGCATCAAAAGATAGAATATAGCAATGAGAAAAATCAAACACAGTTTTTAACTACAGTGGGGATTCTTCTCTTTTGGCTCTAATAGGAGAAAAAAAAATACTGCATCTGGAAATGTTCCACAATACTATTCAGCCTTATATTCCCCATATAAATTGAAAGCATTTTATGCATAGTCTACAACACAAGTAACTCAAAATCAAAAGAGAAGAAAGTAGCACCTGATCCAGAAAGGAACAAACTTTTGGTTTCAACTGAGTTTTAATGACAGTTTAAATGCTTTTAAAGTCATGAAATACAAATTGAACAGCATGATGGAGTAAAAGTCATATTCAGCTACCTAAAATGCTAGTTATGAAAACGTAAATGTCTTCCAACAAAAAGTGGTAAGAATAGCAAACGACATAAAATATCCCTTGTGGGAGTTCAAAATTTCTTCCTTGCTCATGTCATTCTAGGGAGGCTCTGCAAAGGGATCTAAACAGGCNAGGATGTTGAGGCTCTGGAGCAAGTCCAGAGAAGAGCAACAAAGCTGGTGAAGGGGTTGGAGAACAGGCCTTGTGAGGAGTGACTGAGAGAGTCGGGGTTGTTTAGCCTGGAGAAGAGGAGGCTAAGGGGAGATCTCATTGCTCTCTATAACTACCTGAGGGGACGTTGTAGAGAGGAAGGTGCTGGCCTCTTTGCCCAAGTGCAGGGGTCGGGACAAGAGGGAATGTCCTCAAGTTCCACCAAGGGAGGTTCAGGCTTGACATCAGGAAAAAATATTTCTTGGTGAAGGTCACTGGCACTGTAACAAGATCTCCAGGGAGGTGGTTGATTCATGTTCCCTGGAGGTCTTTAAAAGATGGGTGGATGAGATGCTGAGGGGCATGGTTTAGAGATTGGTGGGAATGATTAGACTCAATGATCCAGTGGGTCCTTTCCAACCTAGTGACTCTATGATTCTAGCCAAACGGAGGTCAGCTTAACTATTAAGCAAAATTATTGGCAACATCTTTTCTTTCCCAAATACATCAAAGATATGAAAATAAGTGGGAAATTGTCAACCAATCTAATTAGGAAGAAGGAATATGAGAATATGTTAAATATCTGAAGTTGCAGCTTTATCTCAGGTAAGAACTGCTTCAAAAGCCAGAACAACACAAACAGAAAGGTCTAGAACAATTTGGGTTATCAGTACGTAGTGCACATACATCTACAAGGGCCTTGCAATGTTTTGTTTATGCATGGAGAAAACAATCAGATATGTAGATACTGTCAGAAATGGAGATTGAATATCAGAATAGATGCTATTGTCCAAAAAACAGCCATCATTCTAGCATGGAAAAAGAAACATGCAAAGATCACGCAGTTCCTGAAGCAGGCCTCATCAATTGCAAGATGATACTAAGAAACATGGCTTTTACTGAAATGGAGTTAATTAAACCAGTCCGTATTTTCTATGAACAGTTTGGTAGTAGGACAACAAGCATTTCATGTCCTGGGACAAAGAGGATGCATTATGGGAGCATTATAAAATTCAGTTTCCTGATCCAGTTGATGACATATTAATTTTGAGAATCAACTAAATATTGTCCTGCAGTTTGACAGCATTAGGGTAGCCAGTCATAAGAATCATGTTTCTCAAGCTATCATCATTTAGGCTACTTCCCAGCACTGCTGAGGTGTCTAAAAAACAGACTGTCAGGGACTATGAAACATGCCAGACCTATTTTTTTAACTACTCTTCCAAGAGCTGCATTATTCTCCTCTCTTTCCTTCATTTTTCCCCACCCATAATACTGTGATTCACTAACTCTCAAGTGGCATTCACCCATGGGAACTGGCAGGATTAGATCAAATACTGAAAGTCTGTTTTGCTATTTTGAGACTAATGATTGCACAGAAGCATCAAGTGGGAGCACAGGAAAGAGAAGTGATGAAGCTCTGCCCAACAGCAGTGTTTGAGTCACAAACTGACCTTGCATCCAAATCAGCCAGGCTTTACCTTTTCTCAAGGTCCATGTCAGTTTAGAAAGGAGGGTGAGAGTTCAGAAATATGCACACGTTTACAAGAACACCTTCCAAGAGAGCAGCTCCCAAATAATATTCCCTTTTATAACCTGCTTGAAATAATCATCACCCAGTCAAGCACACTTTGTTGGTTACACTCAAAGCAAAACATGCTTCCAGCTGTGAGAGAAAATTACTGTTTATTGACTGGTTTTTGAGGACTTTTAAGCTATATTTAGATGTAGGGTTGTTTGGTTTTTTTATTTGCATCTGAAGCATTGGTGAAAAAAGTCCTTTGCTTGGAGCAGTCAGCTGTCTTCTAATGATTAACCTCTTATTTCACTTCAGAATATGTTTCACCTGCAAATGTGCTGGGACTTCAAGATTAATCCTCGTCAAACTCCCATGAGTGCTCTGTTAAACCAGGAACAGCATTCATCAGCATTACCTACTGATAGCATTTTGTTCTTCTCTACTGTGTATTTTTTATTTGAATATCTCCACAAACACCATAAGTTAATTATAACCATCTTGCTACGGAGGGAAGACTGTACAAGTAATCATACCAGCTTGAACTACTATTCTATCTAATTAAGTGTTCCTGCTCCTTAAAGTGGCCACCTCAGTTGCTCAAGAGGGAGAATCAAAAAACTAGAAAATAAACATGGAAGAGCTTATAACCCTCTCATCTCCAGCAGCTGCAGCAGTAATAGGGTTGCACCCTTATGCCAGGAGTTCTTAAATCTCTTCCAGGATATTTTTGTTGAACGTTATTTCTGTAAGACTTTATTTTTATTTTTCTGCAGATGACATAAGCAAAGCCCAGAGAGATGGCTTCAAATGTGAAGGGCACTCAAGGAAACTGACTGTGCCGATTCTGATTCCAGTGTTGTCCTCCACACTGATGCAATGTGAGGACAAAGCAACTGCAACTATGCAAAAAATGCAGTGGCAAACTGTAAAGCTCAGACTACATCTTCAATGCCACAACTCTAGCAGCTTCAGACACAGAAAAGGGAAAGGCACAAAGAAGGAGCAGTTATTCAAAATAATACAAAAAGTTTTGCTGAAATATTCTTTCTTAAACCAAGATGTTTATCTTTGGAACTGGTCCCAAAGTTTAAGTCACCTAAAACTGAAGCATTTAATTTTGAAGCAAGCAATGTTGTAATTGTAATACCAAACCCACTTGTTTTGTTTTGCTGAATTGCTTCAAAGACTGTTTTCAGATAAATCCAAAACACTTTGCATCTCCCCAAATCTGCTCAGTATATTCATTAAGTTCTTAAAAGGACTCATCACAACATCTCAATTGCAAATCTCATTACCTGTCTGTACAGAAAAGTTGATTCTGTTTCTACACAGCTCTGTGGAGAACACAAAACTAATTGCAGAATTAAAATAGTCGAAAAGCAGTAACAGGATCAAGCAATAAGAACACTAGCTGTAAAAGATACAGGACCACTGGATATTAAAGAGTATGGAAAAGTATGGATTGGCCATAATTTTGAGGATTATTGAAATCTATAGGATGAATAAGAATTTATGTCCTCTGTGTGAATTGGGGTTTCAGAATTGGACAGTATATTGTGAAAATATATCTTTAGAGCAACGTTATTATCAGCAGGGTAACCTTGCAGCAGTCCACTGTATATCCTACATTCCCATCCCTGTATACAGCCAGGAAAACACATAGAACTAATTAAAAGTCCATTTAGGGCTATTATGACGGAAAGGAGTTTGGAGTCTTTACTTACAGGAGTTTTTGTCTGCACTGAATGCAAAGAAGGGAGTAATAAACCGGAGAAAGAGTTATGAGTTGGCCTTTGGGATCTTAAAAGTGGCAAATTATTTAGTTTGTTTTGCAGAAGATTTAAACATCGGACAAACAGGGACCTAAACTATCTTTACTGTTAAGATTGGGATCCAGCTTGTCATCTGGTTTACTATAGACAGAAGTTCATTACCAGACTATAATCCCAATTTTAATTTCTTATTTGAGGGCTAAAGCAGCAAGTCTGTGAACTAGGTACTGCTTTGAAAAGGATTAAAGTTGGCCTAGTTCTGCCTCTCACTGAATTTAATGAAGCTTTTCTGTTAACTTCAGTGGGAGAAGGAGTGCTTGTGAAAATCATATCCCGAGGCAGAGTATGATTGAAAGATTTTTAACATTAAGAAAATTAACCTGTTATTAATATTATTGGAGTGTTAAAAAACAGATCCATGTTGATTTATAGGGTAAAGGCATTTGTAAAGTAATGCATCATTACATTTAAAATTAAGAAGAATAAGCACACATCAATAATTTTTAAGGCAGAACATGCCATGTAAATAACCCCCCTGTCTGAATTCAGTCATGTTTGTACAAGTCCCTGCTACTAAAGTAAACAAGATGGAATATGAAGACAATGGGTACATATGATTGTTCCACCAAAGGAGCGTTCCTTCCAGCAAAGGAGGCCTCCAATAGTATTGCTAACAGCTGAAAGATAAAAAAAAAAAGCTTTAAGGCATGTTTTTTAAGATTCTCTATAAAGTTAATTCCTATCAGTTCAGATCCTCTTTAACAACACTTAAAAGGATAAGAACAAGTGAAAATGTCAGTGTCACAGTATTGCTCTATACTAGTTTTCTAACTATAACTGCTGACATAAAAAGAAATATCACCTTATTAACTGTGGCCCAACAGAATACATCAGGTAGAGTTTCAACATTTTTCTCCGCTGTAAAACAAAATATGGTTTACTTTCTCCACCACTTAGAACTTTTCCCATCTGACTGACAACTTTCCATTTTTGCAGGTGCTGTTTCGTCAGGTTTGCATCTTCTTTTATTTTTTACTCCTGAGATTGCCTAGTTCTCTATCTATGGAAGATGTACTAGAATGGGTGCATAGTCTACCTTTTGTCCCAAACTGAAAGTCAGCTTTCACAGGGAAGAGAAAGCTATAACATCCATCATAGTTACTGAGGTTTCTTATAAAAGCTTTTCTCTTCATTGTCAGGCACCCTCTTCTCTGTGGCCCTGATTGTATTCTCATTGAAATCAGCTGCAAAGATCTGACCTCGAGGGGAATCGGAGCAGGATCTGTGGTAATCAGTAATTAAGGCAAGTACTTAATTCTTGGGAGCAGGGAAAACAGGCTTTCACATTTACCTTTCACATAAATAAAGCAGCTACCTGGTGTGCGGGCTTTGCACACTTCGGGAGATTTATCAGTGAATGCTCTTGCAGTTGTGATAGCAGCACACCAGTAATGACTTATGCTGTTTACTGCTGAAGGGGAAATATGCTGTTCAGTACTATGAATAAGTTGCTGCATTATAATAAATCCATCCCTCTGGTTGTTAGCACGTTTTCAGTCACAGCCTCTGTTTTACTTTCCAGCCTAAAAACTCACAGGGCAGATGTGCCAGCAAGGGAGTCATTTAAACATTATGGACATGACACAAGATAACTACTTCAAACCAGAAAAAAAAAAAAACATCTACTCTAAATACTGCATGCTATCCTCTGACACCTATTTGATAAAATCTGTGAGAAGAATTCATTATACTAAGCCAGTTTGCAGTAGGAAGATGTCCTCACCTTCACCAGTAACCTCTCTTCAAATCACCTAGAAATAAAAAGTCCTGGAGAACAACCTGTTTTTACAATTATAGATCAAGGATGAAGTTTATATGTGAGAATGATTGTGTGTCTCCATTGGAGGAATAAGAGAAGGAAGGGTTGGCTTTACTGCTCGTTCATGCTGTATCTTGCCTTTTAATAAATTACTTATTCAAATTTTCAGTGAAGTAAACTAAACAACTCACATTGTCCTAAGTAATTAATCTAGTCCAGGAAATAACTTCAGAACTTTTCAACACCACTAAATCAATTCAAGAGAATGAAGGAAGGAAAGAAATTACCCAAGAAAAATACTAAAACTAAATTCCTTTTTCTGGTTTTAATATAAATGGGTAGGATTCTAGCTCTTGACTTTGAAAATCTGGCTTCAGTTCCCTGTGCTAAGTTTTAAAGGAGGAATTGCAATTCAAGTATCTTCAATACATCAGCTATCTTCTAATAGCTGGGGTGCTTTTTCAAGAATACCAGACAGGCTACAGTAGGGAAGGGACTGCACCACATCACCAACAAATGCTCTAACCATGAGACTGCTGTGTAAACTGGAGTATTGTCACCAACTAATCCTTCTCCACACGTTTTTCTCATGAATGCTAAGGCTACTACTGCACTCCACATGGAACCTAGTCTAAAGGATACCCTGACTGATATCCTGGTGGGAGCCAGGTCATGGAGGGAAAGCAACTGGTGTTATATTGTGTCTGGATCCACCAGAGGTCCAGCAGATTGCTCTAGCACAGAGTAATGGAAGCCATTCAGGACATGCGTTACTTCATGTAAACAAGAACTTCACTGTCAAAGGTTCTGTAGGACTAGCTGCGCAAGTAAGAGGTTAATCTTGGATCTGGGTATCTAAATCCCCCCTCTGTCCTGAAGTCTTTTATACTGATCAGTCCAGAGCTGTTTCCCCTCTCAGGAATGGAGACATTACAGTTTCCTAACCTAACAAAAGTGACACAAACACACACTCACACACACACACACACACACACACACACACAAAAGAAGTGTGAAGTCCTGACATGTAAACAGGTATTAAATTAATATCAGAGAGAGAAATAAACTTTAAAAGGTACACATTGCCATTTCTGTGTGAACTTCCATGAACTTCCCCCTTGGATTACACCTTTCTTGCTGTGTTTACAGGAAGCTGAAAAATGATTGTATGGAAGAATACTACTTCTTAAAGGCTTCAGTTTGCAGATACTATAACAGATAGCTTAACAGATATTTTAATGCCTCTCTGACTAATGCTGTATTTCCTACCAAATGTATAAATGTATCATTTTTAAATAAACAGTCCTTTAACTTCTTGTAATTACACACAGCTGTGAAAACCTTTCTGCTCATATGTCAGGAAGCAGCACAGAACTTCATGCCTTTTAAGATTTTTCCCATATCCCTAGGCAATTTATCCAGAAACTTCAGCTGGTGTATATATTTTTTTTTCCTCTTTTTTTTCCATCATTAGAAATGGCTTTCTTTTTTTAAGCTTTTATGATGCATTCACTACAAATGATTCTTATGTTTTTCTCTTTCCTCAGATATCTTTGACTAGACAAACATTTTCACAAAGATTTTAATTGAAGTAAAGAGGGTTAGATGTCAAGGATGATAATCACAGGTGTCAGCTTCCCATGACATCCACAAGTTCATTATCTTCAGACAGCTCTAACACACACTGCCAATTTAAATCAAAGTGCTGCTTAAACTTTCTGGAGTGTATTGAGTTTCAAACAAATAAAAAAAAAGCAAACAGAAAGCCCAAGTAGGATCATTAAACCACAGAAGCCATTTACAATGAAAGACGGCCCTACAATAAAGCCTTGAGCAAGACACTTCACTGCTGCTGAAATTCAGATCCAAATCTACTTACTCAAAAACTAGTGTTGAGAGGCATATAAATATTTTAGTACATATAAAATATTTTAATACATATAACCTCTTACCTGACTTCTTTCCTTAGAATGAATGAAATAAAAATTCCAAGACCAACCCCTCTATAAAGTGTAGGAAATTTTTTATCCAACTCCAAACTCTGACAGTTTTTCTCCCCATTTGAGTTGTATGTCAAATAAGGAGTAAGACTTCTGATTTCCAAGCAGCTCAAGATTTAATGCCCAAATGTCATTGAAAGGACAAAATAAATAAAACCAAACCAAAAATATCCATAAAGCCACTTCTGTAAACTTATTTCAATAAGTTAGAAAAATTACTGCTTATTCAGTCATTAAATAACGCGCTATTGCAAAGTTTTATTTCCTACTACTGTGCAGTATATACACCGTTATTAAAAAGGGTTCATTTCAATAGATACTGAAATTTTGTTTCTAAGCAAAAATTCCAAAGACAAGGAAAAAGCTCTCAACTGTTTTAGATGAGATGGTCTTTGGATCAACAAAGTAGAATCATAAGATTAGTTGAGCTCTAGATTTTTTAATCTTACCTGACCAGGGGAAGGCTGTGAATTTTGTTGCTCAAGATACTTGCTTTTTAACTACACAATCCTCTTATTGCCTATCCCCAAAGTGTCATCACTCCTGCAGAAATGCAGGTCAGGACTGGGAATGCTGGGACTGGAAAAGGGGAAATAGTACAAGAAGAAAACCTTGTGGGACTGCTTAGGGCTCTAATTCTGGAGCATCCTCTTCAACTAGCTCCAGAAGCTCGAGCTTAATATTCACTCTGCATAGCCCAAGAGGATGTGGCTGACAACTTCCAGGTGGAATGAAAACCTTTGGAAAGCATATCAAAAAAGCAAATCCTTCCATGAGCTCTGCTTCTTGACTTCTATCTTCCCTTTAGAAAGATGAGCAATCACAGTAAATACCTAAAAAGAATTAATTAGATTCATTCTCCTATTGTAAATAATGATCAATAAGAAAATTGCTATTGTTTCTATCAGCAGAAATACATTTTGATCGCAAGAATTTTCTGTAATACATAAGCCAGGCTCTGTTTTTGCCAGATACATTGAGAACAAGGTGGCTGAAACAACTCCAGATTTTAATATCCACTAATAAATTTCAACAATATTCTTTACTTTCTTTTCTTTTCAACAGAACACTAAACAGCATCTTTGTGCTGATATACAGACTGTCAAATAGAATTTTAAATAGATGTAGGGTGCTTTAAGCTGGATTCTAAAGCAGATGGAAGCCAACATAGTTGTTGGAAAATTAGTTTGACATTCACGTTTCCTGATGCATATATATGATGGCAGATCACATCATACTACTCCTGTTGAAGAGCTGGGATTTGGTCCAGAGAGCTGCAGTAGTCAGGTAAAATGATGCTGTCAAAGGGGAATATTGCGTGAATTCCTTCATCTAGTACAAACACAGGAATGATACAACTCCATTGCTGTTATTTACCAGCAAAAGAATCTGAGCTTCATTCCTCAGCTGCTGAAATTTTAGATTTTTCTTGCTCCCTAATCAAAGCTCCAGGGACACAGGACTGCCTACAGCTAGTGAAAGTCCTACTATTTCCAACCTAGTTGTAACAGGATTTAAAGCTCAATGTGTTAAACAATTTGGTGAAATATAGAACATTTTAACAGTGGAAGTGCAGGTTCTTTTCTTTCATGCTTTAGTGCTAAGAAGAAGGTAGTGTGTATATATACAGTTTCATGTAAAGTCCCTCCCTTCTGTAGGGGTCTCTCCTTTAGAATCATAGAATCACTAGATTGGAAAGGACCCGCTGAATCATCGAGTCCAACCATTCCCATCAGTCACTAAACCATATCCCTCAGCATCATATCCACCCGTCTTTTAAACTCCTCCAGGGATGGTGACTCAACCACCTCCCTGGGCAGCCTGTTCCAGTGCCCAATGACCCTTTCCGTGAAATATTTTTTCTTCACGTCAAGCCTGAACTTCCCATGGTGGAGCTTGAGGCCATTCCCTTGTGTCCTGTCCCCTGTCACCACAGAGAAGAGGCCAGCTCCCTCCTCTCCACAATCTCCTTTCCAGTAATGGAAGAGAGCAAATTCTCCCCTAGAATATATGCCAAGACCACAAACATGCACCACATACCCAGAGATCTACATTTTCTCCTGTTAAAGCAACACACATGTAACCTTCCTCCAGCTAGGTTACCTTCTTACAGATTCATCTCAGGATTCTCTTCCTACAAACGCTACAAACATATTGATTTACGTACAGGAGGTTTATCTGCTGGTTCAGTTTAGCTGTCAATCATCTTTTTTTTCCATTGCTCTCTGCTTGTTTCCTTTCCTTTGAGTCCTCTTTTCATTTTGCAGGCACTTACATCACTCCACAAGCATAATTCTCTCCAGTCCTTGTGATACCCTTTCTGATAGTCACGTTTCTGACACAGAGCTGACAACACCTGAAGTGAAGGATGTCAGATTACACCTTTGGTCAGGACAGGAGCAAGGTGTGCTTCATCCTCTAGGCATGTGGATGGGGCATTGCTGTGCATTCCAGTAGGCCTGGGCAAACACAGACATAAACTCTATGAACCAGAGCCAAGGTTAAAAGCAAGTTGTTCTTGCAGAATTCTGGGTTTCATGTGGAGCAGCGCACTTGGCTGTCTCCATTTGGCCAGATCAGAGATTTGATGTACCTTATTATTGTTGCTGCATTTCTGGTACCAGCTGTGGCAGTGAATTATTTCTGCTACTCTAGGAAGACCTGGAGAGTGCAGCTTTTCACTGAGCAGGGCAGTCCTTGCCTCTGGCTATTCAAGCATCTATTATTTCAAAGCTGAATTAAGATAACACGCTTCTGTGTGAAGAAGTCCTTGAACTTCACCAAAAGCCTTGGCTACTGCAAATTGAGGTCTTTCAGGGGAGGCAGGTTGTCACGAGTGCATAAAACATGCACTACAAACCATCCACATGGTCAGTTTAACTGAATCAATTTCTTTGAAATCCCGTCTTTACTAAAAATGCTTTGACTGAACTGAGAGTGTAACAGAACCATAGGTACCTGCAAACCAAACCATCTGTCCATAGGCACAATTTTGCTTTCCCTTTGAGGGACTGATTTTACAGCATTTTCAAATGTGCTTTATTCTCTTATCCAGTACCTAGAAAACAGGCAAGCAGTGGATTGAATATATCTTACTTTTTTGAAAATGAGACATATTTCAATTTCCTATTACATCCCGTAATAGCCATTTATTCTGTTGGGTTTACTCTTCTAATACTATTTATATTGGAAAAGTACAAGGAAAGGCATAAAAGCAGAACAGCAAAGCCCATTAATCCCAAATCTAACAGGTGTGAGCACCTGGATGAAATTTAAGGAACTGAAGAATTAGTAAAACAGGAACCAGTGCTGGCCAGACAATGTTCCAGCACTGCCTTTTTCCACTGGCTGTCCCTAAATTGCTCCAACAGAATGAACTTGCTCAGCAAGAATTCAGCTTGGAAGCTGACTACTTCCTTACCCTTAATCTCAGAAGTCTTCCTTGCCTCATGACAGGGAGCTGAAAGCCTCGAAGCACCTGCAGGCCTGCCTTCAGTTCTTCCACAGGTTGGCTTCACCAGTGCCATGTCTAAGAGTGGTCTAGGATCCCAGGCTTTGTTGTAGATTAACCTAGGCAAAATCCTTTGCCTTTTTTTCCCAAAGATAAGAGGCCAGCTGCAGGCTGAACTGTTCAAAGAAAAGACAGGTAATCTTAGCTATAACACACGCACAGTTTCAAAATCTCTGACTTTTTATCCAAACAGAAAATTGCATGAGTACTTGGCTCCAGCAAAGTAAAACCCCACTACCTTCCCTCTGTCACAGACATTGAAATGTTAAAATTTCTGTGGATGAGGTCTAGGAAAATGCCCTTTCTTGTGAAAGCCCCACACCTGCAGAAATTTCTTACCTGTTGCAGGCTGGTAATAAGAGAATTTAGAAGTCTTAGCATGGGGTGTAGGACACAAGCACTTTGCCCACTCATGTCTTGACAGTTGCTGATTTCTGGCAGTGACCCGTCTTTCAGTCTACACAAATCCCCTCTGGCTGAGCAGTGAGAATACTTATCATTTTAGGAGGATGTGAAGTGAAAGCAGGACACAAAAAACCAATCACACTTCTGTAGTTGAGGCTGAGGAGCGACCCTGAACTCAAAATAAATGCTTCTGAAGTGAGAAAGTCTTCTATCGTGTCAATTCAAAATATTTGCAGGTAATTACAGGCAATCTGAATTCCATTTCAAGGTTAGACGGGTTTGCATAAATGATTCTCCCTTAAAAGAGGTCAGAATAAACATCATTTAAAGAACTTAAGTATTTCTGACTCGAAACAAGCCTGTTTGTTAATTGTTAACTGATTAACTGAATCCTGCATAAGGTCATGTTTTGAAAGAAGATACAGAAAAACAGTAAAGCACATTTAACAGCCCTAGGAAAAAAATCTCTCCTAAAATATCAAAAAACAAAGCAAAACAGAGATGGAAGTTGCTTAGGTCAGGGTTAGCACTTGGTGAGGACAAGCAGAATACAAGAAGTTTTTATGATATATTTTCCTTTCCTATTAAAACTCATCATTTGGTAATTAACTCTTGTAATGGGCTATTACCATCATGTATGCCCACATCTCAAAATTATAGCTGGCAAAGTACTCTTCCTTCTCCTGTAACATTTGGAAAGCTGCATAAACATGGACTAATATGAATATGGTATTGAAAGGAAGTACTGGATAATGAGAGGACCTTGGCCAAGGAAAAGTTCTTGCCTTGAACAGGTGTTCAGGGAGAAGATAACACTCCCAGCAAGCAGGAGATCCAAGTGATGAATCTGCTCAAGAGTCTCAAATATTATCCTCTCTTGCTATTGTTGACTTGGTTAACAGAGACAAGAAAGACTAGGCTTCCCCTACTACTATTATTCCATGATAAAAAATCATACCAGCTAAGGATCTTGTGGGAACAGAACCAGAGCTGAGATCTTAAAATCATAAGCCTCAATTTCTGGCTGAGTTGATTCTAGTCCTCCTAAGGGAGACCAAACAAAAAGCCTTTCAAAACTCTTCTGTAGTTATTGTTACCACTCCAAACCATGGGTGGCGTACTGAAGGTATGGCCCAATTCTGGATGCTACTGGAAAGGAAATTGTGAAGTGGACTCATATTAATGTTACAGAGGAAAGATACACATATTTAACTATTTATGGTTTTATCTATTTGGTTCCTGGATATACCAAATGCATTTTACCTTCTCCTGATAAGCGCTGTTTCTTACCTGTGTGTGCAAAAGAGCCCAGGGGGCATGAGCTTATTTATTTCATTTTGCACGAGGGCTCAGCCTGATTTAAAACACACTTGGAAGGAAGCCTAAATAATTTGATTCTGACCATTTTTGCTGTCACTAACCACCAGAAAGTTTGTAATTAAAATGACAGACATCTGTCCAGAACAGTTGTTACTTCTGTTACTTCTAAATTGAATAAAAAGATCCTCATGGTGTTCTGCAGCAGTACAGACAAGATCCACCATCATCTTCCTATCTCATCCTTGTGGATTTCTGCAGTAGGAATGAGGATCAGTGCATTGTTTTTGCGTCTTTCCTAGTCTTACTGGAGCCTTACTTTCTCTCCAAGTCCAAGGGAACTGTAGTCTTGGATCATTCTTGCCTTGGAAGAGAGGAAATTATTTTGCCACTAACCTATTGAGAAGCTCTGTCTGGATGAGAGTTTCAATTTTTAGGATATATGGGGATAAAGACTTCTGTCTGGCTCCCTGACAGATTCCAGTATGTGGAGACGATGCAATGCAAGGCAGAGACAACTAAGATGACTCTCTGTATGAGTTAATATGTCAACCAGAAGTAGGGCTGACTCCCAGTTTACATCTCTGCTTGGAAATGTAATGCTATATGTAATACTCACCTGAGCTGGTATTGCTAACTCAGTGTATCTCTGCTATACTCCCTTGCTCAGTACGGACATGGGAAAGGAGAAACAACCTTCCTTCAAATGCTGTATTACCAGAGATAGTGTTGAAACTTCACTCCCACCTTCCAGTTTGTCTTTGAGTCAAGATCTCTACAGAGAAAGAGAGCATATCCTTGAAGAGGATATTCTCCAAGGACATCAGCTGAAATCCTGGCTCTCCTGCCCTTAGAAAGCCCTCTCATAAGGTATCATCTCATACGTCGGAAGCGCTGGCAGCCGGTGATGAATAAAACGTACTCTATAATCTTTTTAATACAAGTCTCGCTCCTACCCCCTAATAAATGAAAACACTATGTTTCCTTTAATAAATGCATGAAAATGTGCCATTCATAAAAAGATTCAATTAAACATATGAAGCATATCCTGCTGTGACCCATATTTCAGTAACAATGTGATCATCTTCCTTGTGTAGCAGTGGGAATTGTTCAGACAACTTTTGGCTGGGGTTTGGGGTTTTTTCTGTTTTCTTTAAAAAAAAAACCAAAACACCACACCAACAAATACCCCCACACAAGTCACCTCATTCAGAACTAGTCAAATCTTTAGGACTAATTCTGCAAACACAAAGCAATTTTCTATTGGAAAAGCTGTAAATACAATAGAGGCTACTAAGTCATGATTTTTCTCCTTGAAGCCGAAAAAATAGCTTTTCTTCCTTTTAACCAAAAATATAGATGAATTTTGCTTTAGGCCAATTAGATCAGAAGGAATAAAGGGGAAATTGTTCACAAAAGAAAAACCCTCCTTACCCAGGCTTTTCTCTTCTAAATGATTGTATTCAGTTCAAATGTAAAAACCTAAAATGTGATTTTAAGAGTTGATTTTGCAGAAGTAGTTTAAACAACTTCTGTCATATCTGATTTCAACAATTTGAGACAGAAAAGTGAGCAAATTAAGGAAACTGATTCACCACAACAAAGGAGTCCAGTATCACTAACTAGAGAGTGCGGTCCACAAGCAAATTAACTAGCCTGCAAATGAATCTCTTGCACAGTTTGAAATCACTTAAGTAGTTATTTCACTGTTAAGGAAAAGCTTTATCCAAAACAAATAGGTATCACTGAAAATACTCAAAGCAATTACTGAACATTTATCTTGCTAATAATTTTTCTGTAGAACGGGATCATTCAATTAGGGAATTAGATTGAATTCTGCCTTACTGAAGTCAATTGGAAGTCTGCTACTTACCCCTCCACTGGTGACAGTGTTTAATTTTCAGATTTCAAAAGGACTGCCTACCTACTTAAAAATGAAGCGAGTATCTAGGTATGCTGCTGCACTGGGTCATTAACCTCCATTTATTTTAATAAGGTTCTGTAGAACTTTATATGGGAATAGAAAGATTTTATTGAATTTATAGAAAGGGGAAAATGCTTCCTATTTGGTTCTCTTTGAACACTAGTGTCCTGTTTTCAGCTGCATAGAGAAATGCCTTTTCGGTTGGTCCTTACCATATCAAATCACCTAAAGGATTTATCTCAGTTCTGTGGAAGATCCACAGTCATAACTGACACATGCCTACTAAAACAGCAGAGCATGCTCAGACAGAAAACCAAGTGCTCCTAATAAATTCTGGATAATCAAAGATACTGCAACACCTTTCCTCTGCAATTCAAACACAAGCAGCTCAGACTTAGTCTGATCTCCCATCACAGCTCTCTACAGAAAATAGCCTAATGTCAGGTCATCATCCTTATCTACTCATCACGAAGTAGCCTTTGGGTACTGTAGATACATGTTTAAGATCCTTCCCAAAGCTGTAGAATAAAAATCATGTTGTCAGCAGCAGTGACAACTCAACACAATAGAGCTCTGTTTAAGTAAAGGTGAAGCTCAGCTGGGCAGGGATACTGAGTTTTCCTTAAGGACAGGCAAAAGTTCTCACAGAAGATAAGACCACTCTTACTGCATTACAAACTGTATGCAAATAATATTTCTTTAACCTTGGCCTTTTCTCTTTCGATCACAAGAATGCAGCTGTGGATTGTTTTGAAACAGAACCCATACAAAACGGTACAAACAGCACACACATTTATCCTCTAGGGGAAAAGCTGAGAGAGAAAACAGCATGTAACAGATATTAGCTGCATCACTTCCTACTGACTGCAACATGCTTAGAAGGCTGACAGTTGCAAAAGCCATGGAGGCACACAGCACCCTTTGCCTGCATTAAGATTGTTGTCTTGGAACCAGCATGCATCGCCCTTAAAGAGGATTTAACAGAGAAAATCCTCAGAAGTCAAGATAACTGACCCTTATTAAAAGAAGCCATATTGCTTTTATGCATATACCACTGCATTCCACACAGCAGTTACCTCACATCAGAGATACTCAAAAGAAATACTCAATAATACCCATATTTAAACCCTACCTCATTACAGCACACAGGTGATCAGAGTACCTGTGGGCAAGTATGAGGGCAAGACCTTTCTCCCTGATCCAAGGCAGTTGTTCACAGGAAGCTCAGTGACTGCTTGTGCTGGTTGGACTGGGGTATGGAACAGCATGGTTGCTGGGTTTCAGTTAAATCACTCATTTTACTAGACTTCTTTGGCATGTTCCTTCAGCAAGTCCCAAAGACTTTCATCCTCGCACTGCAAATTCAGCACAAACAAACTGCATTTGAGGAAAACAGTTTGTGGTTACAGCTGAACAAGGCCTCAGTACCTGAAGGCATATGATTACTTGATATACCTAATAAAAATGTAATTACTTGCAAAACTAAAGTGTATCTATTATTAAACATCTGTTAGCATAAGTATAAACTACTAATGCTAAAACACGTCATAAAAATGAAACAATTTCTAATAAAACTAAAGCAAACTCTCTAGAAAGTATGTTAAAGTATCATTAAAATGCATTAAATACTTTTTAAAAACTTTAGCAAAAGTCACTGATGTACCATTTCAATGTACATAATTTAAAACTCAGTAATAACAGAAGGTAAATGGTAATTCAGTCACAAGTCATTCTTATAAAGTCCTATTTTTAACACTGGATGTAAGAACATCTCAGCATTATGTCTTAAGTTTTGTTAGGTGTTAATATGAACTATATGAAACGGTTACTATGAAAGGCCAAGGCAAGGACCTATTACAGATCTTTAGTCAAACTGAGATGTATGAGAATGCTTGCTGGTGTTTATTTTTAAAATTGAGAATTTATAAACACAATGAGTGAGGTCTTGGGAAAAATACAGTTTATTGCCCTCAAAGTTCTGCGAGAACCTGCTGGCAGCAGACTGCATTCCCCAGCTTCAGCTGGCGGCTAATAGTTTCCAAGAACATAACACCTGCTGTTTGTAGGACCTGAGTGTAGCACTACACACGGAGACTGCGGGTTAAGGACCACTCCCAGCAGAAGAACATGTCCTGCCATGTGGACACCCTCGATGAATAGTGCAGGATCCTGGAATACAGAGAGATAAAATTTGCATGAGATTGGAAAGCTAACTCTGAGAGACTATGACACCTACCCAAGCACTTATAACACTACAGTTAAACAGTGAAATTTGCTGTGATGAATTTCTCTTTCCAAAACAAGTTTCTTTAAGTTTCCACAGAATGGGAGAAATAGTCAAGTTTATATTTGTTTACTTCACTGGTAAGCTAGCATTCACATCAAGCTATATAAAGAGGAGCCGTCAGTATTTGGAGATTATACAATTTTGATTGCCTTTTTTAAACTAAGACACTCACCATCAGCGACTTATAGGTATACATGTATGTATAATCACTACTCTTTGCTATTCAGTATTTTAAGGTCATCTACAGCATTAATCCTGTTTCATATTTTATTAAACTACAATTCTCTTCCACCAAAAAATGTTATGTTGATCTCCTAAATCCCCTCTGGTTCCAGATGTAATTCTCTTCCACCATGGATTTACTCTGTTGCTCACCATTACAGCACAAGTTACACTTGCTTTAATAAAAATAGGAATGAATTAGTCTTTAGTTAGCAATTGTACCAAAGGGCAAGGTAATGAATAGCTAAACAGATATCAGTATATAACCATTTATGTAAAATGAACAGTGTGGGCTACCTGCTTGAAATCATTATTAAACCTTTACTTATTTTATCCTAGCATGAACAGAACAAGGCAGAGTGGTCAACTAAGCTTTTGTAAAAATAATTCCTACAACTGGCTTTAATACAGTCCCTTAGCATTCCAAGATAAAGTCACAATTCAAGCTTTGGAAACAAAAGCAATTGTATTTTACTTCTTTGGGCCAGAGTTATACCTTCTGCTCAGATGAAGAATAATAGTACTGCAGTCTGAGGCATTACCAATCTTGATCTTGTACACAGCACTGCCAGTGTACCTCTTGGAAGACAGCAATAAGGAGAACCTGCCCCAATACACACAAATGTCAGACAACACAGGCTGAATAAAGAGCTTACTGCTTAACCTGCCATCCACGCTGTTCTCTTTTAAACTCAAAGTTAATACCTTTGAGTGAGGCACTATCCCTTTGCCTTATTCTTCTATCCTACCACATGCTGCTACTACTGTCAGTAACAGAGACAAGGGATAAAACTAGACAAATCTCACCCAGATGTGTCATTCTTATTCAACATGAAGTTTCATTGGCCAACTTGAAATGTAGAGGAAACCTTGAACTGTACAGAATACATACCCTACTTTTCTCTATAATTGTTAGCATGAGCCAACCAGCATTTCTCACCAGTTATCTAGGGGTCTGTATCTTTATTCAGTACCTCTGTCTCTAGGGCCTCTACTGCTAAATAAAAAATAGTAAATTTGCCAATTCAGATTTGTTACTTTTGTATTTGTGCTACAGTTCGATCTAAACTAGAGTCCATTTCCTCCCTCTAATTCAGTCTCGCCTAAGAAACTTCATTTTCTGAAAGCTAACTTCATGTTTTTCAGACAGTTTCTCTCTAGAAGTGATAAACACGAGACACTGGGATGCAGAAAGGCCATTGCTTATACTTACCTCTATAGTAACCAAGGCCATCCTCAACTGGCAAAAAATGGCCACACCTGCAAGGAGGGGCAGACAGGAAGAGTGATTCAAACTGACCAACAGAGTATTCCACCCCCTAGAATCATAGAATAGTTTGGGTTGGAAGGGACCTTAACGATCATCTAGTTCTAACCTCCCTGCCATGGGCAGGGAGATCTCCCACTGGATTAGGCTACCCAAGGCCCCATACAGCCTGGCCTTGAACATCGCCAGGGATGGGGCATCCACAACTTCCCTGGACAGCCTGTTCCAGTGCCTCAGCACTGTCATGGTGAAGAAACTCTTCCTTATTTCTAGTCTAAATCTGCCCCTCTCCAGTTTATACCCATTGTCCATAGTCCTATAGTGTCATACTCTGTATAAAACTGAGAAATCACAAAGTTCTCACCCTCTTCTGTGATGGCCAACATCCAGTGAGGATCTCATCTTCCTGGTTGCTCCTAATCATGGATCCATGAATTCCTAAATCCAGTTCCTAAGTCCAGCTCCCTCCTAGCCGTTAGACCCATTCCCACATGTCTGCTCTACAGCATTTGTGCACACATAGTCATTGACAGGTGGAGGTGCAATATTTGTATATATATTATTGCTTTCTAATTATTTTCACCATCTTCATCATCATTTCATCAGTTTACAGGCTGCAAGTTGATTTTTTTCCCTTTCATTTTCCTTTCCTTGTGAGGGGTTAGGGGGTAAGGGGAGAACTCAGAGCCCAGCTGCATGCTTTTAGCTGCTGAAATAAGCCAGGTTGGGAGTAAACCACAACAATTTAGGTTTTTGCTCTGTCATTTATTGCCTGTTCTTCCAGTACTGACATGAAAGCAAAAGGTCAACATAAACTGTGTCATGAGTTTTGGTTAATTCAGGTATAAGTTTATTGCTTCGCTATTCCTGGCTGAGATGAAGCACGTAATGGTAAATGATCTCTCACCTTGGAAAAATTATTAATTATCAAGGAAGCAAAATATAATTTAAAATCTCTGTATTGGAGAGAGGGCAGCAAGCCAAATAAGGAAAAATACCCCTCAAACACCCAAGGCGCTTATTCCCAGCAAGAAGAGTTGTGAATTTATTTGCATTTATATTACAAATATCACAGCAGCAGGTGATGCAAGTCTACAAAAATGTGTTTACACTGGGTTAGATACAGCGAGCCAAGCTTAGGGTGAAAACAAAAAAAAAACAACAACAAAAACCACAAAACAGGGTGAGAGTTCATTACTGGCTATGACCAAAGGAAGATACCAGTGGTTGGGTACATCCATGAAAACCACGCCTGGAAGCTGTTAGGTCTCCAAGTCAGGAAAAATAAGGTGTAAAAACTCGAGCAAGTGCTTGCCAGCACAGAGCAGTCTGATGTTGAACTAGAAACCTATCTCCCTGGCTCTGTCTCTGAACACCAAACCACTGGTTCACTGAATACTGTGGACTTCAAAACTGCCATCTCTAATAGCAAGATATACTTGTGACACCTTCAGAAAGAAAATTTATTGTTTAGGTAGCTACCCAGCTGTTGAGCTAAAACAGAATTACAATTTTATTTGATTAATCTTTCATAGAGTATTTCTGCTCTTTCAGCTAAAACCTGACTTCAGGCCTCACTTATTATCTCTTTTATTTTAAGCCTTCTCAGCATTGTGGGGACAAATAGAACTGGGTGCTCTGTCCTTCCAGAAATACTGATAAAAACACAAAAAATCCGTACCAGCTAGCGCATTGAAAGACCCAAGACCCATCCAGTTTTTTAAAGCCTTCAGCCTGAGGAGCGTTTCCCCCAGGATTGTTGTGACACCCGTTACTGTATGGTACAGAATTTTGGAAAGAAATGTTCCGTGGCAGTCATGTAGGAATGCAGATGACTTACATACACATTTCCTAAGTATCCCAAGAAATGCCATGCCCGCTTTTTTGAGATTATTACAAACTGTGATAATCCTCCTAATCCAGTCAAATTCTATTCTGCTTCCTAATTGTACCTTTGAATGTATTGATGGTCTATTCACATTGTGAAACATGTGTGTTGTTCTGGTCCTCCCATTACCTCTATAAGAATATGTTAGTATTGGAAAAGATTTAGATAAGAGCAGCAAGGCTTGTCAAAGTACACAATGGCTTCTTTGCAAGGAAGAGGGCTTTTTAGCCTTGAAAAGACAACATGGACAGCATGGGGGAAAATGGTTGCAGTCTATGAAATCCTGAATGACAAAGAAAGCAGAGATAGGGATTGACTATTCCCTGTTTCTTTCAAATAAAGTGGCATCCATCCTGTGAAGCTGCCATGAGACTGGGACAAAACAAAAAAGGATGGTTCTCAATGAGTAGGGTAGAGCATGCTCAGGAAATTCTCTGATGTGAGGACAGTCAGCCTAAAGAGTACTAGAGAGAAAATAACATTTTCTGTAACATTTCTGAGACCTGTTGTTACTCCTTCCCAGACATCTGTCTGTGCATATCCAGTCCCTAGAGATAAAGTTCTGGGATTTGTGGACAATTTTTATAAAGAGCTATGAAAGATCTTATATCCTAGCAGTCTTGGAACATTATATTTAATTGTACTTGTCTTGCTCAAAACAGAGGTACCTAAAATACTGACTGGATACCCAGTCTTCCTTTCTTCTTTACTCTAGCTGTTATTTTATTTCCTGATCAGGTGGACTTGTCAGATATTCTCTCTCTATTCCACATCATGCCCATACATTTATCATATATGCACATTTTTCTCTCTTATGCTCAGTCAACAAGAATTAAACACATCTTATTGAAAATGAAAAAGCTTTAACCAAACACAAAAAGCCAATGAAATCCTCCTCCTAGTCTGTCTCTTTCATTCTCAGCAGTCTCATCTTCCAAAACTATATTTTATTCACCCAGCACAAAGCACATTCCTCATTTGTGTACATATGTGAATCCACACATATGTTTATGAAAAAACAAATGCAGTTCTACAAGCAGAACAGAGTAGAAAAGATGTTTCAGAAGCCTACAAATTCTTTTGCAAATAATTGTAGTCTCTGAATAAGAGCTTCTTTTTACACCCATATCTAGGTGTAAGTGGTATTCATGACAATTTTCTGTCGATTTTCTACTGTATCCAGTAGTTTTTTTTAAATATAGCATATATATTATATTATTCAAAGTTTAACTTTAGTTTTTGCAGAACCCTAACGCCTTCTTAACAAAGACTGTTATTCCAATAGTGTTGGAGAAGTGTTCAGCATCAGTTTTGACACAAATGTCACATCCATTTTGGTAAAAGCATAAATAAAAGAAATAGTAATGACTACTTATGCAAACATACATTTGTTATCTTGCAGCCTCGGCAGTCTACTCAAAATGTAGCATACTATTATTCATGCATACAGAGGGGAGAAATACTTTGAAGACAATAACATGAGAGAGATGTCTCTGACAGTAATCTGAGCAATAGCAATCAAGACAAAATGCTGCGGTTTCCCTGGTTTCTAAACAAAAGCCCATAGATCTCTCACAAGGACTTCTCTGCAGCTCCAAAAATCTGCTGTGATTCTTCCAAGCTCATAATGGATCGCCTCATGGAAGTAGCTCAGTTTTCAAATCAAATTAGAAAAAAAAAAATATACAGAAAAAGCTTCTGTGCAAAGTAATGAAGTATTCAACATGGGAGAATAATTATGAAACTTCATTGATTACATGATAAGATACCTTTTTCTTTTGCGTAGAAGGTGGCTGGAGATTTGTTGCCATTACACAGAGCATCTTAATTTTGTGGAGGTAATGACTGAGGAAAGAGTTCTGCCATGGCAGAAAAGGTGAGATAGTCAAGGAGCAACAGTGCCACCCAACCACTGAAATTCTTAAGAATCCAACCTTAGTCCTGCTTGGATGTATCTTTTGGCATGACAGACATCTCGTAACAGACATGTCATTCTACAGTGGGAGATCTCAGAAAATGAAGCCATGTGAGGTTGGGATTCAGGATGAGGGTAGGAGTAGACAAGTTGGTTTGGGGCTTTTCTGGCTCTTTTTGGATGGGCGGTGGTTTTGTTTTGTTGGTTAGTTGGGTTGTTGTTTTCTTTGGGTTTTTAAAGCAGAACATTTGATGTGATGTGTAATTCAGATTGCCTTGAATAAAAACATGACACTGTAAATCATTTAATGCTGGCAATTAGGCTGGGGTGAGCATTCAGGCAGCACAGCTGGGAGCCTGAAAAGGGAGAACTGAATCAGCAGTGACAGCATATGCATAAATCTTGTGAAGACAGATGAAAAGGGATGCTGGTAAGTTTCTACCCTGCTTAGTACAGGAAAAATCTTGTACTTACCCCAAGTAAGGAGAACAGTAACATTCAGTGATTCAAATTTGAAAGGGAAAAATACTTTCTCTTATGTTTGAAGCTAGACTGCTCCCAGGAAGCATCTGGACACATGAACTGGAGGAAGGAATGCAAGCACATTTGGGAAAGCCTCAGCTGTGCACATCTGTGACTATGTACGTGGTTATGTAGTGCCTCAGACAGCCAAACCTGTTTTTGAAACTGAACATGAAGCAATACAAATCCAGACTGAGGAAAAGTGGAGTTTCAAATCCTCCAAAGCCAGAAACAAAAATGTTGTTTTCTAGTGCCATGGGGTATTCCTGTTTGGCTGATATACGTTAGACTACATGCAAAATTAGAGGTACACAGTTACTGTAAATTGTTCTTCTCACATAAGAATGACAGGTCAACAGCTCCTTCAGTCAGAAGCATCCCAACAGGTCTTGGGAATACACAAAACATGTTTTAAAACTTTTCAGTTCTTCACCTCCTGTACATTGGGAAAGTACTAGGAAGACAGCACTGGTTAACTAAGCCAATGTCTTAATGCATCAAAGCTATGTAAGTTTTTAGGGTGAAGGTCTAAGGAGGGATTTTATTACCTGACTGGAGTTCCACTTAAGTTGTTTCCAGGAGTCCCTAACTTTGAGTGCAGTACCACAAGGTACAGTCCTCGCAGGCATTTCCTCGTTCAGTCAGAAGACAGAACAACTGTAGCAGCTTTGAGGGTTTTTCCTGTTACCTTTGTCACAGAGGTTTATCTTTATCACATTGGCTATAAATTACATTCTGCCTCTTCTATTGGTTCCATTGCCCTTGTATCCAAGCCAAATACTGCATACTTCTTTTCAAAACCTCAGAATTCTTCTGTGCTACTGTTTATATTTGAGAGGCTAAGCAGACATTGAGTTACTAATTTTCAGTGTTTGAGGAGTGAGCTAGATAATTTGACTTTATAAGTCAAGGTAGTTATCCTGTTAAGCAAAAATAACTCAACAATCTATCCTTGAGCATTACAAGGAGGAACACTACTGAACTGAATTCACTCACCATTTCCCCTCCTTACAATATCAAACTACAATTGCAGATAACTGCAGATGGTGATTGTATCATTTGATTCGCTTCTCTTAGGCAAGGCTGTTCATAAGAGAGTACTGTAGTGAGATTATATGGCCTCCTGTGAATATCACCAAATTCTGTTCCTTCCCCCCAAGGGAATGCACTGTCCAGAGAACAGCAACAAAGGAATATCCTTACCTCTTCAGAGTTTTTCTCAGTAAGATCCTGGCTATGAATATTTAAAATAGTTCTGAGGCAAAGAAAAGGTTACGATTACTAAGTTTATAATCTTTATACTGATATTAAATGGCATACAGTGAACTACCAGTTGGGTATTCATAGCATCACAGAATAGTTTGGGTTAGTAGGGACCTTAAAGATCATCTAATTCCAACTCCCCTGCCATAGGCAGGGACACTTCCCACTAGATCAGGCTGCCCAAAGCGCCACCCAACCTGGCCTTGAACACCCCAAGGGATGGGGCATCCACAACTTCCCTGGGCAACATATGCCAGTGTCTCCCCACTCTCGTGAAGAAATTCCTCCTTATGTCTAGCCTAAATCTGCCCCTCTCCAGTTTATACCTATTGCCCTTAGTCCTATCACTACAAGCCTTTGTAAACAGTTCCTCCCCAGCTTTCTTGTAGCCCTTTTGGGTACTGGAAGGTCAATATAATATCTCCTTGGAGCCTCCTCTTCTCCAGGCTGAACAATCCCAACTCTCTCAGATTGTCCTCATACAGAAGGCACTCCAGCTCTCTGATCATCTTTGTAGCCCTCCTCTGGACCAGTTCCAATAGTTCCACACTGTTTTTATGTTAAGGATTTCAGAACTGGACACAGCACTCCAGATGATGTCTCAAAAGAGAGGAGTAGAGGGGCAGAATCACATTCCTGGACCCAACGGCTGCATTTCTTTTGATGCAGGCAGGGAAACAGTTGGTCTTCTGGGCTGCGAGTGGATATTTCTGGCTCATGTCAAGCTTCTCATCAACCAGCACCCCTAAGTCCTCCTCCGCAGGGCTGCTCTCAATCACATCATCCCTCAGCCTGTACTGAAACTGCAGATTGCCCCATCCTAGGTGTAGGACCTTGGACTTGGTCTTGTGGAACCTCACGAGGTTCACACAGGTTCATTTCTCCAGCTTGTTCAGGTCCCTGTGGATGACACCCTGCCCTTCTGGCGTGGTAACTGCACCACTCATTTTGGTGTCATCTGCAAACTTGCTGACAGTGCACTGAATCTCGGTGTCAGGATCACTGATGAAGATATGAAATGGCACTGGTCCCAGTACAGACCCTTGAGAGACACTACTTGCCACAGATCTCCATCTGGACTTCAAGTCGTTGACCACAACTCTCTGAATACAACCACCAACCAATTTCTCATCCACTGAATAGTCCACCCATCAAATCCATATCTCTCCAATTTAGAGAGAAGAATATTGTGGGGGACTATGTCAAAGGCTTTACAGATAAATCACATTGGTTGGTTTTCCCGTGTCTACTGCTGTGGTTACTCTATCATAGAAAACCACTAAGTTGGTAATACAGGACTTATTCCTGGTGAAGCTGTGCTGGCTGCCACTAATCACCTCCACGTCTTTATGCTTTAGCATAGCTTCTAGGAGGATCTATTCCCAGGCACAGAAGTGAGGCTGACAGGTTGGTAGTTCCCAGAGTCATCTTTTCTACCCTTTTTAAAAAAGGGGACAATGTCACCCTCTTTCCACTCACCAGGGAGTTCTCCTGATGGCCATGATTTCAAATATCATGGAAAGTCACTTAGCAACTACATTAGCAAATTCCCTCAAGACTCTGGGGAATAACACATTCTCATCAGGTTCCTCAGGTAGTCATGAACCCGATCCTCCTCTACAGTGGGATGAGCTTTACCCCTCTGGTTACCATCTTTCTGTCCCATGACCCAGGAGGAATGAGGAGAGCAGTTATAAATGAAGACTAAGACAAAAAAGTTGTTAAGTACCTCAGCCTTCAACTCGTCTGTTGATACAGAATCACAGAATCACTAGGTTGGAAAAGACTCCCAGGATCATCAAGTCCAACCATTCCTATTAAACACTAAACCATGGTCCTCAGCACCTCATCCACCTGTGCCTTAAACACCTCCAGGGAAGGTGACTCAACCACCTCCCTGGGCAGCTTGTTACAGTGCCCAATGACCCTTTCTGTGAAAAAAATTTTCTGATGTCCAGCCTGAACCTCCTCTGGTAGAGCTTGAGGTCATTCCCCCTTGTCCTGTCCCCAGTCACTTGGGAGAATAGGCCAGCACCCTCCTATCCACAACCTCCTTTCAGGTAGTTGTAGAGAGCAATAAGGTCTCCCCTCAGCCTCCTCTTCTCCAGGCTAAACAACTCCAGATCTCTCAGGTGCTCCTCACAACACCTGTTCTCCAGCCCCTTCACCAGCTTTGTCACTCTTCTCTGGACTTGCTCCAGAGCCCCAACATCCTTCTTGTAGTTAGGGGCCCGGTACTTGAGGTACAGTCTCACCAGNCTCATGCCATTGGACTCAGCCCAGCGGTCCAGCCTGTTCAGATCCCTTTGAAGAGCCTCCCTACCCTCCAGCAGATCAACACTTCCACCCAGCTTAGTGTCATCTGCAAACTTGCTAAGGGTGCACTCAACATTGAACAGGGCTGGACCCAGCACTGAGCCCTGGGAAATGAGCCCCTGGATACAAGGTCACCATTCCCAACCACCAGTGGGGGTACATTCTCTTTGACCTTCCTTTTCTGAATGACATACCTGTAGAAGCTTTTCTTATTAGTCTTTACTTCCTTTGCCAAGTTTAGCTCCAGCTGCACCTTGGGCTTCCTGACTTCATGCCTACACAATCGGGCAGCGTCCCTATACACACCCCAGGTTACCTGTCCCTGCTTGCACTGAATTCCTTGAAGAGGTGGAAGTCTGCTTCCCTGAAATTTAGGGTCCTGACTATACTCCTTGTTTGCCCCATATCCCTCAGGACCTTGAACTCCACACCAGTGTATGATCTCTGCAGCCCAGGCTGACTCCAATCCTAATGTCACCAATGAGCTCACTTGTATTAGTGACCATTAGATCCAGTATTGCACCCCCTCTGGTGGGGGTCTCTATCAGCTAAACTAAGAAATTGTCTTCGATGCACTCTAGAGTCTCCTGGATAGCCTACAGCTTGCCATGCTACTTTTCCAGCACAGGTCAGGGTGGTTGAAATCCCCCAGTAGGATGAAAACTTGCAAGCATGAAGCCTCCTGTAGCTGGAGGAAGAAGGCTTCATCAGTTGGCTCTCCTTGATCAGGTGTCCTGTAGTGCACACCAGCCACAAGGTTCCTGTTGGTTCCTTGGTCTTTTATTCTGGCCCACAAGCTCTCAACCTGTTTGTGACTACTCTTCATTGACAGTTCTTCACATTCTATCCCTTTACTGATATAGAGGGCAACACCTCCACCTCTCCTTCCCAGTCTGTCCCTTCTGAACAGCCTGTAGCCATTGATAGCCGCCCAATCATGGGATTTGTCTGACCAGGTTTCAGTGATGGCAGCTAGGTCATAGCTTTCTAGTAGCACGATAGCTTCCAGCTCCTCCTGTTTGTCACCCAAGCTTTGTTCGTTTGTCTAGAGGCACTTCAGCTGGGCTGCTGGTTGCATTGCCTTCATAGTGGTAGACCATTTACTTTCTATAAGGTATTCTGCAGAAGTTTCCTTCCTGGCATCTACTACCTCAGGAGCCCTCCATTCATCTCCACAGGACTTCAGCTGTGCTGTGGCATCCACACTGTACCCCAGGGCAGCAGGTGGGGGGCCCACACCAGCGCCCCACCCTTCCAACCGCTGTGTGTCCTTCCACCACCTGTCATAGTCAAGCCTGATATTATCCCACTCTCCCTTCACATCTAGTTTAAAGCCCTGTCAATGAGCACTGCAAACTCCTGAGCAAAGATCCTCCTCTCCCACTTTGAGAAAGGTAGTTCCCATACAATACTTGTAAACCTGGTGCTGTGTTGGCCATCTGATTGTCAAAAAAACCAAATTTGTTGTGCTGACACCAGCCATGGAGCCATGCATTAAAAGACAACCGCCCTTTTGCCTTGATCTGGTGCCCAGGTGCAACACTTACCATGTCTGCTACTGAACCACGCCAACTGAGCACTGTGCACAACACAGGATTTCTATTCCTTTCTGTAATGGGAAAAGGGATTTCTTTTAAAAGTCTGATTCAGCTTATTATCCAATATGACATATATATTTTATTATATGAGGTAACCAAGAGGCAAGGTGTCTAGGTTTGGACAATCAAATGGTTAAAGGCAGTTGCAGTGGCAGGCTGTTATCCTGTTAGCATAGCACTAGGAAAGTATGTTACTCAGCTGTTCTTTCTAAAACAGAGCAATTCCCTTTCCTCATTTTTATCCCAATTCTGACCTATGGATGGGTCTGTAGTAGGATATAGTCTTCAATTTGTAAAAAAATTTTATTTTTCTCCACTATATACAAGGTCTATGCCAAAGTGCCACCTCTTGGCTCCTATTTATTCATACTGATAAAACTATAAAATACCACTCTCATAAGCATCTTTCTTTTTCATGAGAAGCCAAAAAGAAGGTTAAAAGAAGAGAAATCATCAAAAATGTGTGAAAAGTTTATCGCTACACCTCAGGGGAAATAAAAAAAAAAAAAAGTTTTCTTTTTCAAAACTACCAGAGCACAAGAATGTGAGACTGAGGAAACTGTTTTCTACTATTTCTTCATTAGCCAGATGAGAACATTCCCAGTTCTTTCAATGACAGTAAGTGCTTTCGTATCATCATGGCAGTGAAATAAATAAACATTACATGTTTGGAACTTCTCAATGAAGAGAAGACAACACAGGATGAAACGTGAAGGTGCAGGTACACATTTCCAGTACTAAAGGCTAAACACTGCCACATCAGAATTTACTACAAAAACAAAGTCAATAAATGATTGAGGCACATTTGTACTCCTGTGCACACCTGGAGAGGTAGTTTGGTCACACATATAGCAGATTAAATTATCTGTGGGAGAGGAGATGCATAATCAAAATACAAGAAAGAACTTAAACTATTCTCAAAGACACTTCTCAACCTTGGCACCCAGTTACCACATGAGCCAGGCCAAATCAGTTTTCCTGCATAACAAAGATATGGTTTTAAACAGTTCTGAGCAAACCATGTCTCTCCAACAGAAGGTTGTAAGTAGTCCAGTCAAATATTTTCTGTTAAAACACTTCAACTGAAATTTGGGAATTTGGGGAAGAGTAGGAAAGAGTGAAATGTAGGCTTTCTAGAGAAAATATCTATTTCACTTCAAATTTGAAGTCTCTTCTTATAAGATGCTATAGTTCAGGAACTTAATGTTGTACACTTTGCCTGAGCTTGGCTCCTCAAATAGGTTATATCTAACTACCCATCAGTTTTGCAACTTTTCTTATGAGACCCATCCATACGAAATGTCACTTTGCAGACTGCGAATATAAGACAACTGATCTAAATATCCAACAATGTCTTTCAGCAGTGTTTTCAAATCCAATTATTTGGTACACAGGCAAAACTGTTCAGTCTTTTCTGAAAAGTAATTTTTCACTGGACTTTCTATAAAAGACAACAACTTTCTTTTGAAAAAGCATTTACAGGTTAGTTTGTCTCATAGATGCTCAGCTGAAATCCATGCATTACTGGTAGTAAAATAGATTAGAACTTTTAAAGGTAGAAGGAATATTCTGTTAGTAGCCTGCCTCAGTCCCAGCTCAGCCTGGGTTAAAAATGTGCTTTTCACTAATTGATTCTCCCTGTATCTGAAGTTAAGGGCCCAAGGTTGCTATCAGAATGAACATTCATAATTCCAAGTATTTGGTATTTCACTTCTGAGATCACTGTAAGGATGGAGAGAAGGACAAGAAGAGATCTCACATATAAAAAAATAAGGCTATAAGAGTTGGGGGGGGGGTTGGTTCATTTTTTTTGTTGTTGTTTGAATGGTGGGTGGTGTGTGGATCGCTTTTTTCTTGATAGTTCATCCATACATAATAAGTTATTAACATATTTTAGAGACAATATTTTCAACATTCGTTAACAGATTACAGACAGTTATTTGAGCCTTGGGATTTAAATTATAATGTAATACATTACAAACATTTACTCTGTGCTTTTCAAGAAAACTACTGTGTTTGATAAATCTAGACCAATTACCTTCATGTCCCAAAATATGAACTAAGCCTGAATACTTAAGTATGCAATTCTTGCATACATTAAATACAAACAAGTTACATAATTTAAAAAAAAAATAACTGTGGTTGTGATACGCTACCTTTTTGCAGAACTATGCTTAAAGTTCATACAGAGAAAATATTTCCTGTACCTAAGCTTGCTTTGATTTCATAAGCTTCCTTTGATAGATACTAAAGTTTGCATAATTAACATATGGAAGGTCTCAGGTAATGTTACCACATATTCTAAATATATTCATAATTATGTATGATGTCATCTGAAACTAATTCAGTCCCCTTCACAGCAAGCTTACTATTTGAGCTCATATCATACTAACCATGTGCGTTCCAATCTGTCCCTATCTCCAGTCTTGTTCTTCAAAGGCATACAGGTGCCTCACGGTCGCTCTTCATGCTGCCCCTTCTGCACAGCACGTGCTGTCCAAGTCCATCTGCCGAGCTACCTTCTCTGTCAATGTTTGCTTTACATGCTGCCTATAAGAATGAGAACAGATAAAATAGAATGTCAAAACCGCAAGAGAAAGTCACACCAACCCGGGCTGACCATATGACCTTTCTTCTATTACTCATTACCAACCTGTCTGTAACAAACCATTCAGGGTGGGGTGAGGGGAGGTGGGTTATTATTTTACATCAGAGAATATGCTTACTTGGACCAGAATCTGCAGGCTGAACACTTGGCTTGCCTCTGATCACACGCACTGATTACTTAGCACAAAACCAACTTAATGATTATGACACCATTCTTAGTTATTTCATTTGCTACTAATCCTACTGGTATTAATAGCAATAGATGAGTAACTGATACTTTTCAAAAGCAGTCTTCCATATTAAGTAAATAAACAGTGAGTGAGTAGTCTACCTTTAGAGATTCATTTATTGTAGACCTTGGCCTCCTACTGGATGCTTGTGTTTTTCAAGGGAAATTAATTGCAAGTATTATCCCACTGTTAATATCTACACCGCTAAACATCAGCATAAAATTCCATGAACAAGTTGTGTTAGGGTTTCCCCTCCACCTCTATCAAATATGCCAGTGCTTTAAAAATGTCCTCAAGTAATCAGAATTACTCATTCAAAATAGAATCACTATAAACATCTCTCCATGTCACAGAAAATAAGTTCTGGGCATCTTGTCCATTATGCCTTTGGGCATTTTCTGCAGATGCCACCTAGAATTTCAGAAAATGTGCTTTTCAGTCAGGAATCACAGCAAGCATTCATGCCAGGAGCAGTAACAAGCTTGCTGACAGCTCCATAACTCTTACTCATTCAAAGCAGTCCTACATTTTTTTCAGCAATTTTTTTTCTCTAAATAAATTTCTCTCCCCACAAATAAGTGCTGTAGAGAATACAGCCTTGAAAAACAAAACCCACATCCTGTTTAACAACATATGTTAGAATTGCTGTCCCACCTCTAAAGATTTTCCCTCTCTTTTGGAACATATATTCTACTGATATAAACCAACAGTAGTCTTATCCCAGCAGATGGATATCCTACCATCATTCTTTAGTTTTCTACCTCTTCCCATTGAGGCAACTAGTAGTAAATGCAGCGGAAGAGCAGATTTTCACCACTGTTTTGCGTGGAAGGATAGTAAGTTTTCAAGATTTTGGGTACAGTCTGAAACAAGCTGTAGTGATACTTACGACTTCCATGATGTTGCATTCTGAAAATACTCAGGTTAAAAAAGAAGTCAACACATTTTTACTATCATATGTAAAATAACAGCTGTTTAGAGATGTCAGCAAAGGTTAGGGCTCCATCCTGTTAGGTGCCCTGTACACACAAGAGACGGACTTTGTCCCACCCGAGTTAGATTCAGAAGTTAAATGAGGGAAAGTTATTGAGAAAAAAACACATAACTGTGATATATATGATCATTGATTAAGATCAGCAGCTTCAAACATGAATACTTAGGCACAATAATCCATATATGGGCACTAATACAATCACTAGAAAGAACAACTACCACTTTGGAAAATCTACCACATTATATTCAACTAAAAATGGATCTAAGTGCCTCTCAACAAAACTAAGTTACTTTCTCAGTGTGTCAGATTGTGTCTGTGACTGCACCAGGGATATTGGTTAGTTTTTCTGTGTGTGACACAAACACAAAGTCATTTCTTCTCCCAAGAATATTTTTATTACGTCTATTTGTGCTCAGACAAAAGCTCTTTAGCTCTTCAAATCCTAGTGCCTTGGTGTTCACAGCTTCTATTCAGCATAAGTAGGTGGAAAATATATAGACTTAGATTTTAAAGTATTGGTATTTAAAAAGCCCCCAGATTTCGTTGTTCTAGTCCGCTCTGGAAGATATTGCAAGCAACTTGACCTTCCATTCTTACATCCTATCCTGAAGACTGCTGCAATAGCCAAGAATGCTTAGAAGAGGTCCTCTATCAAGATACTGGTTTTGTTAGACAGTGACTTGCTTTCATGAATATGTGGATCATTATGATGCCTTTCAAATTCCTTATTTCAAATTATTAAAATCTTTAAAATGTAACACACATGTAACCCATGTTGAGGAACAGCATTTGGCAACTATGTGAAAACAAAAGCGCTAACATCAAATCATACCACCGTGAATGAAAATAACTGTAATTATTAAGCATTTTGTTAAGCATGAAAATTGTGATATCTCAAATACACATACAAATACATGCAACTGTACCAGTTGCACTAAGCTGAAGCTGGCTTCAGCCATAAACAAGGCTGTGAAGGCTCATGTTGACCCTAGTCCTCCTGACTGCTGAAAACACAGACAGACACACAAGGTAGCTTTGCCATACTTGCTAGGCCCTAATGGAACAGATATTTGGCTAGCAGTTGTTTTTCTACTTCTTGTTCCGAGCTTTCTTCTGAAGAAGACAACAAACAGTCAGAATGATAAGAACTTGGCTGCTTAAAATTGGCAAGTTTATGGAAAGGAATAGGAAAGCAAGATTAAATAAAAACAAATTAAGTCAAGGGTTATCAAAGGTTATCTGTAACATTAATGCTGTCACATGTTAGAACATACGTCCATGTCTGGAGAGAAATTAGTCACTGCAAACGTGAAAACATTTCAAAATGTCTGGAGATTGACAGTACATTTAATAAAGGAGAATATAGCCAAGAGTCAGGAAGCACAGGAAAAAAGAGCACGATGACATATTTGCAGAAATAATTCCATGCAAGACACTCAGTTCACAGGCCAAGAAAGCAGCAGAGAACATGAGATGCAGTAGAATGGACACTGTTAACTGCTGAAAATGTTAATGAATTTACCTCGAAACAGCAGAAGTGACAGTGAGGATCAACTTTGCGCTATTTGCACATTAACAGAGAGTCAATCACAGGTATGATGCCATAGCCACTTACAGCAAATATCTGAGAGAGTACTATTCCCCAGGAACAGACTTGTTCATGGAAAACGTGAAAAACTCCTTGCATGGGGAACTTAATTCCTCAAAAACAAAGCAAAACACATTTAAAAAAAAAACCAACCCAAAAAACACAGGTAAGTGTGAAAAAGCCAAATTTCAGACAAGTCTGGACTGAAAAACAACCTGGGAATACAAATGCAGACTGCGCAGAAAATACCACACTAAAGATAAAGCTAAAACAGATCCATAAAGATATAAGGAATCCTTCACTACTCAGGAATTTTACAGAGTCTAAATATCATCATCCCCTAAAACAAACAGAATAATTAAAAAAGAGAAGCAGCAGCAGAAAGCAATTAGGACACACTCGAAATGTGTATCCAGATCAGTTATCTCTAGTATATAATTTCTTATGGTATGAGTGAGCATACTGGAGAGCTAGTAGAATAACCTTACAGAAGACTGTCAAAACTATTTTAGTAATAATATTTATGATGATATGTGGTTAGTCATGAAGTCAAGCATACAAACAATAGAACAATGTATAGCCACAAAGAACAACATACTGTCTACAGAAGAAAATGTCAGACAGAGAGTTTGCTAAGATTCATGACTGGCTTTAAAAGACTCATCTTGGCAACCCTGAATATGGTTTGCAAGAGAGAGACACAGAAGGAAGGCCACTATTGTTCTAGTTTATTAGAGAATTTTAGCACTAATGCTTGAGACGTCTCTGAAGAGGCTTACAAGAATAGCAAGAAGAAAGGAAAAGGGATCAGTTTATTGCAGCTGAAGGATTTTTCAATAAAAGAGAGAAAGAAGTGAAACAGAATGGGATGATGTTACTGCCAATAAGATGAAAAGGAGCTGACAAATATTTGAGCCAAAGTGGCAAAAATTTAGGGAGAGCCTGAGGAACAGTTGTTTAAATTTTTATTAAGCCTGGAAGGAAATTCTGAAGTTTGTCAAGGGACGTGGAGCTCAGCATAGTCAAACCACAATCAATTTCCACAATTACTGAACCCACAAAAGACTCCTGTACCCCTATGTAATAGTACTCCCTTGCCTCAACTTACCACTACAGCTGTCCAGGCATACAACACTCATTGGAAATGTTGCTAGAGTGTTTTTGGAGCCACTGAAAAGAACTCAAAAGTTCCTCTTTTTTTNAAAAATAACTCAAATGTTCTTTTTTTTTTTTTTTTTTTTGTAATTTTTATTGTTTTGGATTCAAGTTCAGTGAGAAAAGCAATAGGCAGAAATTAAGTTTCAAAGAAACAGTCTGAAACATGGAGAAAATATGACGCAGCTTTCAAAGAAACTGTATCAACAACATTTCCATTTCATATATTTGGAAGAATTTCACTAGAAGCTGGAGCAGAAAGGCATTCTTCAAAAGCCTTTATCCAAATGTCTCCAAATTTGGTCAAAAGGGATCTTTAATCAAATCATTACTGCCATACATTTCACAGTTAGATATCTGAGCAGCATGCTTAGTTTTTCATTTTGCAACACAGTGCTATTTATGTTATTAAAGCCAGAAACAACAGTTGTTGGTTTGTTTGGTTGGTTTGTTGAGGTTTTTTTCCTCCTCTTCCTTCCTTCCCTAGAAAAAGGGACTGGTCAAGGCCACACTAGCCAAAGTCTCAGATAACATTGTAAATCAATTCTCTGAAGGCAGGAAGAAAGGGTGAGGGGCATCGGAGAAAATGAAGCAGTCATTCCAAAATAAAATCAACAAGACAACACTGAAGCGCAGCCAGAACTGCCACATGCCATTGTAAACAGGGACTGTGCGAACAGCTCCATCACTGGAGTCACAAGCATATGCTCACGTCCAAGGAGAGCTCTGCATGAACAGGTCACAGAAGGCCATGCTTCTCCCCAGGGGTAGCAATCAGTGGCGTAGATAAGACAGTTCAGTACAGCAGAATCATGTCACCATGGCACAAGGACTCAGAAAACAGCTATGTTTTCTAATCTAGCAAGCTTTATTTCTGGCTGACAGATCTGGCCTTTAGGGTCTCCAAAGACGCAAGTCTTGGGCTTCTTTGATTTGCAAAACCGTAAATGCTTTCTCTAATCTCAGCTTGTTTGAAAAATAAGCATATTTCTATCCCTGGTCTATCCTCTATCTTTCAAAACAATCTTGACAACACATACTGACTGATAGAGTTGAAAGTGTCATAAATGTTTTCTTGCAATCAAGTTGTTTTCACAGTGAGGAAAAACAACTACGCAGACTTGACCTCAGAGATCTCTCTCAAGTTTTTAAAGGATCTCTGTTCATTTCTGCTGTGAAAAACTGCACTGCCCTGGCTATCAGGACCAATCACAGAATCATAGAATTGCTAGGTTGGAAAAGACCTTTGAGGTGATCAAATCTAACTCTACCTGTCCACTAATAAATCATATCCTAAGCACTTCATCTATCTGCCTTTTAAATACCTCCAGGAATGGAGACTCAACCACCTCCCTGGGCAGGCTGTTCCCATGTCCAATAATCCTTTCAGTGAAGAATTTTTTCCTAATATTTAATTTGAACATCCTCTGGTGGTGGGCATTCCCTCTCACCCTATCGCCTATCATTTGGGAGAAGAGACCAACACCCACCTCACTACAATCTCCTTTCAGGTAGTTGTAGACAGCAATAAGGTCTCCCCACAGCCTTCTTTTCTTAAAGCTAAACAACACCAGTTTGCTCAGCTGCTCCTCGTAAGACTTGTTCTCCAGCCCCTTCACCAACTTTTTCACTCTTCTTTGGACACGCTCCAGGACCTCAATGTATTTCTTGTAGTGGAGAGGTCCAAAACTGAACATAGTATTTGAGGTGTGGCCAAGTACAGGGGCAGAAACACTTCCGTGGTCCTACTGGTCAGTGTTTCTGATACAAGTCAAGATGCCATTGGCCTTCTTGGCCACCTGAGCACACAACTGACTCATGTTCAGCCGCTGTCAACCAACATCCTCAGGTCCTTCGCTGCCAGGCAGCTTTCCAGCCAGTCTTCCACAAGCCTGTAGTGCTGCATGGGCTCATTGCACAATCGCTCACAGCTCTAGCAACTCTAGTGTGCAGACAGTACAATGGTAAAACACTAATTCGAGACCAGGGCTGTGGCCTGAAAGCTGGGCAGAGAGGGGACCCTGTAGGAGTTTCCGAGTTTCTGTCCTCAGAAGAAAGTACTACAAATTTAACTAGGTCCAGCAGGAACCAAAGAAAAGAAAACTCTGATCACAACCCACCATGCTGTTGCTGCTGCACCATGCTTCATCTCCAAGTTATGGACAAACTCCTCCAATTCTCTACAGACAACAGCATTCCTATCCAAAGACTGAGAGTAGGGTATCCCCAAGGAGTCCATGTGGTCAGGTTTTGTGAAAACAAGAGACAACTTGTGTTTTAAACACAATGGATGATGGCAGAAATGAAAAGAAAATATCATCTCTACCAAAAGCTCCTTTATCTCACTAGCTTTTCTGCTATGCAACATTCAAACATTGCTGCATCTCAGAGCCCAAGTCCTGGCCCTTTGCAGCCAGGACTGCTGTAGGAAGGGATAGGGAAGAAGATTATTTCTAAGGCTGCTAATGAAAAAATACTGAGATCAAGTGCTTTAATGAACTGAAGAGTGAAACATACATAGAGGATTCCATAGAGAGAATATTAGATGTTCAGTTTTGATTTTCCACTTTGCAAAGCTAAGCACATACTGCATGAGAGCTTTAAAAATTTACTCTGATCTATGTTTTCCAGATCAACCTAAGTTCAGACAGTTTTCTGAAGAAAGTCATAAGAACATTAAATGTTACTACCTCCTCCTTGTTTCTGAACATTTAAACTGTGTTCATTAGCAGATGTATGTTAATTTTTTTTAGGTGAAGAAACACTTTGCTTTTACAGGACTGTCCCATATAAAGCTGTTATGTCTTCCAGCACCAGCATGCATACTGATTCCAGAGACAAAGCACTTCCATCAGCAGGTCCAAACATAGATGATTATTACTCTTCTGTGGGAAAAAAAAAACAAACTTATGAAGAAAAAGGCAAGGGGATGGAGGAGGGAGGGAGGGAGAAAACAGCCAAAAGTATTGCAACGATGTTAAGTTGTGTAGATTTAATTGACCTAATATATTTATGAAAGATCTGTATGTCTGACAGGACTTCATGATGAAGTCTTCCTCAGATCTCAAGGAAGGTAGAATGGAAAAATACTGGAAAACTCTCCTAGTGTTGTCAGCAAACCTACTACCTCTGAAAAGCCTTATCCAGAGCATAGGGTGCCTTTTCTGGTTCTACCATACTAAATCTGTGAGTCTTTGTGGCTGGTGACAGAACAGCATCACACTAAAATATGCTTCTTGTCACAAGTTTTCTGTTGTTTTGGTGTGCAATTATGACACAGAAGCCCTGCAGAACTGGCCTAAGAGTGTGTTATGATGTGGAAAGCACCACATACACCATTGATGAAGACAGTCTCAGACAGATGTCCTCAGCTGTTATGTGGATCACTCGGAGGATTTCAGAGAGCTAAAATCACTACGGCATCCATAAAAATCATTACATATGTTAGAGTGCCAGCTGCGTTTAGTGTAACTTAGAGACACATTAGACAGAGATAAGCTGTTTGGAGCTCTAGCTAGCTTAGCAATCTTTCATTAACTACATAGGTGGATTATTCTGAAAAAAAGAAAAAAAGAGAGAGAAAACACATGATAAAATTACCATTTAAGAAAATGCAGGATAAACGCTTTCAGAAAAAAAGTTTCAAGGATATATTTTCCCCATGGAATGCATCAAGGGTGGATTGCCTACTTAATTTTCTCAAGCACTGCAATCAGGCACAGGAGAAACGAAACATGTTAAAAAACTTTTTCAGGAGCTTGATGTCTTCCGTCTGTTTCTTTTGGACATAACTAAGGTCTATACAGGTGTATGCCAGATGGGCATGGTTACACTGCCGGTGTTGACAGCTGCAATATTTCCAGAAGTTTTTTCTTGTTTTTCTTGGACAGTCTTCTAGAGAATGCCTAAGACTTCTGCCATGTACTTCATTAAACCCTGGAAAATTTTAAATGTGTCTCTAGAAGCCAGGAGAAGATGGGAGAAATGCAGCTGAAACCAAATGTTGTTCTGCTGGAGTTTGAGGGGTTTCTCCATTTTGTCAGATACCTAGTGTTAGAGAAACAGAGGGTAACGTGGGGTTTGTGGGCTAACAACAAGCAGCGCAGTGGAGGAGTGCAAGATGGCAGCTCAGCCAGGACCATTAACACAATGAACTGCATAGGGAAAACACAACAGATGGGGAAAAAAATCCCATGGAGTCCCTGCTGGACTCTTGTGGAACTTGAGCTGCAGGAAGATTGGAATCTGGCAAAAGGAATGCAGAAAGGTGTATCCATAAGAAGGAGAGAAGTAACACTTTTTGTGGACTATTGGGACCACTAGCCCGAAATCAGTTATCCAGGCAGTTACACTCAATGCAGGACTGATCGAAAAAATTTGCGTCCTAATTCTGCCTCACGTCGTTGGTTTCTTTCTAGCATCTCCAGACACGTAAATGAAGTGCAAGGTATTGATTCAACATTCTTATCATTGCTTTCCTAGGTTTGGTGGCAGATTTCCTAAGTAACATCTAACCCAGCCTTCACAGCTGGCTCTGTTTCCCAAACATCTAGCACTATTTGGAAGTCTTCACCATATTCTGTAATAGAGTTACAATTTCCCCTTTGCCAGCCTATCTACAGCTTCTACAAACATTTATTTCTTAAAAGAGTCCACACCTTGGCAAAGGATCATGTCCTGTCCATTGCCTCCAAAAAAAAACCAGTCGTTTATGCTTTTTTAAGTTTCTCCAGAAATTTTAACTTGGATATGTACAACAAATCCAGTCATGAATTAATATATATTGTTTCAGCACTAAGGCAAATAGTTGAGTTCAAATTACTCTAGTTCTATAAAAACAGACATAGAAGCAGACAATTTGAATAACAAATATAACCTCTGGCACAGGTATTAAGATTGATTTGCTATAGAGGAAAGCACCATATCAAGGAAGGTACCATACATTCTGTCCTGGACATCAACACAGAGGACGTAAAAAAGAGCTTGTTCCTTTTAGCAAGAAACAAGCCTACATTTGCAATGAATCATCTGTCTCTTTCCATAGACTGGCAAAAACAACTCATGTCTAAAACATATGACTCTCTTATACCCCAAACTGGCATTGACACAGATATAAGAGGAGCCTGTTCTTATCAGTCCTAACTAAAGAGTACTGAGGTCTCACTGACAGAAAGACTAACCTACAAACTGAGGTTATTAGAAAAAAAAAATCCCTTCAGAACACAAAAGATTTTCTAGCTAGGTTTTATCCTTGTGGACAGTGTTCACAGATAAGCAGCTATGTGTGCTAAACATGAAACAGGTGGGATTTTTAAACCACAGAGAGAAAGCTTCTAATTACAGATTTAATCTAGAGTTCTCAGAAGTACATGGAATATCATTTACTTCTCATTAGAGTTTTGTGTGTATTTCTTAAAAAAATATGCCAAGAATCACTGTAAATTTAGGTAACTGTGCTCGCTGACTTTTAAATCTAGTGTATTAGAAATTACTATCCATAAAGAAGTATCCACCATGTTTATCCGTATTGAGCATTTATTCTAGTGTCCTGGAGATTGGCAGTAATTTCCTCCCTTTCTGTATAGTACCCCTGCAGGGATCCTAGATTCCTTGGTCTGGTCTCTTTTGCATAATCCAGCAATTATTTAAGCATTCCAGTAGACACTTTGTCAACACAATATCCCAAGGTTTCCAAACTCTCAACTTCTTCAAACCTAACGCGTTGTTGACAGTTGCTGAACACACCTGTATTTCTTAGAAATTTATTGTAGCATTTCATAGCTTTTATATCTCCTCCTGCATTTTCTGTAGAACTACGGTTTTCAAACACTTATTAAAACTGAACTCTGATGATTCAGTGATTTACTTTAAACTACAGATTTCCCAAAACCAAATCTTAAGCTGCCAAATGTAGCCCTGCCTTAGCCAGCTTTTGACGTTTTCATGAGGCTGTGACTGCCAAGATATGTAAACTGAGCCACTTCATTCTGTCCTTTTCTGCAGTCCAAATTCTGATTTCTTATTAAATTTATTTGTAGGGCTCTTTTCCCACTCTCTTCTCCCCTCAAAAAATTACCAACTCCCTTTTTTTTAGATTGTTTTATTGTGTTTAGTTGTTCCTGACTGAACTGTCCCATCAAAGAACTACGTAATCTACATGCAATTATTCTATTCTATTGTTATTAAAGCATGTAATGACTCAGTATGCGTATCTACAAGTTGTCTCGTAATAAAGTCAATAACAATGTTATTTACTGTATGTGAGAAAATGCAATCAAGTTTGATGGTAACATCTACAATAGAACTGTTTTTTAAATTGATAATTAGGAATAGCATCAGACCTTCGTTCTATCTTTCTTGGCACATCACACTTTACAACATTTCTCAGTGGATTGTGGTGGAAGTTTCAAAATAAAACCTGGGAGTGAATGACTGGTGTTCCTCTTCCTTCCATTTGATGGCCTCAAATGCTTATATTGGGACTTTTGCAGGATAAATCTGGGAAAATTAGGGTCTTTACCTTCATAAATTTCATTGATAAGGTCTTTTGCAGATTCTTCTCAGGAAAGTTGCATAATCACATCATTATTTGCCATAGTTTTCTTTGGTATAGAGGTAGTAACGCCTATTTATCCACTGAAATTTTGTAGTCCCTTGCTTCATTTAAGTCACTAGATTTATGCCCTCATAAGATTCTGTGTTTCTCTACAATCATCCAGTCTTCAGCTACAGTTTTCCCACATTCTTAAGCTGGTTTTCTCTTTCATGACGATATACTCTAACACTTCCTTTGTCGGTGTCCTGGAGGAATATAATAGCACACATGCAGCACCAGCTGAATGCATAACTCATCATTGCTTGTCACTCCTCCTCTGCTTCTAAACCATTTCTTTCTTTTCCTTGGCAAATATTCCAGTTCATGCAGACTTGCATCTCCCTATCAGTGTCTTCAGCAGCTTCAATGCTGTTTTATTCATATACTTGCTCCTAGCTCATCTTTCACAGTACAAACTCATAATAATGTTATTGGAAAGGCACAACACACTAGAAACCCAACAAGTGACTTTGCCTTGCAGCAACAGCTTGTTAGAATGAATTTAGATGGTAGTTGGACAATTCTGCTCTTTATGCCCTCAGGCAGGGTAAACACCTAGAAGGCTTAGGCAGCTTGTACATGTAAGGAACCTGCACTTCAAATCATTTTCTTGGAATCCATTTCAATATCTCAAAGAAAGCTCAAATCCTACCCTTCCTTCTATAATTCCCAACTCCTTTCCAAGAGAAAAGCATTTTTTCCTCTCTTACCCACATTAAGATCCATTCCAAATTATCATCCCGACTTTGGTTTCTGTTAAGGAAAGAGACTTTTCTAGTGCTATTTTATTGAAGTTGACTGGGTAGAACTACCCAGACATTCACAAGTCATTTGCAAAGTTAGACAGTATATTGATAGAACATATTCATTGATCTTGGATATTAACCACAGCCCAGGAAAACGACAAGACACATGGTTAGAATCCAGAAGTTCCTCTGCCCACTAATCCTGTGCCTATTTAAACTGTTGGGGAAAGGGAGTGGAAGATATTGCAAAGGTTCAGTTGCAGCAGATTGATAGACTGACTAAACAGCTTCTGTAAACAGAGACAGATTAAAGTTACTCCTAAAGTCTAAGACAGACCAGCATTCCTCTTCTGTGTCCCAGGAGACAGAAATCAAAGAAATTAGATGACTTATCAAAATCAGAGTTTATCAGGGTCTTTGTGACTTAGCTTGACTGTCTAGCTTCACCTATTTCTCTCTCCTGCTCTAATTTTGTGGTCATGTCTTTGATCTTGGTCTGCCTGGATTTTTTTACTCTTACTTGTTACATGATTGCACTGTTGCTCACTGGTGACTGAAATTTTTTCAGATACTGCTGAACATGGGTATAAATTCTCAGTGCAGTTTGCCATCTCTATTGTTGGTGCAGTCTAATCCCAGCAAGCCAAGTGACATAAGGTACCACAAAGACAGTCTACTTTACACCTTTTTACATAGACACCTGGCAGTTTGGCATTGTCACTGCTCCTGCCTCATGCTTTCATTCAGAGTCTTACGGTGAATATTTATACTTATTAAGAAAGAGCAGAAATACATTTTTTTTCACCCAGAAGTGCACAGTTGAATTTGTTGCTGTGATATTAGTTTCTATCCATCACTCCTTTTGCATTCACAATTTATTGTCTCCCCTCTGCTAACCTGGACTTGCTATGTTTAATCTATGCATCACCACCACTCTTCTCAGCTACAAAAATAGAAAGGATTTGCCTGAATTCTCTTAATTAGAAACTACACCATTCAGGGACCTGTACCAAAAATAACTTCATTTATGAGTTGGCAGTTTAAGTAGCCCCTTACCACTGCTTAACAACTACCGATTTAGGACCATCCAGGTTTGAAGTGAGTCACATAGATGGAGCTCACATGCGTCAGAGCTGGCAGCTCATGCCTGGAGGATTAAATATGACACAGTTCTACAGGAAAAATCAAGTTAAGAGATGTAGCAAAAATTTACCGTCAAGTCACTGTCTGGAAAAAAAATCCAAAACCACCCCACGTCTACAGATCTGTTAGCATTTTCACATTAAATGACAAGCACATACAGGAAAGTAACTTGACTTACACATTTTGTTTACTTTTCCTGTTGATATACTGAATTGTGGTAGAGATGGAATATATAGTCTCTACTTCATTGTTTTAAACTCAGATTAGTCAGCTGGTAGTTTGCTCAGGGTAGCCACCACAGCGTGCTTTAAGATACATGAAAGTCAGGAACTCCTCCTTCCTCAGTTTCAGGTCACATTTGCTTAACATGATCCTTTGTTATCACGGAAAACAAAACAAACAGGTGAAAATTGCTGGGTAGTGAGTCAAAAGACCACAGGACCAAATCCTGCTTTCCCTCTGGTGATCCCACAACTATAAGTCAGGTTAACATTTACTAAAATACATCAGGAAAAGTCAAGCAGTATAATCTTATGTTTCCCCAGATTTTCCTTCTGAACATCTCCTTGATGCACAATGCTATTTTGCACTTTGAACTCAGGCTTTGATTGTGGCAGGTACAGATCAAAGCCTGAAATTGAAGCCTTACAACTCTCTTTGCAGAGAATACAGCCTATATAAGAGCTCAGCAATGATCCTCTACTACACTTTTCACAATATCTTTTGTGTTGCAGACATTTACTGACAACTGAATGAGAAATTCCAAGTAGCAAATGGACCGTGCACCATAGATGTACTCATACCAGGGTTTTCAGCACTGGGTGTGAGTTTACTGCAAGACAGAAAGACACCTTTGTGCATACACAGACATCCGAGTTCCAGTCTTTCAGTACTCTCTGGTCTGGGAGAAGGGACAGAATCAGGTCTCTTGGAAAAGTGGGCTTAGTGACATGGAAGAAGAAAAATAGAGGATTAAGAGATAGAAAACAGTGTATAATGACTGAGTAATTCTCCTTCTATATAAAAAAGTTTGGAGGGAGGGGAAGAGAGAGTTGCACAGCCTTAAAAATCAGTGTCGTAAGCATCAGTTCCATGCTCCTTGTGTCTAGTCCAACAAATAAGTACCTCTGTGGGAGAACTAGTCCATGCAACCAGGACGTGCACGAGTGCTTCACCAAAGAAGATGACATGCAGATCACAGATAATTCATCTGATGTGGCGTTTGCTCGAGTTACCATGCAATTTTCTGTGAACAGCAAACTAAGCAACCCTGCAAAATCCATAGCTCATTGCTCACTTCTTCCCTGTGGATTAATCAACTTTTGTAATTTTTTTTTGTAATGCATTATTTAACTATTTGATCCACTGATAATACTTACTCTCTTTTTTTCAGCTGGTCTCCCATTTATGAATTTGTACCATACATGAGTGCTTATTGCATTTCATTCAGATGCTCTGCATTCATAGGGATGCAGAAAAGACAGATACGTTTATAGACAACAGAGATACAACAACTTGCCAGAGACATAGGTAGCTCTAAGTTTCTTCAACGAATGCATAGGTGGTCTTCTAGAAAACCCAGTCCTTAGTGGGCTTCCTAGGGGCTGCCATCCTATAGTTTATCAAGGAACAAATCACGGATAATCATCTTTGCTCCAGTCTAATCTGTTCTCCAATCTCAGTCCCTGGTTTTAAGAACGAAACTCATGTTCCCTATCTGATACATTGTCTCATGCATTTGCCATACTGCATTGTGTGTGTTCTCTCCACCTCTCATTTCAGAATTCTCAATGTCAGGCTGTCACCTATCCTTCAGGGTGTAGAGGGGTTAGAGATTTACAAGTTTGGGGTTTTTTTTCCTATGAACATTCTGTAATTCAGTGAGTATTTCAAGTTAAGTGTGATTCAAATTCAGTGAGTGATTAAAAAAAATTTTCATCATTTTTGGCTGGACAAATTTACAGATTCATAACTGTGTGGTGCCACCTTTCAATTTATTTTCTTGTCACAGCATACTCTTACTTATGGTTTCAAATCATGAAACTACCATAGTTTCATAATCAGGAAACTACGCTGTAGTATAAAGATTAACACCACAGTAGGATTTATGAAGTTTTCCTGACTTGAATGTCACTTTGTTTCTTATTTAAACACATACAGAGATTTCTGTAGAATTTAAAGGATATTATCTATGACCACACACATACAGAGATGCTTCAATTTACTATGTTTTTAAAAGCCTGCTTACCAGCTGGACTTACTTTCTCTCTCTCGAGAAACAACACACATGTGCACGGAAAGTTGTCTCAAATAATTTATAGTAAAATTGTGGGGGGTTTTAATATAAGTAATTAAGCAACATGCTCACTGCTTATGCAAAAAAAACCAAACCAAACCCTGAAATTGTCCACTTGTCAAAGATTTCAAGAGAATTATCCTGAAGGAATACATTGCAACTGGGATGTGGCAGCAAATAGAATCTGTCTGGCTTTTTCCAGTGCAAGTTATGCATTTGATTAAATTACTGATTCTCAAAAATGATGGTTCTGCTTCTGTGCAATAATTCACTGAATTCTAGCTAGAAGTCTAGATCAAAATTTTGCAGCAAAGTTGATGCAATAAAATGCAAACTTGTACTTTGGATAGGACAAATCCTCAGGCATAGATTGGCCTCCACATTTGAAAAAAAAAAAAACCAAACCAACTTACAGTCTCTCTTCAGGACTTGATTTTGCTTGTTCTCATTTCCTAGCTACTGAGAGTGTGCCGTGACAACACAGCAAACCTTTATTTCATTTCAAAGGTTTAGCATGTCATAGTAATAACCAGATCACTCCCCCTAATACACACACACACACACAAAGCAGCAAAAATGCTTAGAAGGAAAGTCCTATTTGTGCTTCTGGTTTTTGGCACCAGTTATTTATCAAGTGAATCACTTCTGGTAAGCCTTTGAGTTCATAAACCAGAAAATCCATCAGTATCTGAAATTATTCAGCAGGTATCAATTACTTGAATTGAGATACAAGTTAAACTAGTGATTTCCTCTCCCAGTGAAACCCAGGAAATTTTTATTATGATTTTCATGAAACATACCCTACACTTATAGTGGAATGAAAGACAGGAAAACAAGGCACAAAAAATAAAATTAGGCTGCCAAGTTCTTGAACTCATTTCCACAAGCTGAAGGACACTCTGTCCTAATCTTAGCACCCAGAGAAACTAGGGACTTTTTAAGTGAACAGTGAATGAGCAACATTTAGCATTAGCACAGGGCAGCACCCAGTAGGGTGCCCTGATCCCAGCTGCAGTCATTTTAAAGCTTCTACCATATGTAAAGAGTCCAAAAGGAGGATTTTCCAGTCTCCCTCCCTGCCAGACATGAGCCACACCATTTTTATCATGTGTCAATTTAGTGGAGACAGAAGGGGAGAGTGGTGGCATGTACAAAGCTGACCTACAGCAGTCAGGTGATGATCCTGAAATTAAGGAGCTTCAGCTGTGCAACTTTCCTGCAATATAGTAATTTCAGCTGAGTTATTCCTAGTTGTACTTGTAAGGGACGCCCTGCCACTCCTGTACTTACTTATCTCCCTGCAGCATTTCTTTCACTAGGCTCAACAGGGTTTTATGTGATGTTAAAAGATATCCTCCAGATCTACCTAAAGATAAGGTTCCTCCTCCTTTTCAAAACCTATAGAATTAAATTAGTTTGAAAATTTCAATGATACAATTAGCTGGAGAATAATAGCTGCTAAAACTATTTTAAACAGGGAAGTCAACAGAAAGATAGGCCTTTGTATACATACTGAAAAGGGAAAAAAGTTAGGTAGTATCCACACTACAGCTCCAAAAACACCACCACTGCCTTTCCGGTACAGGTTTTTTTTTAAAATAGTAATAAAATCTAAGTGTTAAATTCAAGGTAACTGCAACCATCTCTGTTGGTGTTAGGTAATCCTCTCCCATACAAAATGAAGGCCATTACTTATTTCTTATCTAAATATTTGAAAAAACTTAGGCCTTGTTGGCTAATTGTTCTTTTCCACTGCATATAGATGCATGCAAAATAAAGGAGTGAAATACCCAAGGCTCCACTTAAATAGATTCATGACAGCAGACCCCACCTGCTGTTTGGACTTCTCTCCAGAAGCAATTGAGATACATGAGTAAGGAAATGCAAGAACATAAAAGCCCCAACTGGACAAGGCTTATTAAAGGATTGCGATCCTAGGTTGACCACATATTATTGCTGTAGCCATTAGTATTCTATTGGCAATGCATAGTATCAAATGATTCACAGATGTTTTAATAAGTGGCTTATTACCCTAAATAACTACCTTTGTTTTTATAAACATCTAGAATATACCAGATAACCACCTTCAACTACTTTATAAATGAAAGCATAACAACTGTGACTTAATTTTTAAATACTAAAACTAAAACTATGACAAATGCAGAAGCCTTTACATCAAACAAATACTACAGAGGTCATGATCCCAAATAAAATCCAAGACAGAACTCCAGGATCTGGGTTCCTGTTTCTCAAATGCTAAGAATGAACTTCTTCCCATGTTGTCCGAAACAAGCAAACTTCTCCTGCCCTCAGACAAGGTGGTCTGGTGGCTCAGAGGGGAAGAGGAGGACTAATAGCCAACTGAAACAATGATCTTCAGGAAGAAATACAAATTCCAGGTGCTGGCCCTTGGTTCAAAGGCCTGTAACCAGTATACAGTAAAACTGAAATATTGCAAACAGTCTCTTGCTCTCTGACAGATGTCACAATGATGTTCAAAACATATATTTTTTTAAAGCAAACTTGATTAATCTACACATCAAACATTGCAGTTGATTAAGAGTCCAAGAAAAATGAATCAATGCATCCAGCTACACAAGAATAACTTGATCCCAAGGTGTTGTGTCTCCCATTAATTTACAGGGTGAGGTCTGAACTTCAGGGGTGTGTAAAACACAGCCTGCTGCCAATCATCTATCCTTTATAACTACAGAGTGAAGAAAAGACTGATTGACTGCAGGTTTTATTGCCAGAGAACACACATGCCGTGAAGTTTCACCGAAATTCACTTCTGTCCAAAGTGTCTTACTGGCACTTACGTAAACAAGAGGTGTGTCTCATGCAGGCTCAAGGAGGGTCGGACCCAGAGCTCAAGCCAGTAGAAAGGCCTCTCAAAAAGAGCACATTATAGCAAACTTCATCCCCACTGACCTAAAGCAAAACTCTGTTTTTCTCTCAATACAAATCAGAAAGCAAGGGCTTGATCCTGATAAAACATAAGCTTGACAGGCTTATGAGACTAGCTCACCAACATGAAAAATGAATGTCAGCTATCCTTTCAGATGCATGGAAACATTTAACTGCTAAAGCTAATCTTTCTGAATACTGGTTTGTCATGAGAAAAGTATCTTTTCTCCAGAACTTCCAGTTACCCTACAATTCCCATGAAATCAGAGAAGAATTAAGGCTTGAGCTCTCAGGACCCGAACAAATCAACTTTATGTATTTGAGACCCTGGAGACAGAGAGTTGAAACAAGCAATGTTGATCTCGGTCAAGCTCTGGAGGCTGAAAGCAGGAGCATGCAATAAGGGCTGAGCCCTGGCCAGCAGGCACCTCCTCATTCAGCACTTTGAGGTCAGCAAAGGGGAGCTGCAGGTGGTGCTGACACACAGTCCAGACCATCTACCAAGCCATAGCAGTGCTGTGGCAGGACCATCAGCCAGGTACAGCATTTCCAAAGACTTAGCAGAGCTTTCTACTTACCACCGCCATTGCTTTCTGAGCTACAAGGAACACATAGCTTTATGGGATGGCTTTGCTCTCATATAGCCAGCATGCCTACAGCCAATACTGCTGCTTTGAGCTCCTTTGTAATTACTTGAAGAAAAAGGATAGCTCTTAAAAAAAAAAAAAAAAAAGTTTAAATTGATTGACATGTTTAGCTTGGAAAAAGAGGTGTTTGTTCTGCCTCACACGCTGTAGGCCTAGGTACTTGTCCTAAGTGCTGTTGGCAGGTTTTCACTTGTAATATTCACTTGTATCAGTGGCTGGAGTACAATTACACAACACATTGCTACTCTGAAACTGAACAGCTCAAAACTGTGCCTCTTCAAAGCTTTGCCCGTGGTCTTGGACAGCATAGGACTTGAACCTGCAAGCACCTCACTCACCAAACAAGACCCCCATTGAAATTGGCTTCCATCCCAGGCTAAAGAGGATTGGGCCCTTGACTTTTTCTTCCGTTTCATCACTTTCCTGCCTTCTGTGTATTCAGGTGTTACTAATTTCTAACTCAGTTGGTGCCTATGCTTAATACTAAGACAGTGATCCCAGAAATATCTGAGAACTGGGATAACAGCAGATTTGCGAGCCAGTTGCAACAATGTCAGTAAATCCTAATGCTCCCAGAAAAGGTATTATTGTCTCTGAACTCCAATACTCTGAAATAAAAATACACATGATATCCAAAGTAAAGGACTGAGTAAAGAAAGGTCATTTAGTTTACAAGTAATAACACTGAGAGACCAGTCAGCATTCATCTCACCACTGATGATTGTCCCTATCATGGGGGAAGCTCAGAATCTGTTGAAGAGTTTGGTCCATCATGTGGCAAATGTACACCCCATTCTGTCTCCTCCTTCCTTAAGAGGGGCATAAAGGGAGAGTTGAGCCTTCCAGAAGTCCTTTTATTGAACTTCGCATACCTGGAAGTCCAAGAGCTCAGGCAGGTTTTAGGTTCCACAGCAGAAACATCTCACATTGTCACAATTTACTGCAAGGTAATTTATCCCTTCTTCTATGAGAAGTCAGCACAGATCCCACTTCAAGTCATAGGTTCCTCAGTGTGAGGGTAACCTTGCAGTTAAAGGCAGGTAGCAGGCACAACATTCTGGATGTATTATCTGATCTTAGAAGCACAACTTGCTGAATTCTACAGAGGTGCTCAACATATCAGCCTACACATCTGATACCAATTATTCACAGAAGGGCACCAAGAACACTAAGTGTGATGGACTGAGTTTCACAAGTCACCAAGAACATTAAGTTCCTGAAATGTTTGGACATTGCCCAGTGACAGTAGACAGTATCAGTGGCTGCATACCAGAACTTGCTGAGTAGGTGTCCTTCAGCTGAGTTAAACAAATGACCAAAGTATTTTCATCTAAGTATTAAAGAGCTTCAGCAGTTAACAGGCTTTCCAGTTGGTACCCCATAACATCCTGGATGACATTATGGTCACAAAAGCAAACTCCATTTTAGACATTAGCAACGCTGGGGTGCCATGTGGATGATCAGGTTGTCCTTATACTATTTTATTAATGAGACAATAAAAGAGTAAACAAAGTGAGATGGAGCTTTACTACAAATCCTGAAGTCTGATAAGCAGAGGGACTAGTAAAGTTAGAAAAAACCAGATTGTTACAGTCACATCTGATGGTGCTACTTTAGATAAAGGCTGTAATGGGAACAAATAATTTTCAACTGAATTTTTGATTGGTTTTGCTGTTTCAAGAAAGAGAGTTGTGCAATTCACTCAGAACAATTATTAGCTTATCTTAGACTCCTGAGCATTTTTCTAAAGCATGGGCTCAGCATGGTGGTTCCTATTGGTCAGGTCTGGGCAAAATCACAAGTCTGACAGACTCATGGGAAGCCAAGGTCCAAGTATGCATTATTTCTTCCCCCTGCTCCTTCCCACATATTGGTTCCTTTGGGAAGGACGTCTTGTGAATGAGCAGAGGCGGAGCTGTTAGAAGTGAAAAGCATTGTCTTCTCAACTTCAATATCACCCAAGATGTGAACAGGCTAAGAACACAAATTCTATAGACATGAGGCTTATTTAGTTTCATACCACAGTATGCTGCTAACTGCCTGCTATGTGGTTGCAGATAGACATAGATGCTGTAATAATTTTGCTCTCTAGTAAGCCTTAGCTGAGCCATTGTGAAAGTATATGCATTTCCCGCAAACTCAGAGTGAAAAAAATGTCCTGGGGATATGTAAAGGATAGCTTCAGTCACATGTATACACATAAAACAACATATATACTTCAATCAACTCCTGTGGAATCTCTCTCTGAAATGAAATAAAGTAGCCAGTAAAGAGCAGAGGGAAAGGAACTTGACACCTCTAGTGCATGGAGAAAAGAAGGTAACAGCACAGTTGACTACAGCTAGTTACTAACGTAGTTGAGTATAACTTCTTCCCAAATGAAGGAGAACAGGTAATACCTCCAGATTAGCTCTGGCATGACCTTGATGGGCTTCTCAAACATCCTGCATTAAGCCTTTGGAAAAAGACCAGCATACAGGGAGCAGAGAGAAGAGAAAGAAACCGTGAATGGCCATTCCTCACTTTCCTCCTGTGCAAAGTGACAGGTAAAACACACTGTTATGTGTCCTCCTGATGACCAACACCTGGCAGCGTAAAGGCAATGCTTTTGATACTCCCCACAAGTTATTCAACAAGGGAAACATCTCATGCATCAGACTAATAAGAGCTCTGTCCCTAGCAAAGTGCTCCTCTATCTTCAACTGCCTTTTTTCTTCCTTGTAAACCTAGACATTATATCAGGGGAGTATTTCAGCTGACAACATTTGTATCTCAAAATTCTACACATTGTATGACCCACCTGGTTTGCAACTATTGCTACAGAAGGAGGAAGATCTCCAATGGGATTTGCATAATCTCTGCCAACTCTGCGCAAACACCCTAGAGTTTAGGTAACACACCAAATGCCCATATTTAGGTAGCTGATTGCTCCCAAGATGACTGCTGTAGCCACAGTTGGAGTCATTGTACATTATAGCATTTTTTACAAGTATTTGCCTTTTCTCTGGACATTGTAGCAGTCCAAACAAGGAATAAGACCCTTTCCTTCCAGTAGAGAACTAGCATACATAGTGCTGAGTAGCCTGGGAGGTAAAACATAGGAGAGTGTAATTATCTGTTTGAGGTGCTCTTCTGATCTTGCGTGAATCTTGGTGAAATTTGATTGCTAGCAGGCACCTTATTTGGAGCCTTACCTTATAATTTTTGGATACAATTTAGCAACTAAACAGATTGACTGCTTGTCATGTTTCCTTTCTGATGCCAGAGGGATATCCTACCACTAAGGTTATGACAACCTCTGTTTAATTTGGGTGGATGTATGTCCACCGTAACAGTCACTAGGATATACAGTTTCCCATTCTCTGTGCCCTTCTGGGGTGGGTGGTTTTTTTTGAGCCCCTGAAACTTTAGGGGAAAAAAAAATAATTAAAAAAATCACAAGATTTTCAGGGATTAAACTGACAGCAGCAGGTGAAAGACTATCTTCCATCTCACTGAGAGCACTAGAATAAAACTTAATAAAGGTTACAGACACCAAACAGAAGCACAGGGAGACACATACACTCCAAAGAACGTCGGTATTAAAATTGCAATACCAGTGCAGTTGGGACTTCTGCACACCTATTGGGAGACTCATACTGACTTCTACTTAAATAACTTTTTTTTCTTGAAAAGCCTCTTTTGTGCATCTTAAGAATGGAATTGTAGGCATGTCCTGCTAGAACGAAACAGAAGTACCATTGTCATAGAGCTGCTGTAAAAAATAATTCCTAGACTGAAAGAAAAATAACTGGAGTCACAGTTGGATCAAAAGCAACTGAAACTCTTGGGCTTGCATCCATTAGCTGGAGGTGAATTGAAATAAACTCTCAATTCCACAGAGCTTTGGCAATCTCCTGGGAACTATACTCACCTCCAAAGCTATAAATAAATAAATAAAAGCAGCAAGTCTAGACCTCCCACACCATCCCATTTGACATAACAGTCCACACTTGGGTGGTCCAATTCGTAAAGCAACCTCTCTTCTATGACAGTGGAAAACACTAAATCACACTTATGAAAACTGAATACAGTTTTCAAAAAGATAGGAAAAAGAAACATAAGCAAAAGTAAAACAAAGTTAAGTGCTCAAGAAGGAGACAGCTGAAGGAAAGAAGCCATTTAAAATTAAACTTACTTTGGGCACTCAATATCTCAGCACATGATTATTCATTTTGGCACTTCCCTTCCCCTCCCCCCATTTTTTGAAACATCCAAGCCTATAACAATATTGGCTGGGACAGTCTCTGCGCCCCCACTACCGAAACTCAACGACTCCAGATTTGCCAAGAGTCAAACACCTGGCAGTCTCTGCAGTCTCTGTAAAAAAAAAGGGGGGGAAAAGGAAAGAAAAAAAAAGAAAAAATAGTTTCATGAGAACTTTTTTTTTTCCTGCATGGACACCTCCCAGAAACGTGGTTGTTGTTTATGTGGGGGAGGAAAATCTATAATGGTGCCATTCTTATATTTATCCTCAAACTTTCTACAAATATATAAATAACAAAAGGAGAACTAGGGAGACCATACAGTCCCTTTTCGACACAGAGGGAACAACGGTGACAGGGGATGAGGAGAAGGCTGAGGTACTAAATGCCTTCTTTGCCTCAGTCTTTAATTGCAAAGAAAGCTGTTCCCTCTGTGTACAAACCCCGGAACTAGAGGAGCAATATGAGGCTCCCATGGTCAAAGAGGAGGAGGTCAGAGCCTTGCTTGCTCAACTGGACACCCACAAGTCTATGGG
>WAAB01014573.1:135841-157914 GCA_013389865.1 Piaya cayana | reverse complement strand
TGAGAGAGCTGGGGTTGTTTAGCCTGGAGAAGAGGAGGCTGAAGGGAGACCTCATTGCTCTCTACAAATACCTGAAGGGAGGTTGTAGGGAGGAGGGTGCTGGCCTCTTCTCCCAAGGGACAGGGAACAGGACGAGGGGGAATGGCCTCAAGCTCCGCCAGGGGAGATTTAGGCTAGAGATTAGGAGGAAGTTTTTTACGGAAAGGGTCATTAGGCATTGGAATATGCTGTCCAGGAGGTGGTTGATTTGCCTTCCCTGGAGGTGTTTAAGTCATGAGTAGACAAGGTCCTGAGGGACATGGTTTAGTGTTTGGTAGGAATGGTTGGACTCGATGATCCGATGGGTCTCTTCCAACCTGGTGATTCTATGATTCTATGATTGTCTGGTTATTCTCCCTGGAATAATCTACACCTGCAACACGCCAGCACAAAGTCAGACCATCCCAAAATACATACAGAGCTAACATTCACACCTAAAGGGCTTGCCTGTAATTTTTGTTGGCAACTATACCAGGCACTGTTCCCAAAGCTTAGAACAATCAAAAAAATCCTAAATGCTCAGTTTTCCAGTGATGTCTCCCCTAAAGGAACTAATACATAACAACAACAAAAAAAAACCCCATGAAACAAACAAACAAAAAAACCAAAAACCCAAAACAACCCACCAAAAAAAATTAACCCAACAACATGCATCATTTTAGGAACAAAACCAGTAACATCCTCCTTTTAGTTCTAGTTATAAAGCTTAACTGGAGCACTTTTAACATTGTAGGCCTATAGGCTCACCTTCTGCCAGAGTTTATAGCTAAAAACTGTTAGTAACATTATAAACCAAAGCCAAATCAGAGCACATTGCCCAAGAGGGATTAAGTTTACTGAGATATAGTAGGAACAGATATAAAGTTCAGAGGCTGCCTTGGCAAAATTAGTGGGATTTGTAACAGCAGCCCTCAGAGTTACCTACAATTTGTCTCGTCTCACTCATGCAAGACTAAATACCAAGAGGCTGCCAGTTAAAACATTTTCACCTGTACCACTGGTCCAAAGGCAACCTTGTCTATCAATCATGACTACTTTCTGCTGCTTAACCTTACTATCTACAAGAGAGATAATGCTGATGGATCTGATTTCCACCTCCTCTTCCAATGCACGCTTGCTTGCCTTCTACGGTGACACAACCCTCTGAAGATCCTTGTGTTCAACTAATGGTAGCCTCTCCAAAAGCCTCATTTGAGATCAAATATCAAGTACCTACAAAAAAGCCTTTCTTCCACACAAATATCCAAAAATACCTTGTTAGAAGTGTGTCAGCTGCAATTAATAATCTTAAATCATTTAACAGCTTACCAATGAAGCTGCACAGAATTTGGCTGATGAGACTTCTTTTGACAAATTTTACTAGAAAGATCAGGACTTTCTCTTCATGCTCAGTGTGCTGCTGTTTATCTATCCTCAAATAATTTTTTTAAAAAAAAAGCTATTTCTGGTCAAGACATAACATCATGCTATCTCCTTAACTGAAAAGCATTAGCCTTGCTTCTTACAGAATATCACTTTGGCACTGAAAAAGAGAAACCAGGGAAAACGAACTCTTGTCAGTAAGCATTATACATGGGATGGGGTTGAGCAGACTGACACACAATTACATCTTGTAGCTCTACTAAAGCATCTAAGCAGATAAAGAAAGGAAATCTTACGTAAATGGGTTTTCACAAAAAAAGAGGTTTCGTAGATTAGGCAGTCGTTGACTACCATCTCTGAAAACACACTACATTCTTATTTTATCATAGTTGAGAACAGACCTGTCCTAACAGCACTAGCCATACATAAGATGTTTACACTAAAATAAAACCTTAACAAACCCCCAAACCTCTAACAAATGGAGAATGTGAAAGAAAAGTCAAAGATTTATGTCTTGCTTTTCCTTTGCTGCATAGTTGACTCTCCTGTGGTAAGTCGTTTAAATCTAATTTTTAAATTTCTCATTGATTTTCCTAAAAATTATGACAGAAACAGAATCATAGAATCATAGAATCACCAGGTTGGAAGAGACCCACCGGATCGAGTCCAACCATTCCTATCAAACACTAAATAGTATAAATTGTACTGTTATCAAGCAAAATGCTGAAGAGATGCCAATAACCATAGTATATACATCCTGCAAACATAACACATATATATTTTGTATTAGATGTAAATAAATTCAGAACATATAGAATATCCTTCCCTCTAGCTAGCTTATACTGCAAAAGAAAGCTTAAGAGACCTATATGCAAGGTTTATTTTTTACCAGTGTTAAGGATTTCTGGTTGCTTTGGAAAGATCAGTAATACACTAAAGCACATTTGATATTCAAATCAAATAATGCTTAATGTCTTTTAATTGGAGGAAAGTGAAAACCATCTACCTGAACACACTCTCCTCAGTTCAATTCTTGACTTCAAAGACACTAAAGTGACATCTAACCTCAGCCAGTCTCACATTTCAACCAGTTCACGCAATATCCTGTAAACGGGTTTTCATACGCTGTCTACAATAAAATGACTAGTTACAGAGCTTGGTTTTTGTCAAGGTGCACAAAATATGAATTAGATGTATGAGCTGTAATTACCAGTAAGAATGCCTACAAACATGTCCAAAACCCACCTACCCTTAGATGCAGAAATTTGTTTTCCTCAAACTAAACACGGGAGAGAAGCAGCGAAAGAGGGTAACAATTTTTGTTGGATTTTCAGTCTTTTAAACATATGCACTGGACAAGAAACTAAATTTGAAGGAGAGAGTATTGAGAAGTAAAAGGCAGGGCAAGTTAAGTTCTTTGACAATATTCAGGAAGGAACTCTGATTAAGGACACACATTCTAACATACACCCTGCACCAATCCTCTGATCAGGCAGATATGTCATGAATACAACTACACCATCTGGCAGACAAGGTAAGCAGAAGATTGTGTTATTAATTAGGTTCAGCTAAGCACCAAACTCCTCATTAAGGACCAAAGCTGCATTTTGGAAGCCTGCCAATCTTGAAGGAGCAGACTTAAACCAACAGAACCTTTAAGTCCAACACCAAGACACTAAACCTCTGTTAACAGCTGAACCCTCTGAAGCACTTAACACCACTGATCTGTCAGAAGAATCAGAAGGCAGTAGCCACCACAGCCAATGTGCTGATTTTGGTACTAAAACTAATTCACAAACACAGAAAATGAAACCTGGGGCCTTCTGATCTGTAGCCTGGACACTAAGCATTTTATCAACTTCTAAGAACCTCAGCACAAGGTAAATGTTGTGTGCTTTGCTTCGCATATCTGCTTTCAGTGCTATCAAGAATAAACATCATTCAGAGAGAGGGATATTTACCGCAGAACTAACAGTTTAAGTGTAGTATCCATACTAGCTCCTTTGCAATCTTATTTCAAACCTTCTTTGATCTTGTGGTTTGGTCTTATGCTAGATGCTATTTTCTATGCCTCGGATTCTTGTGCTATGTTATAACCAGCTACAGTCTACTGATTATCACTAAATGTACCCTTAAATAAGCATTAAAACCCGCTTTCATTCACACACACACTCTAGACAAAGAGCAGTAATCTATCACTATCTCAAGGTTTGAAAACAAAGCCTGCACTGAAGAAAGCTTACAAAATTTTTCCTTTCACATAATCAACCCTAAGACAGCTGCCTGATAAAACAGTATTAACACAGCAAACACTTTGTTAACTTAGAAAAACTAGTACAGCTAACTCAAGCATTAGTCCTAGACGTACTGTACCCTCTGATGCTAAAACAGGACTTGCTGATAACTTGTGTTTACTGAAAGATTCGCTTACTGCATCAGACCCTGCATTTCTCAGGGAACCTTGCTAATAATAGTGAACTGGTCCAGAAGACTTAAGTCATTTGGGGTCATTTATCTAACAGTATCAAACAGACCAGTGATGTAGCAAAATGATCAATCATGCCAGAACCCCCAAGGTCAGACAAAAGTAATTAAGAGTCCCCTGAGTGGTAGAGCAAACGGGAGATGGATTGAGGCATTTAATGAGAAAACTGGTGTTCATTTTAATATGGTTTGTGGACACTTCTCAGTGATAGAAGGGACTTCTTCAAACTCTACGTCTTTTCTGTATCTCCCCTTAAAAATGCCTGTTCTTTTTTGAAAAATGTGCGGCATCTTGACTCACAGACATAAGATAATGTATGGTTTAATAGATTTTAACTATAAGTTGACTTTGCACTCAGAAAACTTGTCTACACAGATGTTTCACCACTAAAACACACCAATACATGTTAATTTTACCTACCAATGCAATAAAAAAGGTATATTTATTCCAGTCACTCCTCAGCCTGCCTTCTTTCTTACATAAATCTAACTTAAGAAACCTCTAGTGTCATTGCAGAAAAGTGATTACTAGGAATTCACATCTTACATCTGGATCTGGTAGAGTGGATCTTGCACTGATGTGCTAGCATGAGGTTCATCTCTAGAAAATTCCATTCAAGCAATATATCACAAAGCATTCAGGCGATTACATATTCATTCTCTTGAGGTAGGATTATGTTAACCTGATCTCATGTAACACTAAGGGGCATTTTATGCCTCTCTCTTTGAATACTTGTAGTGATAGAACTAAGGGCAATGGGTATAAACTAGAGAGAGGCAGATTTAAACTAGACATATGGAGGAATTTCTTCACCACAAGGGTGATGAGGCAGTGGAACAGGTTGCCCAGGGAAGCTGTGGCTGGCCCATCCCTGGAAGCGTTCAAGGCCAGGTTGGATGGACCTTGGGCAGACTGGTTGTGTGGGAGGTATCCCTGCCCATGACAGGGTGGGTTGGAACTGGATGATCCTTAAGGTCCCTTCCAACCCAAACTACTCTGATTCTATGAAGTACTTCACTGTCACTAGAGCCTTGGGAAGTCACAGCACACCTGAGCCAAAAAGAGAAGCTGAAGAAACACGGAGTGGAACACACAGGAAATTTGGGAATAGCGATATTGAGTTATAACATCCTCTGAAGAAAAGTACCAAATAGCAATGGAGAATACATATTAATAGTTTTTATTCTATTCCTTCCCTCAACCCCCTAGATTTGTCCTAAAAAGCCTCCAGATAGGGATGACGCTTTAGCAATGGAAAGCTAATAAAGGTCAGCATGGAAGTAAACTGGCAATGTCATGATGTCAGGCCACCTTTATGGGTTTTTATCTGTGAATCACTTGTTTTTCCTGTGGGTGCCCCTTTTCTGTTAAAAAAAACAGCCAGCTTCTTTTGGCTTAAGATGGAGGGAAAAAAAAAGCCCCCAGACTGAAGCCAAGCGAGATTCAAAGACACAAAGGGGAAGAAAGTTCATGCAACAGAAGGATGTGTTGACTTTTGGATTTTTACTTTTAAAATACACAGTCATTCAAAAGACACATCATCTGTACAACTGTCAGCCACACTGTTTCCCCTATTATAAAGGAAACTGATGAAGTGCAGATGGCAGTTTGTGTATTGAGTTGGCTGCTTCATAAACTGTAATTACGGCGGATGCAAAATTGATCACATCATCCATCTGGAATAAAAAAAAGGATTATCAGTTGGTAATTTCGTCCTATATAGGATTGCAAAATATCTTGCACATCTCTCTTCCTCAGCATGGCAGGGGTTGAACAATGAAATATGAAAGAATGCAGAATCCAGATTATCTTTTATTTACAGAAGTGATAAATTAACCACTGGAAAGATAAAACCTGCCCAAGTAATCATTTTTCCTCACTGACCTCATGCTTAGGCACTGCTTGGAATGAAATCAGTTTTGGAAAGTCATCTGTAATTGAAAACAAATGGTGACAACGCACAAAAAAGACCAATAACTGACTACTAGCTTCAAGACAGTTTCCCAAGCTTCATGAAAGCTTAAACCTTACCTAAATAGGCAGACTATATCTACTGGCATGCTCACCACCCACTTGCTGCATTACTGTCATGTGTACATCACACATCAACCCACAGATTTGTTTCTTAAAAGGAAAAAACAAACAAACAAAAAAATGACTACCAGACTCCTTTTAGCTGTGTAAACTACAACAAAATAGGCCTCGCTATGAAGTCCAAAGTACAACATACAAAACACAGTCAGGGACCATATAAACACACATAACTACAACTTAAAACAACCGCTTACATGAGATGACATTAGGTTTTGTGATACATAAGCACATAGAGACTTAATCACTCAAAGTCAGGAGGTATGTCAGGGATAGGCAATAAATAGCTACCCAAGTTATAAAACTAGTGTTTTAAAACCTGACGACTACTTGGTGATGCTGATGCTGTGGGAGCAGTGAAGGGAACCACAGAGAGAATAAATAGACCTTATGCTCTGACAGGGATGCTGACTAGACAGTTCATAGAAATAGGAAAAACAACTTGTGTCATGGATTTCAACTAACAGACGATCTGATTTCTTCTGTAACTTCTGATGAGCACCTTACAAAGACAAATAAGAACTCAAAAACCACCTAGATCATTAGAAAAGAACTTCTACTGGACAGGAAAAAAAAATCCCCAAAAGCATCCAAATCCGGTTTTCAACTGTGACTCATTTACCACTATTCCATTATTACTTCTAGTTTCATTCAGTATATCATCTGTTGCCTTTCACATCGTGGCAGAGGGAGTACAGAAGTTCTATACTTCTGCTTTGACAGTATCTTGCGCATATTTTGGATGACTACTGAGATGAACAGCAACACTGAGTTAGGCTCAAGGAATTCTTACTTAGCCAAGATATTTGCCAAAACCACACAGATTCATGTTTACTCACTATCAAATAAACTAGATCTGTGGAAACAGAGATGAGAATCTGCTAAATAATCTGCCACCTTATCACCTTCTCCTACCAAGTCCTTGCCACAGCAGTAGTGAGATTTAAGTTTAGCTCAAGGGATCATCTTCGTATCAGACTTACCTGCCTTTAATCTGTATTTTTAGCCTTCATCATGGAGACTAGAAACTGGAAAGCATGACCCAAATGTACACAACGTACTGATCTCTACCTTCGACTGCAAAGAGCTTAAAACTACAACCAGCACACCAGAAACTTGACAGTGACATCATTGGAACCATCGGAAAGCTACAGAGGTGGTAATGAGGAGCTGGTCACTTTCCAGCCAATTGCTGAATGAAGGAAAGAGGGCTGCAACCAAAAGATCTGGTATGAGAAAAGGCTCAGATTCGACAATTCCTGGGGTAGACGTGGAGCACAGCCAATACACTGCTGTGTTTTTCCACATCTGGCCAGGCAAGGTAAGTTTCTGAGATGCCAGCTTAAAATACCGGGTTTCAAGCACGAGCAAAAAAGGGGTGTCAACTGGGTGTCAAGAGCTTTGCATTTACTGCATTATCTCACACCACTCTGCGACAGATGCAAAGCAACCCCTTTTCTTACCAGGAACCGAACTATGTTGCATCATCATTGTTCCCTTATTAGAGGACATGGGTCATGCAGACGATTATTGCAAAACAGCCCATAAGTAGCAAACCTTTCATACATTAAATGCTATTAAAGATCTCACACCATTGAAAAAATACAGTAGAAAGCAAACCATCTAAGACCACTTTTTGGAAAAAGGGTTTTCTTTAGAGAAGTTAAATAAATACCAGCACAGAAGGAGGTTTGGTACATGTTGTTGCCATCATTTCAATGCTGCTATTCAACAGTTCTGAGGGCAACTGTAGCTCTGAGTTTAAGAAGTCTGCTTTAATCCTGCCTTGAACTCATTTTGACTCTGAAAGAACTGCTCTGATACAGAAGAAACCATGATCCTAACTCCAACAGCCCTTACCTCCTCTAGTGTTTACTAATCTGAAAGATTTTGCAGCTGTCAGAAGCTGAAAGGTTGGGGTGGGTTGAGGGGGACAGTGTTCTTGTTTTATTTGTTTTACTTTAAATCTATGCTGAAATTGATGATTTTTTTTTTACTGAAGCTGGGGGAGGACGAATATCAGAAAAAACCTGATCTGATTACATCAACAGTAAGTTTGATATCTAACTTATTGAGATAATAAATACAGAATTCAATAAACATAGTTCTTGTTGCAACCATTTAGGAAAACAGACAGGTCATCCAAAGTGGTATCTTGGAAATCACTGGTAAATAAAAGGTAATTGGAGAAGAAAGTTACCAAACACCATAATTATCCAGCCATATTTTACAGAATTTGATAATTTTCAATCTTTTTAGTACTCAGATAATAAAATAAAACATTTATATGAAGTATTTTCACTTTTATTATTCAATTTTATTAAAAGAGAAGGCAGCTCCTTTGCAATATCTGTGAGACATAGACAAACCAGTAACAGCTAGAAGAGCTCTTGAAACATTACATAATTCCATCCTATATCAACAAAGGCAAAGAATTGCACATAAGACAACTGGTTTAGGAAAGCAATTAAGCACCTCAAGTAGTACCACTACTAAGCAAGATTACATTTACACATACTCAGTGCGGTAGACTGCTGCCACCTCTTGGCTACAGATGAAATTAAATTTCTACCTAAAGCACAAAGAATGGAAATGCACGCTGTGATACCTGGGACTCAAGCACCTCTGAGGACGGGTGGGACAGCAACATGACTTACCTTCCTGTAAACTGCACAGCGTGTGTGACTGGCTGTCTTGACATCTACTTACCATTTTCCAGCTTAAAATATCCTCCCTATCATCTTCCATTGCTGAAATTAGCTCCCACTAAACTATGAACTACCTTGCAAATTAAAATTAACAATTAGCCAAGAAAGAAAGCAAGTCAACTCCAAGGAGATAAATACAGCAAAAACTACAACGTTAAGTTTGTAAAGCTTGTAGCAGATTATTCAGATGAAGTAGTAGCAAAGAAAGCTTTTGTTCTACATATTTACCCCACAATAATTCACTTCTGAATAATAAATGCAGTTAATTAGACAGGGGCCACCTTTTACCCCAAAACCATTTCTTTGACATTTTTTACAGCATATCTTCAACTTTCACCCTCATCTGTTTTTAAAAGCTACTAGCAACTAGTCAATGAGAAGTAAAACATATAAAAAAATTAATGCTGACATAAATTTGACCTACGCAGCTTACAGTGTGACTTGAGAACAATGTATATACTGTGTAAGCAAGCAAATCCAGAATTTTACCCATGAGGAAGGTATTTCCAGTCCCTGAGGTCTGACTGTAACATAAATCCTCACCTTTGAAGTCACTGGCAAGCTCTCAGCTGCAGAGGTAACAACCGAAACAAAGCTAAGAGATGAGCACAAGACTATCAAAAAATCATCATATCTATTATCCTCCTTTCTTAAGGCTACACAACTCAAATGTTATTGGAATGAGGCGGCACATGTATCTGGTCAGTAAGGTCATGAAATTCATAGATGACTGCACATCAGAATGAAGTCAGCAATACCACATGATGGCTGTTCCAAGTATGGAGGCAGAGCAAAATTTTTAGTAATTACACACAAGCTTGCTCACTATCAGCAGAATGTCTCTTGACATCCTTTTATGTTTACGCCACCTCCCCGCTTGTTTAAAAAGAAAGAATCCAGCTGCAGGCAACTGCTAATTAAATACTTTGGCTTTCAGCTACATTTGCTGTATGCACACATCTGCTGTGCAATAAACACTTTTTAAAGTGTAATTGACATATTATCCATGCTCTAGGAGAGAATATTTATGACAAAGAAAAAAGGAAGCAGGGTCCAAGCCCTGGCCTCAATCACTAAAAAGTAAAAGCTGCAAAGGGTTTAAAATTAAAACTGCTTAAAATGCCTTTATTGCCTAAGGACAGTCTTTAAGCTCAACATTCCAATGTTCTGCTCCCAAAACACAGCTACCAGCTTTTTGGCCTTGAAATTACAAAAAGCCAAACACATATTTCAGTGCCTAGACACATGAGTCTAAGTGGCTCATGTTGAGCGCTTTGGTTTAAACAAATCATAAGCAACATCATGTTCCATTCTCCGTGATTTCACAATCTGTGTTTCAGACAACAGATTTGAACAGAGGTAGACGAGTCAAATATCCGTAATGAAGTCCTTCTAAAGTCAGTGAGGCATTTGTCAGACTCCATATGACTGTACAAGTTTCACTGAGCAATGTGAGCTTAAACATAACATGGATGGAGCAAGCCAAGAAAACATGAGCATAACATTTAGAAGGAAGAGATGTCTTGAGTCTGGTCAGCAGCATTCAACAACTAGTACTATTATGGAACTAGCTTTTGACTAAAAAGTTGTGCATTACCAGTATTCAAGTTTTTTGTAAGTCCCTTTGGAACTTAAGGTAAACATTTTTCACACCTCTTGCTGGATACTGTTGAAACTAGCTGTTCTCACAAGCAAGTATTACCAAAGGAACATTTCCATTTAGACTCATTCATCTCCCCAATACAGTGAACATTCTCTTTAAATACAGTGGAACTATACACTTTCAAGTAAAAAACAAACATCAAAACAAAAAATCCCCAAACCAACCATCACTGACTGCATTTTCTTGCCTCCCCTAGAAAGCCTGACTGTCAGATCAGAGGTAGTTCACAGTAAACACACAAGGGGATTTTATATCATCCACTGAGACTACAAACAGGCAAAATACTAAGACAAAAGGGTGCTGAAATTTGACAAAATTTGAACAGCCTCCAGTAGACAGTACTCAAATCTTCCGTAAGCAAGCCAATCCAGGAATATGCTGATCAGCAATTACCTCTCATGTAGGACAAAGTAAACAGATTTATCATATTACTTGTTACTACTCTAATATCCAAGAGTTACGCAAGTACGAACAGTCATTTTTAGAATTAGTAGAAATAATATAGCGTAACTCAGTGTATTAATCTGCACAAACAAGTGCAAGAGTTGAAGTTACCTGTAACTGGCTGTCAACCAACAGCCCACTTTAAGCAATCAACACAATTTTATTCTCTTTACAATTTCCATTTCTTTCTGCTTTAAGAGACATTGTGACAACAAAGACACCTTAACTCTTTTCTAGAGAGAAAAGTATTACAGATGAAAATCCAATTATGTATGTAGAAAAGAAGGGGAAATACATGAGAGAAACTTCATGCACGGCTGAAAAGCAAAATACCACTGGACCAGAAAAGCAGACCAGAACATTGGGGTTTTTTGCCTTAAAACATTGAAAAACAGAAAAAAATTAGGCATAGTTCAAGAGATATCAAGATCACAGTTCCTTCCAGCTTATACTTGAGCAGTTTTACTAACTCTTAATCTTCAACAGCTACCAAACTCACAAGTAGTATCTCCTTCTTCCCCTCTTGTCCCAAGTCCGCATGAAAGATGACAGCAACTACTGGTCTGTGTTACTCTATTAGCTCCAACAGGACAGCTCAGCACAACGAGCTTTGTGGATTCCAACAGATAAGAATCAATTCTGCCTTAATCCTTGAAAACGATGGTAAGATGCAATATACTGGAACTGGTATTTATTTTTAAATCATTTAAGAAATTAAAGAAAAAATACTTTACAATGAGTTTGCAAGACAAGTTTTCAAAAAATTAGGGCACACAAAGGGTACATTTAGAACTTCACTTTGGTCCACCCCTGTACTTTTACTACTGTGCACTATAATATAATGTTAATGGTTTGGCAAGGGAAGCATTAGAAAATATAAGCAAATTAACTGCTTAAATTTTAAAGCATTAAGAGACAGACAACAGTTTTCCAACTATACATGTCCTTAAAATGAAGAAAAATATAAAGCAGTAATTACATAGGATTTGGATGAAGTTACATCAAAACCCCAACACAGATACTATGTAGATTATTGTACAGAGTACTGTATACTGTAGTATAAAAATTAAGACACGTGGGCATATAGTCTGGGGAGCATTTTTAACTGTAAGGACAGTTGCTGTAATAGAGCAGGAAAGAAAATTCTCAGTATTTATTTCCAGTTAAAATAAAAAAATACAGGTGGTAATAGTGGTTTCTTCTCACAACCAGAGTTTATTACCTAGAGTTTCTTACCTAGAAAAGTAAATTCACAGCTCCCAATCCTTGGAACCTGTGCTCTGCTTGAAACACAAAACATTAATCTCTGTTCCTTCCTCCAATTTCCAGTAGACAACCTGAGATTTAACAGCATATCTATTTGGTTTTTTCTAGTTGGTCAGCTATATTCAGGGAAAAATAACAGAAGTTTGAAAAAACCCCCCAATGTTCCGGGAGCATGGGGTTTTATTGTTAGACCAAAATTAGTTCATTCTGTGTTAATTATTGCAGACATTACAATAGTGAAGCCCTTCAGCATCATAATAATCCTTGTCATACTTCGAGAGATTCACTTCTAGTATTAATAGCTAATACTTTTCATTATAAGCACTAGGAGACTACAGCTGTATTAACATGAGTATTAATTCTTCTAGTCTCAAATGGCTTTATACAATTGCAAGCACACAGAATTTTAGAAAAAAAAAGCCTTATTGAAAAGACATGAACAAATGGATATTCCTGGTTTCAAAATATTTTTTTCCATCATATTGCTCAAACCAGTAGTGCAGATGTGGTCTTCCCTCCTCCTCCCTGGTGAAGCATTTAATGCAGAAGTTTTAATAAAAAGTTGATGCAACATAATTTAATGAAGACTATTCTTTGCTTGGAATAAGTAAACACTAGGGTAACTAAAAGATCCAAGGCCTTCTTTAACTGACTAAGAAAATCCATGTGATGTTAAAACCATTTTCTGCTGCCAGAATGTTTTGTTTTACAATACCTTGTTCTAGTGATCAAACTGTTTATTTTGCTTTCAGAACCATGTGCACATAGGAGCCAGTCACAGAATGTCTACCTAACAGCTTATGGAAAATTACTGAAAGAAATCATAGATTCAGCTGCTTTTTTGAAAGCCATCTTTCCAGATAGATGATTTTTATTTTTGTTGTAAATGTCATACATTAATGTGCAAGAAAAATGCAAGCTTAAAATGTCAAGGCAAGAAAGTATTATGTGATGAAATATCATCAATGTCAGACTGGAGTATAAAATAATAATGGTTTTCTATGATAATTTACAAGTCTCACTGAAAAGCTAGAAAGCAGCATCTAGTTCAACCTCATGCTTAATGCAACACTACCACCACTGAATCCAGACTGAGTTGCTCAGGCCTTTGCCTGGATCTCAAAAATTGTCAAGGACAGATTTCTGGGATCTCTGCAAGTAATCCATTCCAACAGCTTGACTATCCTCATAATGAAAAATCCCTCATATTTCAATTTATGACCACTGACACTCATCCTTCCTGCTGTGTACAGTTTTCAGTGACCTTGGCTCCACCTTCTTGGTAACCCATTAGATACTCGAAGGATGCTGTTAGGTTCCCCCAAAGCCTTCCCTTTTCCAAGCTGAACCTGTCCAACTCCTTCAGTCTCTCCTCATGGAGTACACACTCCAGTGTATTTTGCCAAGATTTAACTGCAAAACTAGCAATTTTCTTTTGCTCACCTTCTGTAATATGCTAAAGGTAATACAAAACCTCTAATCAAAAGAGTACAAATTTAGGATTTTATACAATTATCAATTAGAACAGTCTGGAAACAGGCTGCAGCAAAGGGTAACATAACTAGAAGTTTGTAGACAAGTGCCACCAGGACAAATAAAATATGTAGTCAAGCTGGGAGGGAATGCATTCTCTGCATATTTGGAAAGGACTCTATTTAAAAAAAAAAAAAAAAGAGAAATGTACTTGAGAAGGACAGTGGGAAATCTGTGTTATATCCTGAAAGAATGCACGTGGAACTACCCAAAAGGGGAAGGGCCAACTGTTTCATAAACTCTTTTTAAGAATAACAATTACAGCAATAAGATTTTGTTTCAGAACAAAGTGATCAATGCCTCCCAGCACACTGTGTCAGTTCCACACATCTCATACTCTTAACAAAACTGAAATTCATCCAAGGACACATGCAAAAACTGAAGCAGACCTTTAGAGAGACATTACTGTCATTTGAAACAAACCACCACCAATTAATTAAATAATTTCTAGAATACAAATACCTTTCAAGCATAAACAGTTTTAGCAATTTACTTTGATAACTTCTCAGTAAAAACCAGCCAAAAGTCCACTTACCTTTTGACTACTACGGAAAGTTTAATTCTAATCTATCCATTTGTTCAGTTTTTTTTCTAACTTAAACCAATTTTTTTTTCTTCCAACGCAGAAACTGTACCACAAGAACATCAGATAATACTTTTGTCAAACCCAAGAAAAGTAACACACGACATGAACAGTACACGATTGAATATGAATTCCTCATTTTGTAAGTGTATGTCTTTTACTACTTAGGAAATAAAAAGATAGTGACATTTTTATATTTCTCTTTGAAAACCCCATTGAAATTTTACAATTTTGAAGCTAATTAAGTTTGTTTGCTTTGTTTTATTAGAAAAAATACTCAGGCAATGTCTACAATCATCTGTCAATTATAAATGACTTACAAGAAACTCATGAAGCAATAAAATTAAAAAAATACAAATACAAACTATATCTGAAACACTTCTATTTGGCAATTTTATAACAAATCCAAAAAAGAAACAAAGATTATGGATTACTTTATAGGTACAGAAAAAGCAGTAGGTGAAGTGCTCAAGCGAAAAAAAAACCAAACACTGCATTTTTTAAAAAATAAAGCCACATCACTACAGATTTTATGAATAATACCCTTATTAAACAACCATTCCAGAACATCTTATATTAGCAGTGCTTTTAATCTGCACTTCATTTAGTCTGATAAGATTTTCTTTTCTGTGTATATACGTAACATTTTTAACCCATTGGAGCTAAGCAAGACTCTCGTGTCAGTACCAATGCAGAACGCATTTTTTTTTTTTTAGGATATGCTCACTTCTGCAACCAAAGGGTTACTTTAAGTTTTATTCTATTCAATAAAGATTTAGTGTAAAAACTGCTGGTTATTAGTTTCACTGTAGTAAATTCCTCACCAATAAGGAGGACTAACTCTGCAGTTTGACTGCATATATCCATACAAATTTTACATATTAGTTCCTTCCACTAGTAAGGAAAAAACTGATTTCATGTTCACTATCAGAAAGGAGCGCCATGAATTAATTATGGGTACTATTCATCCCTCAAAGATTTCTGGGAAGGATGTTCAATGTATTCTTGCCCTTAAAACAGATATTAACAGTAGTATATAGTCCCTTAGGTATGCAAAAGAAGATATTTTTTTTATTGTTAAGGAAGGTGCTTTTTTAAACAATTCTTCTGGCAGCACTAGTGAATTACAATATCCTTCAATATTATTTCTACCATAATATATACATTTTAACTTTCATGCCTCTAGAAAAACATCTACAGTACATTTCATAATATAAAAATATATTACAAATCTGCTGAAATATTTACAAGCAATGTCCTATTATCTATATGCATTTTTGTCTCCATACAAAGACTAACAGGTTAGACACATCTCTATTTGTCAGTTACAAAAATCCATGGCTTCTTGCTTATTAAGCAAGAAAATGATTTTACTTTCCTTTTCAAAGCCAACTTTGGTGCATAAAGGATTGAATTTCTAGATTATTTTTTTAAAAAATACCATTTTCTTTACATCTAGAAAACATTAGGCCAAATAAAAAAGTATACTTTACAAGTAAATGGGGATCCTAAAGGGTCAAAACAGTGAAATAAAACACCAATAACACTAACTGCTTAAGTAGAGGTTTTTCAAAAACCATCCATTGATATGGATCACATAAAAGCAGATCGCATTAACATACTATACTACTCCTGTAAAGGGGGTTAGACATACTGCAACACTCTTAACATCTTTAAACCGTACTATATGTATTCATAGTTGACTGGAAAAGACAAGCATTATTCCATCAACATTTGTTTAAACATTATAATCAAACATATTTTAAGGATCTGCAAAAGTACACGAGATTACAAATGACGAATGATTACTATCCACCATACTCAAAGGGCAGCAGGATAATCCCTTCGTAGCTGTTTTACTGTCTGGTACGTGTTACATTTAGTTAACATTGACAAGAAGCCTAATAGCTTGTTAGCAGTTCTCCTGGGAATTAATTGTGAGTAAATGGTGATGGTTACTTTTTCTTTTCATCAAATATAAACTACTGTATTGACTAAAGAAAAAAGCAGCTTAACGAAGCAAGCATGCAAAGCCTTTTCAGTTGTTCCACTAAGTTGCCAGAAGAGTGTTTGCTCAGTCTCCCACTGTACCATTCCATGAAAATGTGGATATACAGTAATATATTAATATATTCCACGGAAGCATCAACTTCATTCACAGAATGCTTACACTAAGCATAAATATCTAAGAAGAAAAAAAAAAAAAAGGATGGGATTTGACTAATGTGCAACTTTATTTCTAAATCCATTGTCAGTGACTAAGACTGCAGGTGTCCCCGCTTGCTTGGTTTTTACCTCTTCAACCTCTTCTGGGGCATTGTTCTGTAAGAGAAGACAGTATAGCTTTACATAAAGAAACTGAGATGTAAAACTGAGTTTGCTAGAGTATACTATGAAACCATGACTATATAAAATCTACTTTTATTTAATTTGACTAAAACTGAAGCCATTATATTAGTGAAAATTTCAGAACTTCAGATAATTATCTCAAACCATCTATTGGAGTCATCATTGTAGCATGACTCTAATAGCTATCACTGAATTCCTTTAACCTTTTTTTTTTCCTCTTAAAGTTGAAGGTCCAAACTTTGTATTTCTTTTATTTCCCGCAGGTGGTCCCAAAATTCTTTTTAGTCACAATTCGATCTATACTGCTAAAAATCCAGTTAAGTGAGGGGACCTTCATTTTACTTGGGAGAGGTAGAAAAGGTTGCTCATTTTTTCCTTTAAGGACTTAATCCCAAAAAGCATCGCATTTTTATTTTAAAAAGTTCTTTCTTCCTTCCCAAATCAAGGTAATCTATCAAGTTTCGCAAAGGTAATCAATATAAAGTTGATTAACCCCCAAATTAATTATAAAACAGCATCGTGTTAGGCAATTTTAAAACACAATCCAATTTGTCATATTTAAAATTTACTGTTAACATCAGTAATTCAATTAAAGTAAGTATTTTAAATATTTACACTTAGGAATACAGCAGATATAGTATGATTTTTTTTTCATATTGTAAAATAAATTATCATTAATTTGATTAGCGAAGTACACAGAATATTAAAGGTGAACTGAAAGGCTTATCGCATATCAGGACCTCATGTTAGTGTTTCTGCTACGTCACTAGATTTTAAGGAACATAGGAACACTTATAGCAGAAAAAACTACCCTCCCAATCTTCATGAATTTGTAATATAAGCCCATAAATATGTATCTCTGGATGCTCAAAAACTTAACAGTGAATTAAGCATTTCAGATTACCTTTAAAAACTGTACACACTCAGAACTGTGGGTACTGACAATTATGCAAGCACAATAATAAGGGGGGCGGAATCAGGAAATTATTAGAAACAAAATGGATTAGAAGCCAATCTCGATTCCTAATACGACAAATGTGAATGCAGCTTGTAGACAAGTAACATGTACTGTCCCCTTCTGTCCCCCTCTAAAGAATCTTGTATTGAAAAATAACAGTACTTGTAATCAAGTACAGATTTCAAGGTAATACTGAATGTATTACAGTTGAATATAAAATATGTAAAGATAAATTTGGACTTTAAAAAAATTGGTATACAAACCAGTATGTGATCTTAACAGAAGTGATCTTTCAGGATTCCACTGTATGTACCTCCTTTACTAGAATTTCTGTACACCAAGCACAAAAAAGTAAAATACACTTGGTAAATACACATATTCCCCGTTTCTCAGTAACTAGAGTTCAGTTCAAGAAGTTAAGTAATTCTGAAACAATTTAAGACCTCAGAACTTAACTCCTGGACGCTGAAAGGATCAAGGCTCCCTAGTCTGGTGTATAATGCATTAGTAATGCTGAATTTCAAACGTCAAAAAGTTAAGTGAGGCTTAAGACTATATATAAAATAAAATAAAGTTTCAAAATTAGGAAATTACCTGTATATGTTTGGGTCCAGAAGCAAGGCGGTATCTTTTGGTAGTTTTGATAAATGAACTACTTTAGTTTTTAACTGATGTCGCTCACTTTCATTTACCCACACATCAGGCAGACTATGAATAAATAAATAAAATAAAAATATTCAAATAAGATCAACTGGTTTTCTTACCATAAAATTATGCGGTAAATTAGTACACAGGAAGTTTTTTTAAAAAATCTTCACATTTCACCGTTTAAAAAGTATCTTCGCTGAGTGAGGAGAAGACCTTTACACATTAAACTTAAAAGTTTTTCAAATGCCCAGCGTGAAGAAGATCCTAAACAGAATTTAGGTTATTCCAGAATACTAAACCAAACGTAATAATAGCACCACCTTCTCCTTTTCAACAATTTAATGTGAAAAAGGGTGGCAAAAGAAAAAATGGATCTTATGTAATACTTTATTTTACTGGGCATAAAATGCTTCGATGCTGTCAAAAAAGTAAGTAAAGGCCAGAATATACTCCAGGCAATGAGCTTCAAGTTACACTAATTTGCTTGCTCCAAGTTCAAAGCTTTCAATGCCAAAACGTTCAAACTTTGCTGAAGTTAATAGTTCGATTGTCTTCTGAGGAAATCCAGGCAATCAGCACAAAGTATTTTGGCTATGCAACAGTTCTCACTGCAAGATGGAGTACAACTTGGTCTTTCTTCATATGGAATTGTTGCTCCAGTGCCAGTTGCAGTGAAACTTGCAGAAGAGGGCTGGAGATAACATACACAACCAATCTATGTTTTGAACTTGAAATCTTGGAAACTAAACATGCTTACTTCAGGGTTATTGCATTACTGCTTCTTTTACTGTATGCACACTGGGTTTTTAAGGCCCTGCTGAGGTTATCATAAAACAATGTTTTACTAAAAGCCTGCTTTCCTGCCTCCTTCCAAAAGCTAGAACTGACCAAGGCTTTGCAGAACAAACAAGAGATTCGCCTTGCTTCCACTACCAGGGGTGTGGGGAGAGGGGAATAACACTCCCCAAAAAGGAAAAAAAAAAACCAAAAAACCACCCAACAACCTCCTGAAATTATTTTCAGCCCACAGTCTTTTTTTTAATATGACCTAGGAGTCAAAAATTAATTTCACACTTTAGAAAAAAGTTTAAGATTGTAATTAAGAATCTTACTGTTTAGAAACAAGTTTCAAATTGGTTGAATTACTTCAAATTGCACCTGACCAAATAAGTATGAAACTGAGAAAAGCAACATTTAAGACTAACTAAATGAAACAGTTTTATAGGCCCAAAGCTACATACAACTTTACAGATTTTTGCAATTACTAAACTGAATCTCTATTTTTGAGCAACAAAAGTTAGCTGTAACTCATATTCAATTTTTTGGCAAAGCCATCCATAAAGTAAAATGAAACACAGAACTTCTAGTAGGAAAAGGAGTATCTCCAGTGATACTTTCCCCTTTTCAGATNAAAAAAAAAAAAGAGAAGAGGAGGTGGGGCAGGGAAAAAGGTACCACATATGGAGGCAATCTCTATATTTACAAAGATTTAATACGGATCACAAAAGGTGAAAAAAACATCCTAGGACTTTGTTTTCAGAGTAAGTCAAAATTGGTTTTTTGACAAGTAACATTTGGAAGACATCACTAGTCAAGGCTATGTGCTGAAGATGCAAAACAACACAAACAGCAAGTAAGAAATATTTTCACATGCCAAGACTATTTGAAATATACATTAAGACAACAACTCAGCAAGCTAAGAAGTACTGGCACAAAGAATAAATTCCTCCTCCAAAAACAAATTTTAAAAGTTATTTCCCTCTTGCATAGGAAATGGACTAAAGACTAGTATTTACTTTTCCAGAAAAACTACTTAATGTACAGATAACACGGAAGAGTTTAACAGTTTCTCAAGATGACTCAGAGTAGAAACAGTAAAAACATTATTACTAAGTCCATCTGAATGGCTAGCACAATGCAAAGTAATCATCATGACCACATTCAACTTTTCTGTAGGAATATTCACTGTTTAAAACAGATGGATGACATGAGCCATGATGTCTTGGATTTGCTATTCTTAACTGTAATAATCAAGATGAATGTGAATCCATGAAATATTCAATAACTCAAAACTACATCATTCAGTGTAGTAAGTATATAATCTACCTAAACCAACCAAGATGCAAGAAATAGCAATATTAAACATGTTATTCCTTTGACTTGACCAACCAAGTCTACATTCTATCGGGGATGTTTTAGCATTATTGAATGACTTTGTCTTCTCCAATACAGATGTTCTAATATTGTATTCATCTGCACTAGCAAAAAACTCATTTAATTCTATGTTAGACAAAAAGGACTCTGATGTTCTTTATTTACTTTTCATGTTCCCAGTGTTAAATGCTTTTCATCTTAAAATGCAATTAACTATTTTTATAAGTAATATTTCAATAAGAATAATTTCAGAATGTTGTTGCATATAATACTACCAGCTGTTCTAAAATGAAGCAAAGTAGTACACTTTTTACCAGAAATTTTTATTTATTCCCTCTCAAACTGAATTGAAACTTGCAGGCTAAAAATGCTACAATGAGGAAAAAGCTACAGACACATTACAACCACATCAAAATGCCAAACGTTGCAGATAACCTAGCAGCCTTAGTCCTCTACAGATATACTCGCACTGCCAAGTTCATCCTACTGCACATGACTAACATGGGACACTACAAAACTCAGCAATTTAAACCATTTCACCAAAACCAAGGTAAATTTCTGTTATGCTAAGGCTTTACATTCACCATCCCACTCAATCACTTAAAAGCAGCACTGAATCTAAAAGTTCTCCTTGTTTTAAATGTTGATTGCATAGACTATTTCATCTGAAATGTAGATATCTACCTAATGAATTCTACCAATTTAGAAATATCTCCATGCAAAACCGAGTTCCTTTTAAGAAAAGGCCTCTAAACCTGCATGCCCTCCCTAATGATGCAACTATTAATCTTCGTGTGAGCTAATTTCTCAGTAAGCTCCACCTTAATGTGAACTAAATGACCCAGTAACCTCATCTGCATGCAGGACTATGGATAGGAATCAGTATGTAGCATACAGAACCAAGAAATAAATTTTGTTATGATTATTCTTACTCTTTAAGGGAAGAATAGTTCATGACCTTAAAAACTGTGGAAAACATGGTGCATACAGCTACTGCTTCTCCTAAAAATACTTTGCCTACTTCTTTCTCTAAAGCATAGTGGAAACAAAGCTTTTATTCTATTAATCCACATAATTAACATCAAAATATGTACATATACATTATTTTCTGTATCAGAAGAGAATGATATCTCGGCTATTTCAAAGTAGATAAATAACTTCTAAAGTCTGTTTACTATTTCATATGTCTCAAGTCTACCCGAGGACTGCAGCTTAGTCCTGCATTACACAAGGTTACACATTTGGAATGAAGCAGAACTCTGAAAATCTAAGAGTTAAAAAAAACCAGCCAAGCATACTGGAGGGGTATTCCAAGTTCCAGTGAGAGAATCCAAAGCAACAGTAAGATGAGATGGATACCTTAAAGGCCCCTCCGTGCTTATGATATGGTTAAATTAGGAGATCCCAGCAGCTCAGGGGAAAGCCATCCCCGTGCTCCGGAAAAAGAGCCGGCGGGGGAGAAAACCGGCTTGGTTAGTAGAGACATCTCTAGGGACATCAGGAAGAAGAGAAATATTTTTAGGCTATGGAAGAGGGGGCAGGCCTCTTGGGTGGACTACAGGAGGGAAGTCAGATTGTGTAGGGAAAAAATCAGAGAGACTAAGGCTGAACTAGAACTCAGGTTGGCTAAGACCGTGAAGGATAATAAGAAAACCTTCTACAAATATATTAATAACAAAAGGAGAACTAGGGAGACCATAGAGTCCCTTTTGGACACAGAGGGAACAACAGTAACAGGGGATGAGGAGAAGGCTGAGGTACTTAATGCCTTCTTTGCCTCAGTCTTTAAT
>WAAB01014573.1:0-134810 GCA_013389865.1 Piaya cayana | reverse complement strand
TAGAGATTAGGAGGAAGTTTTTTACGGAAAGGGTCATTAGGCACTGGAATATGCTGCCCAGGGAGGTGGTTGATTCGCCTTCCCTGGAGGTGTTTAAGTTACGGGTGGACGAGGTGCTGAGGGACATGGTTTAGTGTTTTGTGGGAGTGGTTGGACTCGATGATCCAATGGGTCTCTTCCAACCTGGTGATTCTGTGATTCTGTGAAATTGTGGCACCTAGGCTAAGATTCTTGTAGTACTACTGTTCCACTGATGATTGGCTTACCCACTGATTTATCATGATCCCAAAATACTTCTAGGTACTGAAAAACATACAAAGTTGTGCCAGCGATAGATTTTCTTATGCATATGGCTAGCAAAACCAAACTGAATTGCCCATTCAATAAACTAAGACGACCTTGCTATTAATATCCATAGTAACAACACGCATCAAAACCAGCTTCGAATTTACCTGCAATTCAATGGGAGTCTAAAGACTTGAAAGCTAAAGTAAAAATCAATTAAAGCATTCTTTAATTTTAAGTTGCAAATTACTTTTTAAAAAGCACTTTTAAAAATATGAACATAACAATTTAGTGACATGCCCCACTGCAAATCTTTCCCCATTTAAATCTTGTATAATATCACCAGCAAAATACTCACATGTCCTCTGGTGTCCAGTGAAGCAAGAGCTTTATTTTTCCAGAATCTTCTTTTCTTTTAGCTATTACCTGATAAGTACATAAATCATAATTAAAATGAAATCTGCCCATTTTTTGACCAAAAAACACTGTTGTTCATATTCAGCTGGATGTTTGTAACAGGCAAACTGTTTTAGTCTTTGAAAGCTAGAAAGGTAGAATGCACTTAGCACTACTCAAGTCATTCCTTTCAAGGTTTAATATTTTCCTTTTAACATTTGTCTACTGAGTTGTTCCTCAAAAAAAACCCCAATGCTTCCAATATGAAAGTATTTCAAATTTTTCATCTACTCCAAAAACTTTGAAGAACAAACAAATAAGCTCTATAAATATGTTCATATTATTCCACAAGACACCTATATAAGATTAGAAAAACTGATATATCTTACAGTTCAATCATAGCATGGTATAAGAATAAAATCTTCTATGATAAACACTTGGACATCTGGGCACTTCATATGTTTAACTTACTAGGTAACCTTCACTTATTCCTTTTCAACACCTAAACCAAGCTCTGAATGAGGGAATGGCAAAGGCTACTTGAAAGAACTTACAGGTTTACAGAGATTGTTGCATGCACAAGGAGCACTCTTAACATCGTAAAGGTTTCACTTGCTACTACAGTCATATAAACAACAAATCAAATGACACAAAGACCTGTCAAGAACTGATAAGGGTTTAAGCAGAACATAGGTAACTCCACCCATAAGGTCCCACACAAGAAGTGAGAACTCCTTTCTCACAATTTCTCATATTAGCTCACAGTAGACTACCTCATAAGACACTCTCACTGAAAATGAAGTTTTTAGGTGTGGGATCCTGAAGCTAGACACCAGCCAAGATAAAGTTATAAACACACCAAGAGAAAGTATAAGAGAAATCTGTTCAGTCAGGTATAAATATATTCTCTAACACTGGCATTCAACAGAATCATAGAATCATCAGGTTGGAAGAGACCCACTGGATCACTGAGTCCAACCATTCCCATCAATCACTAAACCATATCCCTCAGCACCTCATCCACCCATCCCTTAAAACACCTCCAGGGAAGGTGACTCAACCCTCTCCCTGGGCAGCCTGTTCAGTGCCCAATAACCCTTTCCGTGAAAAATTTCTTCCTAATGTCCAGCCTAAACCTCCCCTACTGGAGCTTGAGGCCATTTCCTCTTGTCCTATCCCCTGTCACTTAGGAGAAGAGGCCAGCACTCTCCTCAAGGGAGGGTAGGCTTATCATAGACTGGATAGAGTGAAGAAACATTTTACAATAAGGATGGTGTAACAGTGGAACAGGTTGCCAAGGGAGGTAGCAGAGACCCCATCCCTGGAAACATTCAGGGTCAGGTTGGGTGGGGCTCTGAGCAATCTGATTTAGTTTAAGATGTCCCTGCTCCTGCTGGGGGGTTAGGTTAGATGACCTACAAAGGTCCCTTTCAAGCCAAACCATTCTGTTGGTCTGCAATTCTACAATATTTTGAAATAGTCAAAACCAAATAAGTTTATATAAAAGATGTAATAAAAATTATCCACTTTTATCACAGTTAGTGCAATGAAAGTTTCACCATACCCTAAGGAGGCTACAATCAGAAATACAGCTATTAGGCAGACAAATATAAAATTGCAAAAATTAAAACAACTTAAAAACAACTGAAAAAAAATTTTGCTACTTTGACATTACTAATCAAAGCTTTACAGTCAAGCCAACAAAAATTACAACTGAAATGAAAGAAATCTAGCATGTCTGCAATAGCAATGCTCTGAAGACCTTAAGTTGTTCTGTAAAGATCTACAGTCCATTTAAGTTTTCCATTTTCATGTAATTCAGTCAGCAGATGTATGCTTAATACTGCTTTATTTAAAAAAAAAATTACTTTATTCCATAAATTTCATGCAATATCCCAGAAACAAAAGGTAAACTTAATTTGAATTTATCTCCCCAAAGGAAAGGTGCATCAAAGCTGGCTCAAATCAGAAATGGAGTTCTGCTGACCTCTTCTGGAAAAAGAGAAAAGTGTCACCCTCTAAGTTGGCTTGCACCTTTATTTTATTCACTTATTACATTTCAAACTTGTAAGATTTCGAAACATTTGTAGCTAGTATCAATACATGTGATGGCTGAACTGAAACACCTCAAAAGTTAAAAACAGTTCAGTAATCAATTGTTCTAGAGAATTAATTCTAGCCATTTCAATCAGCTAGGTAGAGGAAACGGCAGAGGATGAGGTAACCTATAAGCTGCGTTTTTAAATCAGTTTTTTAACATCTGCTTTTTAGGTTAAATAGAAGTGCCTGACATTTGCCATCTAACAATTCAGAGAACCTAAGTACTAATAATGTCACTACAATTAAAAAAAGTAAGCAGGAAAAGAATTCATAATGAAGTCAAAGGTGAACTCTAGGTGGCAAATACATTTCTTTAACAAGGCTTTACTGGTGATTGCATTCTACAGCTTTCCTATCTAAAAAGAAAAGGATGGTTTTAAAAAATATACAAAAATAATAGAAATGCCTTTTCATAGGAGATGAAAGGCACCGCTTCAAGATTCTTCACATTAGTAATTTTTCACTAGGGTACTGATCCTGTACAATACTGTGCTGACAGTATTTTTACACTGCATAAATGAGAAATTCCTACACAATTCCTGTCAGTTTTCAGACAGGAAAACTATTTTACCTTCATGTTTTTCATCTTTCAAATTAATGTCCCTGATAATTACACATTTCTTCTTCATTTCAACATGGACCACACAAAGCATATTACACTATTTAGCCAGCCATTCAAACTCAGGGTCCTAAACCTCCTAAGTCACAGCAGCATTGAATGATTTGGATTGTAAAGGGACCTTAAAGATCATCCAGTTCCAACACCCCTGCCATGGACACCTCCCTCCAGACTAAGCTGCTCAAGGGCTCCATCCAACCTGATCTTGAACACTTCCAGGGAGAAGGCATCCACAACTTCCCTGGGCAAACTGTTACAATGCCTCAACACCCTCACCGTGTAGAATTTCTTCCTAGTGTCTGATCTAAATTTCCAATTTAAATTTCCCCCTCCAATGTAAAGCCATTCCCCTTCACCCTATCACTACAGGCCCTTGTAAGAAGTCCCTCCCCACCTTTCTTCTAGGTCCCCTTCAGGTACTCGAAGGTTGCTATAAGGTCTCCCTGGAGCCTTCTCCAGGGTGAACCACCCCAACTCTCTCAGTCTGTCCTCATAGCAGAGGTGCTCCAGCCCTCTGATCATCTTCATAGCCCTCCTCTGGACCTGCTCCAACAGTTCCATATCCTTCTTATGTTGGGGATTCCAGAACTGGGCAAAATACTCCAGGTGGGGTCTCAGGAGAACAAAACAGAGGGGGACAACCACCAACATCTACCTGCTGGCAACATGACCATTAGCTCACTAACAGCGTACATTCACAAGATTGCTTCTATTCTACCTTCTCATTTTAAAGCAGATTATAGGCTGAGTCTCATCAATATAGCTGACGTCCAGCACAAGCTCATATAATTGCAGCAGCACAGTTGCTAAAACAGGACTGCAGTGTGCAGCCCAGGGTTGGAATCTCTTATAAAAGTTCTCCCACTGGTACAATCTCTCCCTCAACTGAGGTCTAAGCAATTTCAGATCTAATCAACTCCCTACCATCCCGAGTGACACATACACGGATAAGCTAAAAGGATTTTCAACACTTCCTTCAACTTAATATAAAGTAGTTTCAGACCACATTTCTCTCCCTAATTCCATCTCCATACGAATTATTCCAATAGCCAGAGGTGAGTTTCCACAACCAAACAGTCTGTCTGGATAACCTTACAGATTAATGCAAGCTGTGAATTGAAAGAGAATTTGCTTTTCTCACAGTACTGCAAAATCCACATTGGCCAGGAAAACTAGAATGAGGTTTAAGTACAGGAACATCTAAGCCACCAGCAATTCTCCACTTGCAGCTGGTGCTCAAAGCACAAAGTTCAAGAATAATCATTTGGGAAACATTTCTAATACAGGCCACAGATACTTACAACAATCATCAATCTTGTAGAATAGGCGAAATAAGTTTCATGCATATAAAATCTTTTATTTATGGAAAGAAACTGACAGTTCAATAGTTTGAATAATGAATTAAGGTTCAGTCATAGCTGAAGACAGCATTCCTTTCTTGGACCACAGTTCATTTTGCATCAGTCTGTCAATTTACAAAGCACGTCCACTATCATTTCGTCCCATCTCAGTTATCTTCTTCAGCTGAGTTTCTACCTTTTATGTGCCTTTATCTCTCTAACTGGTTAAGAAAACCTGAGATTATATAGCTTTTTGAATTTCTGATCCCTATAGATCAATTCAGTACTCCCACTCACCCACCCATTTTGAACTTCCCTAAATTAATAATGGTGTCTATCCTACCCAAACACAAGTGAAATTAACAGAATATGGGACCAGGACTAAAGGTCAGCTCACTCCTGGCACCTCCCTCCTACTAATTCACTGACATTTTGGTGGTGAGTTTATTTAAAGAAAAATTTAAGAAGGGGGACAACCATGCATTTATTCAGGATTATACCTTTTACACTGAGAAAATGTAAACACACATTTCAGATCAGTATCTTTAAATATTCAACTACATAGATACCTTCAAGACATTCTTTGTCATAAATTAGCAGTCACTCATTACTATGGAAAAGCCATCTAAACTGCATTCTTATTTAGAAAATATAACCAAATCTTCCTGCAACACATACTTGCTGTTAGATATTCCCCCAAGCATATCGGACAGGATATGTTGCATGCTAACCAATTTGTGAGCTGGATAAACTAACAGTAGTTTTAAAAAGTTAATTTATTAATAGAATTGGACATAATATAAAATACCCACTAGTACTAATTTCTGCCTAAATGCATAGAAAACCAGAAATCTTTCTGAAGTATTAGATTTTTCAGACACATAGGTAAACAAACAGAATACATAACATATGTACTTACAGTACTATGAAATACAACACTGTGGCCTTTCCCTAAACTTTCTATATGTGCTGAGAGGTTAAAGCAGATGGCTCGATGTCTAATAGCATCCAGTGTTTGTGCATCAAAGAAGTCATGAGGTCTTGCTAGAAAAAAAGAGAGATCCTTAGCATTCAACACAATGAAAGCATTCAAACATATTCAAGCATGTAAAGAAGTCTGAAGTCTCATCAGTGTATCATTTACATTATGGCAGCAGCACTATCTTGTCAAAGATCTGTAAATGTTAATTTAAGTGAGAGGAAGAAATTACTCCAAGAGGGACAGGATTCATCAAAGTTTGTTCAAAACATACTCCTTCAAGCCTAAATAACAGCTATTTTGACCAACTAAATTACACTTGCTCATTCTTCTGAAGTTTCAAGTGAATTCATTCACTCTTGATCTTAAAAATTAAGAACTCATTAGTTTTGCTGAGTACCTCTGGGAACATACATTACAATCGCCTTTTTTAAAAAAAAATAATAATAATTCCCAGTACAAAGAAACTAAACCCAGAACTCATTAATAAATGTGAGTTCTAATTTAATGCAAAACCAGCCCAATTAGCTTGTGATGTTTATGGCAACCTAACTTGCTAAGTCACCCTGAAAGTCCAATCACTGGCTCCTATATTTACTGCTGTGGCTTTTTAAAAAAGAGAAGTATTTCAAATCACAGTAGTGCATACAAACATCTTAAACAGATCTGTACTTATACCATATTTTTTTAACTTCATTAAAAACAATCTACTCTGAGTGATTTATAATCACTAGAAACACCAGCTATTTCCAGTGAACACTGGGATACTGCAAATAGATTAACAATGGCACTGAAAACAAAACTGCTTGGTACTGTAGTGAAACACAAGGCAAAGCATTAAGTAAAAATTATTATGAATACAAAGAAAACACTAACTCATCAAGAAATTTTTGATTGCCAATGAGTAATAATGTTGAATAGTCATTGTGAAAAACTTCATACTAGTACACGTTTTTAATTACAAATTATCATTCCAGGTTCTATGATTATTAGTAAACAGGTTATTTTCTAGCTAAGAAGCACCAATTGCATCATGCACTACACATCAACTTATCATTAATAAAGTGCAATTAACATCCATCTGATATGGCTGGACTCAATTATTCCAGAGGTCTTTTCCAACCTGGCGATTCTACGATATTATACAAGCAGTCTAAAAGCAGCAGGCAATAAAGCTGTCTTCCTTTTAGAGAAGAATTTTTATAGTTAAGTGTTCCCCGAATTGTAAAAAATTACTGAATTCTGATTTGGAGAGTAAAGAAAGTCTATTAATTCTACACTAAAATACTTTAAGTAAAAATCAACTGCTACCGGGCACATATTTGCATGCTGCAAGAAATACTTCATACAAGTTTTAAAAAACATACTATAGAGAAGAATAATAAAATTACATGAGCAAATAAAGTATGAAAGTATTCAAATTTTAAGCCTTATCTGAGAGCATTAATTCTCTGTACAACACACTTAAAATAAAAATAACAATGGGATTTAATATTACATTATTGACTATGTATTATCCTTTAATCTGCAGAAACAATTACCCTAATTTTGTTGTCTTCCTTTAGAACAACTTAAATGTTCATTTTCACCAAGATTATCTACCCATTATTTCAAAACAAACTACAAATTCCACCTCAAGCTAGTATTTGCTACACTTTTGGGACCAACTCTTGTTAAGCATTCATCTGTACATTGTCATGTCCTCACTCTTGGTAGGATACTGACAATTACACTATCATGTCACTGAAATGTTTTCTTGCTGCAAATGGTAATAGAGAACAGCAGTTCATGCTGCACATGGTCAGTGATGCAAGCATATCAATATTTTATAAATAGTTATGGAGGAAGGGAAGGATGGTAGAAAGGAAAAGATAACCCCATCTTTTTGCTTTTGATTTCACATAATCAATTTCTTCAGGATTTAAGACTGGATAATATTTAGGAGATGCAGAAGAGAAAGGGCACAATTTGCCAAAGACCTATGAACAGTTTTATTTACTCCTTATTGAGTGTTAATATTGTATCTTCTATCTATTCCCTCAAATGAAATTCCAAGTAACTAAAACACAGTCTTACTGTAAGTTACATGAACAGTACATTTCCTTATATCACATTTCTTCAGTTATTATGTTCATTAATACTGTCATCTGCAAAAACAAGTGACAATGTGGTAAATATAATCATACAAATTTCTGCAAAGTTTTTTGGTAGCTTCAGAATAGCAACACTATGACCAATTTTAGAGATACACTTTTTCTTTGGCTCTATCTCTAAATGATGGACTATGTGGTGCAGTGAATGTGTATAAGGTTATCAAGAAGAATAAGCAACCTAGTGACTGTAATCCTAAATTATTCTGCAACATCAAAATTTATACGACAAATCAAATGGTGTCCACAGCAGCACTAATATAACCAGCTGTAAGGGCGTCTATAGTAAAACATGCTTTCACTATAAAAGTACTAATCTCCAAATTTAAAAGAACATATACTGTTTACAGACAGGAAAAAAGAAATACAAAACAGTTCAACTGTAAGATGTTAAGAAAGAAGAAAAAAAAATGAAGTAACAGTAAGAATTCTCTTTATAGTCTAAGCTAGATGATCATGTTCTCATCACATATAAAGCCACAATAAGAGGGGTTTTTTTGTTTATGCAGTAATGTAATGCAAAAGCATGTTCTATATCTGAAGGTTAACACCGAGAAAGCAAATCCACTGATCAGTATTTAAATAATCAAGAATGTATACACAAGGATACTTCAATAACAGGAAGTATTAGTAATCAATTGCCTATATTTAGCCACTCACACCTTAAAAAAAAAAATTAAATCATGAGGAAGTAGAGAAAACATGTTGACAACAATTTTTTTCAGGAGAAAAACCGTTTTGTGATGAAAAACTAATTTTTTTCCTCAAAGTTACTTGTGAAAGACTTAGACTGTATACTATCTACATGTTACTTCACATCCTTTTGCAGTCACCTCTTGTAACACCGCTTGCAGATAAACTGGCACATAAGTTCAACATGTCTCCTTTTGGACACCTTTAAAATATCTAAACGTAAGCCTATGTTCCTGGCTTTATATATTCTATACTGAAAATACTTTATGTTGTTATCTGGTTGCTTTGGCTTCTTAGATAGGGGTCCTTGCCCTCCACCATTCTTACCATACAGACAAAACACACAAGTTTGCAGACTTCATTCTCTGACTAAAAGTTAAGCTAAGCTAAAAAACAGAAGGAGAAGAAAAATTTTATCAGCACTTTGTGAGGTTCACCTAATCAACAACAATCCACTCACTGTTTTAAAGAAAAGGTACCAATACTTAACATTGTCAGACAATGCCATCAACTTTGGACACGTTTCTGGGTCACATATCCTCCGGAGAAATACACTACAGTAGTCAGTTCCCAACTCAAGAGATCATTTTTGCCTGAAGGCAAAATTCTACAGCCAACATTACATTTGTCTCAAGAGGCAGGAAGATAAAAAATTGCTTGAGCTGTCAAAATTAGAGGAATTCTTGAAGTTCACAGTTTTAAGATGTGTTTAATGATTTCATTTGTTCCCACATACTTTAGAATACCCAAGCATTTCCAAAAAAATGCTGCATAACTGTCACAGTGTGGAAGACAGACATGGGAAATAAGCTATTCAGAATTCCAGGTAACACTGTAACTTTTCACAATAGGCTGCTTTGTGTTCAAGGCAGAAATATGACTACTGCTTAATAAATTTCAGTTGCTTAAAACACAGGTGAGGTACCAAGATAAGAACAACGACAATCATGATACAGTAATCATGGTAGAGTAATCAGGTAAGACCACTCGTATGTGCATCCACTGTTGCAGCACTACTTGAATAATTAGTAGCTGTATTTCCCCACAGAAACAGAAAGATCAGTACAGTCAAGTGTTCTGCCACAGAAAAGTTCTGGAAAAATAAGAGTAATTGCTGACCCAGCAAAGTAGCATAAGTTCTCCCAAGACACCATCCTTAAAATCCTAACCCCAGGCAGGAGACAGGACTGAAATAATTGCCTGCTTATGAACAGAGTTCTACTTCTTCAGACAATATGAGATAGAACAGGCCCAGTGGTTCATAACAGAAGTATCTTGCACTCTTCTCTAATACTGGAAGGTTGATTTTATTCCACAGGTAAAAAACAACAGAAGTTTCATTTTCAGCTGTTGACATATAAGCAGGAAAAAAATCTAAATGGCTTTTGTCATGTCTCTACTCCAAAAAGCAATTGTCACAATGACAGTTTAAAATTAGTAAATAAACAGTTCAGTATTAAAAGAGCTGCATCCAAAGCAATTATAAAACAAAGTTAAACTTCTACAATTGCCTAAGCTTCTCAACCATTTCTGTACATTATCATGTCTAAATAAATTTGACAGTTATTCGTTTAATGCTAGACAACTTGAGAATCAAACAACTGGATCAAGATGGACTAGAAAAGGAACTGGTTAAGTGATTATTACTTGCTAGAGAAAACAATACAAGTTAAAAGATAAACCATGCTAAGCACATTAGTTCACACAGCTTAAGAGAACAGCAACTGTGTGGAAGAATATTAAAAAAAAACACAAGTCAAATCTGCCCAAAATTATATCATGGTTTGAGAATCATAGAATCACTAGGCTGGAAAAGACCCTTGAGATACAGTCCAGCTATACATGCCCACTACTAAATCATATCCGTAAGCACTTCTTAAGTACCTCCAGGGATGGAGACTCAAATCACCTCCCTGGACAGCCTGTGCCAGTGCCCAACAACCCTTTCGGTGAAGAAATACTTATTAATGTCTAATCTAAACCTCCCCTGGCACAACTTGAGGCCATCACCTCTTGTCCTATCACCTGTCACTTTGGAGAAAAGACCAACACCTACCTCACTACAACCTCCTTTCCAGTAGCTATAGGTAGTGATTAGGTCTCCCCTCAGCCTCCTCTTCTCTAGACTAATCAATACCAGTTCCCTCAGCCCATCTTCACTAGCCTTGTTGCCCTTCTCTGGACACACTCCAGGACATCAATACGTTTCTTGTAGTGAAGGACCAAAAACTGAACACAGTATTCGAGATGCAGCCTCACCAATGACAAGCACAGGGGCAGAGTCACTCCTTTGGTCCTGTTGGCCACGCTGTTTCTGATACAGTCCAAGGTTTTCTTGGCCACCTGAGCACACTGTTGGCTCATGTTCAGTTGGCTGCCAACCAACACCCACAGGTCCTTCTTTGCCACACAGCTTTCCAGCCACTCTTCCCCAAGTCTGCAGCACTGCACAGGGTTGTGTCATTCCACATACAGTACCCAGCATTTGGCCTTGTTAAACCTCATTCCATTGACCTCAGTCCATCAATCCAGCCTCTTCAGGTCCCTCTGTAGAGCCTCCCTGCCCTCAAAGTAGATCAACACTTCCTCCCAGCTTTATATCACCCATGAACTTTCCAAGTTATGCTCGTGAAACTGTCATTAAGCTAATGAAATGAACTGCCTGAAAGACAGCTTATATAACATGCTTTTATCTCCAGTATATATGAATCTGCAGTGCTGAACTTCAGATCTGATCATCACTACACATACAAGTTTCCAACAGTAATATAGTTACTAAACAAAAAGTGACTCCAAAATTAAAAGAATCTTTAAAATGTGAACTCAAACTGCTGCCCACAGAAAAGTGATCTTTTCTAATGAACACAAATGCTTTACCCACACACAGGCACAATCTGGAATTCTTTCCCCCCCATTACAAGAGATACCAACACTATAATGCCGAAGATCAACTCTACCAGACCAACATCTGCAGAGAAACAACTACACTGAAGAGGAACTTCCTATCTAAGACAAAACCTCTGAAGAATTTCTTCTTCTGGAAATACTTACGTAATGATCGTCGTCTCTTGTTCTTCAGCTTTCTTCTTTTATTCATTCCAGCTTTAGATGGAGATTCCTCTTTGGCCTTTGGTTGACTGGCAACTTTTGAAGAGTTCTGCTGGCTGAAGTGTGTGGGCACATGTCGGGCAAGTCCTCCCTGAGATGCAAAGCTGGCATTGCACCCACCAACTACACACTAACGAGGAAAACCAAAACAAAACAAAGAACAACTGTATGAGCACACTATATGGCATTCATTCATGGGAGTTTGATAGATCTTTTAGACTCACTTTTCTGGCTCAACCTCCAACACACTAAAAGAAAAAAAAATTCTCAATGGCCATGCAGTTCTTGAAAAGAAAACGAGAATCAATCTGAAATGCATTTCTAGCTGAACTTCATAATTCTTAGTAACTGTTCCATGGTATAACAACTTTTTTCTATGCCATATTATATTCTATAATATCATATATCATAAGAACAATCTTTAAAAAGGCACTAACAAATTCTTCCCACAGAAAATAAATGCTTCTGAAGAATTTTGCCCTTCATAGGGCAACATCCCCTTGTCTTTCATAATAACAGACTGCTATTCTGTATTTCTCAACAGTTCTCCCATCTTCTGCATTTGATAATGGTAATGTTCTTTCATGTCGTCCTTTCTTGCAAGGGGGAAGAACAAAAAAAAAATGTGGGTAAGGATGTATTTTTTTTCAAACCTGAAATAGTTTAACACTTTTTGGAAATGCTATACAAAGTCAATAAACAGTTATCTTAAAGTACTGGCTAAAATTTCGACTTCAGTAACTTGACAGTTGTATTAATTACATATAACATTTATTCTGGGATGCTAGTATTACTTCAAAAGGTATTTAAGAAAATATTTATTTAAAGAAAACAGCTTCCCTTTCTGAAATGGAAAAATAAGAAATGATTAAACAATAACTGAGCAGGAACACAAACTGCAGGATACATGCAAGTAAGCTAGTAGTGGCTACAATAACTTTTGGTGGGTTTTTATGCATTTGTTTTATATTTACAATAATCTCATTGGTAAAATGGGTAAATTATGCTGTTCAAAAGGGAGGCACAAACATTTTCTCTTGTGCTCTGAGCTTAAAGGGGTAACAGAAACGTGATTTTAAGATACACTATTCTATCATATGGTTGAAATAAATCGTTTATCCACGACTGATTTTTCTTCTGATCTGGAGAGTAGCAGTGGGGCAAATGAGTTGATCAGCCAGTTGCAAAAAAACCTATCACCACTCTGAACTATTCAAAAGTTCTCCTTCCACATCTGTTGTGCTACTCCCACTTCTTCCCTTCTTTCTGTACCTCTCTTCTCTACCACTTCCCAGAAAGGAGGTAAGGCAGCTCCAACAGGAGTTCAAGAACAAGTAATGCTATAACTATATACATAGTGCCAAGTTTTCTCTGAAGATTTATGATGAATTTTGCAAGCTCTTAGGGTAATCTAAAAGCCTGCACATTTGATTAAGACAAGAAAACAGCAGAACACTACTCAGCATGTAGTGTCCCTAAAAAACAACCATGTGTTTTCCACCTGCAGGTGGAGAATTGAAAAGCCTTTTCCTGCCTTAGACCTAGCAAATGGCTTTCCACAATCATCATAAAACAATACTGTGTCCATGAAAACAAAAACCTGTGTTATCCCAAGGACTTAATAGTTGTGGCAGGACAAAAAAATGTGTATATATATTCTAAGACAGTAAAAGAGAAGAAAAAAAAAGAGGAGGGCATTTTTCACATTTTTATTTGTCCTTTTGTTTTGTTTGTTTTAAGCAAAAAAAGACTTTAAAGGAAGTTAGGGAGAATTTTTCTAAGTACTGAGATGACTACAAACACAATTCTCTGACAAAAAGCTTTTGGATCCTTCACACTGTATTTGGTCCCTCCCTGTCTCCTTATTCATAAGTACCTTAAGAACTGTGAAAATTATTACCAAAAACCTACCTATGCCTTTTTACCTTGCCCTACAATTTCCCATGTTCAAACAACAGCAATATTGTAGACTTATTTCACTGTGACTTCGAACATAAGAAATCCCAGCACATCCATGAGATACAAAACACTCAAGATACTGATCTCATATAGTAACCTCAATGCAATATTTATTTCTTACAATTAATAATGAAGATTAAAATTTACACCTATAGAATCACAGAATGGTTTGTGTTGGAAGGTTTCTGTGTGAAGGCATTAATCACAAATTATCTACAGAAGCTACCACTTACTTTTCTTGCTCTGCCCAAATTTTACTTTCAAAGGGTACAAACCAGCATTCTTAACTTTTCAATACAGGCAACTTACAAGTAAAGATTATCTTTTTCCTGATAGCCTACTTATAGTCTGCAGCCAGAGTATGAAATATTTGCAGATGCTGTTACATTCAGATAGTGCAGAGATACATGAGAAACCACCTGATCACATCATCAAGAAATCAACAGCTGATATATCAAATATGACACCAAATGCCTTTGTACTAGACAGAAAATAGTAGAAGAGGAGAAAAATCTTACCTGTTTTTTCTTTTTTTTTTTTCTCTAAAATAATATATCCAGCAATCCGTTACTAATGGGTAAAGTCTCTTCTCTCCAAAGATAAAGGAGCAGTTCAGGCTGTCACTTCAGGATCTCTGGACGGTAAGTCACACCAAATCAGCTTCCCACCAGATAATTATACAGATCTAGAGGACTTCTAATAAATCAAACTCAACTATTACGCACAACTTTAAACCAATCTCTACATTTTCCCCCCAAAACCTAAATCTCAAAATTTTGCTTTCTATTTCCACAGATTGGGTCCGGATTGGTGGATATGTTACTTCAAGAGAAAATAAGTCAGGACATTAGAAGTTTCATTTCTCCAGTGTACCCATACCCACCACTATTAATGGGCAGTACTGACCAGTGATTTTTACAAACAGGATATAAAAAATATTTAGCAATACACTTTTTTCTTAATTCAAAATAACCAAATCTCCTTTTTAGAGTACTCAATGTGCAATTTTTTAGACATCTGACTAAACCTTCTTCTTATTGTCTCAACATCTAAGTGTTCAGGCAGAATGCGTTTACGTTTTCTACCTGCATCTGTAGTGCTCTAATGGACAGAAGATATTCTGCAAAGAGCATAACAAATATTCCAAGTGAGAACTGAAGCTGCTAGGCTATGCTTTCCAGATTTCCAACATCTTACCCTACTGAGAGGCACACCAAATATAGTCAACCCTTCATGACTTCTGGAAGTAACAGGCAATAGAATGAGCACAAAATTCCATTCTTACTATTACTTTCCCACCTTTTAAACAAAGAAAGAAAGCCTCCAATAAACCCACATGCTGTTATTCATTGTTATTGAAAGACTTTACCCCACATGAGCAAATTTTGCATGACTGATCTTAAACATTAAGGGCATACACACTGCAATCAGTATGTGAAAGCAGCTGGTAACATACCCACATGCAGTCTTACATTTACAGAGGATGGCTATATATAATTACTTTGCATAAAAGTCTCCCCACTCGTTTGTGCTCATTCTACCATTTGCCCTTTCATTGTGCCTAACTTCTTGTACTTGGTCATCTAGACTATATCTGAAGAGTTCATTTGATATATTTTCAAGTAACATTCACCTTGTACACCAACAAAGCAAGGTGAGCAGTACCTCAAATAAAGTTGGCCGAGGAGGAGGGAAAATGCTGGAAAATGCAAACTGTCACAGTACATTAACTATACAAATACTTATTATTTGTAACAGCCATGTTTAAGGCAAGGAAGATAGAATTTTTTCATTACTTTGTCTCAGCTTGCCAAAGATTGTTACTGGCACTGGTAAACTCAGATTACACCTCTAGAACCACCTGTCTACGTGTTCTCAAAGTCTGAAAGTTTTGAAGTTGCTGAATCCTCCCCACAGAAACACCACTATATGTTGATACTCCACAACATTACACCAATTTGTGAAAAGCTGCAAAAATTACATAACAGAACTAAAAAAGAATGGTAGGGTTTTTCCTCTCTCAACTCTGAATATACAGCATGAATATACTAAAAGCCTTCAAAAAACAATGACATGCTGAGAATATCTACATAAAATGAATGTCTACAATGACAAAAAGATGAAAGGATGGCTAAAATCAGACTGCAACAAGGAAAAATTCCAACAGCACAAGAGCCATGAACTTCAGGTTTTAAGAGGAGCAGCATAACTTTCAAGATACCTCCTAACAGTGGCGCAAAGAAGGCCAGTAAGTTATCAACCAGAAGCATGTTCTGTAAGATCAGTCTGGTTTTTGTTCCTCTTGACAAGAAAAAACAAACTAGGAAACAATGCTTACCAAACGTAGCACTGGAAAAGCACACTGCTTTTCAGAAATCATATTTGACTACAGACTGAGAACTAGCTGCAATGCTAATGCTAACCGTCCCATTTAATGGACACTTTCCTTTCGGTGAAGGGATTGGTGGGTACCACAGGAAAAGATACTTCATCAGTAAAAAACTTAGTGACGATGGCCTCAAAAAAACAAGCAAAAAATCCATCCATGCTTTCCACAGGAAACACAAGGTCATCAGTATTAAAAACTTAGAAAAAAAGGGAGGGAATAAGCAGGAAAGCAATGACAACTAAAGGGGAACTACCCACAAGTCTAGGCATTTTGGATTTTTTAGGTTAGTTCAGCAGGTGACTGATATAATAAAAATAGGTATTCATAAAGAAATTCACCTTTTCTGTGACACAGGTATTGCAACATTATGGTCCCCCTGCACACTAAACCGCACAAATGAGGGAAAAAAACCCCCCACCAAATTAGTAAAATATGAGATATTTTGCCTTTGAAATTTAGATGAGAGTTAGTTTCTGTGACAAATGAACTACAGGGCAAATGGAAGTGGCCTCAAGTTGCACCAGGGGATGTTTAGATTAAATATTAGAAAATGTTTCTTTACTGAAAGTGTGGTCAAGCAGTGGTATAAGGAGCCCAGGGAAGTGGTAGCATTACCATCCCTGGAGGAATTAAAAAAACCAACCATGCAGACATGGCACTTTGGGACATCATTTAGTAGGCATGGTGGTGTTGTGCTGATGGCTGGACTTGATCATAGATGTCTCTTCCTACCATAATGATTCTATGGGCAGGTAAACTCAGAAAGAACTTTTAATATGAAAGCACAGGAGCTCATTTAGAGCAGAATACATGCAGCTTTTAATCAAAGGACAACACCATGTATGTCAAAAATATGTAATTAAATCCCAAATGGGCAAGTACATAAAATAAGTCCACTGGCAAGCAAAAGGATGACAGGACAGGGATATATCCTTCAGAGTTCTAATATAAAGGAGAGCTTTATGCCTCAGACAGTCCCAGGTGACTTTCAATTTAAGAAAATATTTGTGTCATATTTTGACTAGAAATACAATATAGCAACTGCCATATTACTCTTGTCCAGTCATTATACAGCTAATGTTCCTTTACCTTTACAAAGGTAAATTTTTCATGCTTTTGTCACCTTCGTAGCTAACATTCTTAGCTTTCCTTAATAATACCCCAAAGAGCAGTTCTTCAGAAAACAGCATGCAGCTATACTATTTCCATTAATCCCTTTTCTAGCTTTCCTCAAAAATCCTGACAGTAATTTATTTTTAAAACATAACACAATGACTACGTAAGTTCTCTAAAATGACCAATCCCTTCCTTTTATGCTAGAGCTCAAGTATCTTCTCAGAAGGCAAGAGAAATTTCATTTCTAATTTAGGTTTTGGGATATATTTCATCTGAAGTAATCATCAAGAACAAGAGGTCCTTAATCCAACTTGAAAAAATTTGACTTTTCCTAAAAGGTGAGCAATTAAGATTTATACAACAGCTAAACGCACCAAATAGATACACTCTGTTTTTGAATGACTGCCATAAACCAACTAGTAATGTCTATTCTTGGACCAATCAAGACTAATACCCAACACTTAAGTGTGTTTGAAATCTACTGTCTGATATGAAAGTGTGTAAATGAAAAGAAGCAAGTGAGGAAAAGGGCCTAGATAATTAAAAGGTTACTATCACAGACACTTGCATACTTGGCTACCTCATGTGAGCCCTGAAGCATACCTATATTCAGCATAAATGACGGGAACAAAAGATGTTACAAAATTCTACTCAAACCACAATGTATGTCCATTCAAAGCCCCCCGGAAAAGACTGAGAAATACGGAGATTAAAAACAAACAAACAACCCTATAAACAGGGCTAAAAACAACAGCAGGAAATAACGTTGAAGTGACACGCTGAGCCATCACCATTAACTACTGCAATCCTAGCCTCTGTTTTGCTCTTTTCTTTCCCTTGGTAGAACCAGACAGTACAGAAAATCAGCTCATGAAGTAACACGTTTAACACAAGATGGTTATTATCAGAATTAACTGCTTTCCATCTTGGGACTCTAGCTGTAATCAGCCTAAGCCTAAGAATTGGGATGCCAACTTTTACTGACTTTAAGTAACTGACTCACAAGCAATACTGTTATTTCTGAGCTATACTGGCCTCTTAAAATCCAATGTTTCTAAAATTGAGTTCCCTTGATCTAGACCAAGTAAGTATAAAAACTACCCTACTGAGAGAGAGTTTCTTTCAAGACTAAGGCTTGTCATTATACTTTAAGGTATATGAAATATTTAATCCCAAAATTAGACAATCTATGGTACAAGTTTCCTCTGATAGCTGGGGTCTTTACATTTTCTTTTCTTCAAGGATTAGCATTTATGATTAGATCAGTTGCTGGAACAACCATATCTGCAAAACCTCGTGGTCTCTAAGACTTATGCTATGCTACCAAAAGCATGCTAATGCTTTAAACAAAGGGCATGACAACCTCAAGAGCAAGTTTCCTGTTGTCATTCACTCTCCCAGTCAAAAATTGTAAGACTAAACTACACATTTCAGTATGGAAAAAGTCTAACCTTTACTAAAAGGAAGAAAAAAAAAAACTACACCAAAAAACTTTCACATACAACGCACTATTTTTACTCTCCAAGTTTTGGGCTTAGTTTTGTTTTCTGTCATAACTACTGTTATAAGCTATGCAGAAGGAGTAACTTCTGGCAAATATTACTATTACAGGAAATATTTTTAGTAATAAATCTGTATTTAAAAATACAGATTTAAAATAAATTTCTAAAAGCAGACAGTATTACCTGAGAAGAAAGGGTAGAGAGGGAAGTGAAGAAACAGTCACTAAAATCTAATGGGGCTGGAGAGTGGGGAGAGGAAGGCATAAAATGCTACCTAAACTTAAAAAAAACCCTAACTCATTTTTTGTATCCTAAATGGAAGAACTTCAGTCTGAAGTAGTGTGGGTGGAACTTACCATAAAGTGATCCAGGACTGACAGCTATGAACTGCCCCAACTGTATCCATAAGAGGATGAAGCAACTCATTAATAACGGATTGGTGGATATGGGAATGATAAACACTACTATACCTAGAATTGCAGGTACAGATTAGGGGGAGAAAGAAAGAGAAAGTTAGAAAATACTATGCAGGAAATAGTCAGTTCAATGGTCCTGCATTCCTGATTTCCTTATTATTCTTAGAGTTGTTAACCATAGTCACCGACAGTTTCAACGGAATTTTGTTAACAAAACCAGCTCTTATTCAAGCACAGAATGTGAACCATCAGGTATGTTCCAAAGTTTAACGTGGAAGTGTAAAGCATGAGGCAAAATATCTCACTTGTTACACTGTAAGCAGCTCAACGCACAGAAAACTGAACTTCTGTACTATTTAGTTTTACACTTCTCTACCAGTAACAGATTAATAGAAACAGGGAGAGAGAAGCAATAACTGTATCTTCACCACTTCTCATAAGAGAACAGGAACTTTGGGCATTATTACTGCAAAGAATGCGGCTCAGCTCACTGGATACTTAAGAAATCCTCCTGCTGATAGCATTTTTCAATTAATACACTATATTAGGGAAAATAAACAGGATTGCTCTTAAAATAGGGGATGCAGTATTTTATAACAAACCTTACCTTGAAAGGTTTGTCCCCACTGTGCGTCAGCATATGCCTCTGCAACCAACTTTGACTTGTTGAAGGTGTATTATATACTTTGCAACCTTTCCACAAGCAAACAAACACCTAATAGAGTAAAAATGTTATAAGTTTACACAAGTCAAGAAAACAGTAAAAAAAAACAGAAAAAAATCAGATTAGCAAAGAAGCCTGTTTTCATAATGCAAAGTACTTCAAAAGATTTTAAACAATAACAATTTATTTTGCAAGACAATTCTTATATCATCAAGGAAATAATTACAACCACAAGTACTCAAAAAACCCAGCATCTGGAATAAAAATATTAAAGAAATTAGATGCTCCTGCAGATAAACACAACCAAGAGCCACAGTACACGCTGTAAGGAGTTTGTGTTCCTATTCAATATCTGTATCCACAAGACACTGATACAGAACATTTTTTAAATTACAAATTCACACTTTCTGTGTAGCAGATAGAAAAATAACCTACTCTGATAAGCAATTAATTTTATTCTTTGAGCACAAAATACAATACAATTTTTTAGATACCAGTTTTATATTATGGATTACTAGATACATGTACTTATGGTCTTATAATAAGTTCCTGATGTAGAAATTACAATTTCTCGCAGGATTCAAAATCCATGCATTTTGTGATGCCAGTGTACAAATCTGTCACATGCACAACAGTGCATTAAGGTGAGCAGAACTTAGGCAGTTTTTCTGTCTCTCCTGACATTGTGTCTACCTATAATTGAGAAAGTAAAAAAGCTCAATAAATTTGCCTTTCATTAGAAATGGTGTGTGAAGGGGGTACAGCCCTAAGCTGTAGCAGCTAAATACAGTCCTCACGAATGCCACTGTCCATAATCCAGCTTTTCAGAACTGCAGGAAACTAATTGGATTTGAGTTTCCTGTTCTCTTTTGGAGATTAAAAAACTCCATCTTCAAAAGACTATTTTCAAAACAAAAAAAGCAGCCAGAGGAGTTCTAAGTACTTACTATATAATATGTAGATAACACAGCTTACTAATACAAATCTGGAAAACCCTCTGCGCCTGTGTGACTGATCCAGACCGACCAACACCTAAGGCTCAACCCCCTAAACCCTTAGTGTCTGCTGCTTGGAAGTTCCAAGATCCCCTGGAACTTCCAGGACTCCAGGCTCTGTAACAGCTCCCTAACTATCCCAATATTTCCATTTGCAACTGCAGACTGCAGGGCATGCACCAAATGAGTATATTACTGAGAAGTTACAGATCATGGAAATGCAACCCCTCCAAAACCACAAGCACTTGTTTTTACAACAACCTAGCAAAGTTCAAGCAAGGCACCTTGGGAACCCTTATGAAAAGGTTGATTCAAAAAAATACTTCTGCAAAAAAACACTTTTGGAAAATAAAACTATTTTGTCAAAAGGTTTCCTAGGCTCCCTATGATCTAACTGGTTCGGTTTGGAGCCATCATCTCAGTATTATCTTGAAAATATACATTTTGCCATACAAGGGTGTTTGCCCCATTGCTTTTAAGTTCTTAATAAGCAGTTACTAACCCCATTTTTCTTCAAATTCATAGTCATCGTAATTAAGTAATATGTGAAATCCAACCAAAACCACGATTTAATATCTAACACCACTTAAACACCTCGCCAGCAGGTGGCAGACAAATCCTTGAAACAAAACGACTAGGATGAGTCCCCTTCCACATCAAGTTGAAGAACTTTTTTAAAAAAAAACACAAACAGTTCCAGTAGGGGGCATAAGAACTGTGAACTGAATGCAACAGTTCAAAGACACTTGCTTCCAACAAGCTCCTCCTTCAGAAAGACAAATACAGTCTAACATTTTCTAAATAGACACCCACAAATAATGTCACACAATATACACGAACAGAAATATAATACAATAATAGGTCTTTCAGTTCCTTTTTCAGAAATGAAAAGAGCTCATGGATGGGATAACAGAGGACCATGGAGATGCAGTTATGTGAAAACCCACAGGATACCAATACACCTCATCCATCGGTTTCATCCAGGATGCATACAACACTTCTATAAACCTATGAATGGAATTACAGAAATTATCTCATGGATGGTTAAAACGCCAGATCCCTGGATGGATGGTTCTGCTTAGAGCCTGGACTGAAAGAAGTAGCCAAATATGAAGATGAAAGTTCATTCATACGAGAAAACGTTAGCTAAACACAGTCACAACTATCTCTGTGACAATTATTTAAAGTAGTGCAAATTAGCATTTTATATAAGACTCTTATTCACTCAAGATAAAACATAATGGCCTAACATTTTACTTCTGGAAGACAGTGAGGATAAAAGTTCAAAAGGTATCGATTGTTCTATGTTAAGAATTGATCTTTGCTCTCCAAAAAATTAAAGAGCTGCAACGTACAGTGTTGAAAGCAGGCAGACTGCTTGTGTTTGATGAAAGAGTCATTTACACAACATATTCCAAGCAACAGTAATTTGGGAAGTTGGGGAGGGGCTGGTAGTTACGTACAGAGTTGAAATCACTCTACTAGAAGAAGTTCTGAAATACTGAAGTTGTGAGATCAGTGAAAATTGCATAACTTGACCAGGGATTACACTGAAATTTGCATGATCATATACGCCCTTCAGTTTAAAAAAAGACTAAATGCCATTACATTGAAGGTACACTTGCCATCAGTATTACAGACAAGAGCTGTTTTGGTAAGACTATACTGTCCAATCCATAAGCCTTACATCTTCCCTATGACACATGCCGTACATTTTTTACCTTTAGTGAGACTCCATTCATAAAAATAATCAAGATATGACATCATCTTAATTCACACACAGTAGCAGGTACACTAACAGCTTTAAGAAATTGAATTCCAACTATAATCACTTAAAGATAGCCTTGGGATGTTGAGAAGTTAGCTTATCTTTCAAAAAACCAATAGCCTCAAATCATTTATTAGGAAAAAACTTACTATATTCTTCAAGTTAGGCATTCAGTTAAAAAGAGAGTAGCAAAGCAAGTGAACTATGTAAAAAACAGCACTTGAATGTCTAATACCAGACTGCTGAAGGCCTAACCTTGGGTGCCTCAACCTACAGAAATTATACTTTAAAGCACAGAACTTGCTATGCCATTAGAGTGGAAACTAAGAAATAGGGAGCAAACAAAAGTAACACCAACCCCTCCTCGTTGACCATCCACGTGTATCGAGCGAATGTGATCTGCCAAATCTGGACTGGAGCTGAAGCAAGCATGGCAGTGGTCCCAACAGCAGTTATAAGCAATGCTTTTTGCAGAGGAGGCAGGAACTCCTTGTCCATTCATCATAACCGGAGTTGAACGCCCACTGGAAATTGTGCTGTCTACATCCATAATAGTGCTGCTTATGCTGTAACACACACACACAAAAAAAAAAAGTTTGTATTTGTTGCATTTTAACAGAACAAATAAGGATTGTAGCTCTTTGGGGTTTTGTTTAGAACAAATATGGACTGTAGCTCTTTGGGGTTTTGTTTAGACAGGATGCAAAGAAAATCTTACACAAACTCATTGTGATTCATCACTTCATAAGACACATACAGTGAGGACACAGCTACTATTAGTCAACTTATTCTGGACACTGGCAACAAAACAGGGGTAGAAAATTCTCCCATTCACCGACTTGCCAGAAAATTAACTCTCATGTGATTAACAAAGCCATTTTTAAGCTACATTAAACAGCCATTCATTATTTTTATTTCCCAGGAGAGAAGAAGAGGGAGGGGGAATAAAGGGAAGGGGGGAAAAAAAGGCAAGCTGTGTCAAACTGGAGGCGCATCTACCAGAGCATTCACTGTTAACACTAGATCCTTAGAAGAAAATACAGCACTGGAGTTCTGCAGAAGCTTTAAGGTACTCCCACACTTGCCTCCACATGGTGTCCATCACATGCATGGTCTAAAGCATTGCTTTTTGTTCTGTGGGGTTTTTTTAAAAACTTTCCAGAAAAGCGAGAAGCAGCAGGGGGAATGCATGGCCAGCAGTGGTCAGTTTTGTCAGCCATTCTGCTCTCTACCTTGGCAGATACAGAGCCACAGATTAAACAGGACCAGAAAAAAATGTGGAGTGTGTGCTTTTTCCATATATGAGAAAAAGTATGGAGATTGATGGATATTCTTCCAGGATAAAAATTAAATAGTTATTGATATCTCTTTTTTACCTTGTAAACCTGTTCACTGCCTTTTAAAATCTTTATGTTTTTGTCTCCCACAAAGCCATAGCTCAAAATGACCTTAGAAGATGAGGTGATCAAATCTCCAGCTCTAACAGGAGCAAGTGAGATCAGATTGCTTGTGGTCTTCTCTAGCCGAACTGCTTATGATTGTTTTCAGAGGCTGGACTTTTCACCTATCCGTTTTCTCAATGTCTTGTTAACCTCATTGGGGGAAGGGGGGGGGAATCCCCATCATCTCAGAATTTCCAGTACTGCAAAACTTATGTCTCCTGCCTCTCATCCGTGGCAGCTGTAGGGCTGAGACAACTCTCCTTTGCTAATCATCCCTATCAGGTCACCAAAACCAGCAAAAGCCCTGCCCTTCTTATCCTAAAACTGAAGAAACAATCTCTCAGCCTCTCCATGTACAGCATTTGTTTGAGCCTTCTAACCATCTTGGAGATCCCTCCACCAGATCCTCTCCAATATGCACATATCTGGAACGCGTCTTAAACCAGATGCAGGATGCAGTAGTCCAGACAGTCTTAACAGTGGCAGTTAGAAGTGAAGAATCACTTCTATTGACCACAGACATAACTATGCCCACTACACAGCAATAATTTACACATAGATGTCTCTACAAATTCTTCTGAGTAAAGTGCAAGGAAAAAAAAAAAGACTAGTTACATTAAAGAAAGAAAATAATCATTTCCTAAACTCTTATATCCCTTTTCATCCCACCTCTTGCATGTAATTTCTATGCAAAAGCTTTCTGCTTTAGGTGCTGTTCTGCACTTTTGACCATCACTGTTTACACACCCTTTCTTGTTCTATTACACAATGAGACAGATTTAAAAAACAATCTACACCATTATTCAAAATCTGAAGACATAATTAGCACTTTTGCTCTTTTGTTCTAAAAGCCTTTACTAGCAACTTCTCATACTAGTAGCAATTAAAAGATACAGATAGTCTTTTCCAACAATAGATTTTAAATTCTATCTTGTTTACACTTCCTCCCCTCACTCACCGTGTGGATGCCACCGCATTTATCAATGAAAAAGTCTTGCCTTAGTCAATGTTTTCCAGTTAACCTTTCCATTTTAACTACCATAGTAATTTTGTTTCATGAACAAACTCTGATCTGAGCAATAACAACAAGATAACACTCATGGAAATGCTGACCACCATATCCCAAGCATAGACCCCTTAAAAATCATCTTCCAACTCTTTAGTTTCCTCCTATTATTTAAATTGACCAACTATTCTTACGTCTGTTTTCCAAGTTTAAAAGAAAGTTTTTGAGACCTTTTCAATATTCTTTTGCTTTAATAAAAGTACATCAAATACATACTTGCTAAATGCTATACAAGTATCACACTTTTCCACTTCCCCCCCAGTTTCAAAAAAGATCTAACAATTTACTCAGCCTCACTTCTACCATGGAAGTCATACGAACTCTCTGATGCTACACAACATTTTGCCATGTGCCCGCCATTTTAATTTTCATCCCTTTTCCATACCCACAGCTTTCCATGCTTCCTCTCTACCTCACCCAAGCAGTCTTGGTTCCCTTCCTTTCATAACATACAAGCTCATAACCTGGGACTAGCAAATAAAAAGGCAGACAATGGAAGCTACAGATACAGCTTTAAATCTGTTCTATATTATAGCCTTTCCCAAAATGCTTACTTTATATGTGCCAGAAACTTAAAAAAAACTGTGCAACTAGCACTTCAGGATCCCTCCAGGAAATGGTCAGAATCTTTAAATGCAAAATATGTTGCAAGCAATCCCATTTTTTTTTCACCACATCAGGCCCACAACAGATAACCAGGGGGCTGACATCCTCTCCTCCCTCAGCTGAGGCGTAAGCCAAAGCTTAGCCCCAACAGTAAAACCTGTAAACTCTTCTTTCATACACAATTTTACAATAGGACAATAGAAAAATTTAATAAGTAATTAAATGTGACTCCACGCATGCCTGAGTTTGAGTTATCCAAATACATTTTTCTCAAAATCAGTACTTAGAAGTAGGTTTGAATACATACAAGATGGCATACAGCCTGACTACTTCTGTCACCTACAGAGATATGACACAGATCAGTGGTTCCAACAGAAAGTTTCTTAACCAAGGATAGAAAGCACTGCAGATACAGCACTCACACAGTGGATGCCTCAGATCATTTCACGTGGACAAGTAATCCAAACTTTCTCACAGTTGAAAGGTACCAAAATACAGCAACACTTTTAGTAGAAGCTCCAATTTCCAAACTAGAGTTAATACCAGTTTCTACATCCACTGACAGCATTATAGAATCACAGAACCACTAGGTTGGAAAAAGCCTTTGAGGTCATCAAATCCAACCGTATCTGTCCACTACTAAATCATATCCCTAAGCATTTCATCTACCTGTCTTTTAAGTATCTCCAGGGATGGAGACTCAACTACCTACCTGGGCAGCCTGTGCCAGTGCCTGATAAGCTGTTTAGAGAAGAAATTTTTTCCTGATGTCCAATCTGAACCTCCCATGACATAACCTGAAGCTACTTTCTCTCATCCTATCGCCTGTCACTTGCAAGAAGAGACCAACACCAAACCTCACTACAATCGCCGTTCAGGCAGTTGCAGATAGTGATAAAGGCTCCCCTCAGACTCCTCTTGGCTAAAAAACCCCAGTTCCCTCAGCTGCTCTTCGTAAGACTTGTTCTCTAGCCCCTTCATCAGCTTTACTGCTCTCTTCTGGACATGTTCCAGCACCTCAATATCTTTCTCGTAGTGAGACTATAAAGGAGTCTTCTGCATAGCTGTCTCAAGGGTTTTCTAGTTTTACAACCTGGTCTTAAGTGGAAAAGTAATTAGAAAACATAACCCAGAATGAGCTCTGAGAAACAATATGTGGGGGAGAGGTAGGTATAGAAGTGTGCACTCATGCAGATGTGTGTGGTTTCTCCGGTTCACAGTCATGCGATCTGGTTAATTTCTCTAAGCAGAGCTGTAAAAAACTCCAATTGATGAACCTGTGAGCATGAGTTTATTTAACATTATAAATGCAAAGCAACCTGCCCTGATCACCTTACCAAGCAAAATCACGGGTCTTTTTTCAGGATAAAGAATGCAAATACTTAGGATTTTTTTTTAAATGCTATCTGACCAGTAGAAAAATTACTGTTGTGTTTGAAGAAAGACGCATGGAGTTAACTAGCAATACTGATCCAGCAAAAGACACTTTGCTAAATTGGGTTAAACCAATAACACTTCAAAATTTGACTTAGTTACAGTAGTTTAAATGTTTGCTTGGTTTGGTTCCAAAAGCTCAAGTGTCTGCTGAGAGTTAATAGATTAGAGCTGCATACACAGCATTAAAATTTGGCTTTTGAGGAACTAGAATTTTAAAAAGTTGCCCATAGTTCTTAAAAGTCACAACATACAGAATTTCTTCCTTTCTTCTAGTTTGAAGAACTCTGTGCAAGTCATTAAAGAGCACATGCAAACACTGCTGTAACACGACCTACTACAGAAATAGCTAAATTACTTATAAAATTGCTTATAAAATGAAACAGACAATAGTCACATAAGAGATCACTGTTTGCTGGTGGTACTCTTGACAGTCTCTGCCAAAATTCAAGAAACTCACTGCCATGACACACTCCTTCTCTAGAAATAACCCATTAAATTGAAATGTAAAATGACTTTTCCATTTGTTTTGTTTTCTCTTCTGTGGTTCCAGAACCAACATATTTCAGGTGATCTGGCACCTCACAGTACTGACATCCTAGAATTAGTTTCTCTCCTAGCAAGTTCTGGGTCACCCAGGAAAGAGGTAAAGGCTGGAAAGAGAGTCTGTGAAAGACCAGCAGCATCTTTCCTCTTTGTCATACTGCCCCTGTACACCTCAAACATATGTATGTTTTCTCTAGTCTTCCACACACTAAGAAAACATCAAGAAGCTTTTCAGATAAAAGTTCACAGTATACATAGCATCAGAGAACACACTGACTTGGGAGGCCTCCTGTCCTTGACCTGCCATTTCAAGATGAAGCAGAAAGGTAATGACAAGTTTTACAGTCAGAGATATGGTTACTGCTAAGTTTGAGAAGACTTCACTGCAACATTGATTTTGTTCACCATTTTTTGTTTCTTGTAATTTCAGAAAGGGTATGAGGGCAGGACAAGCAAGCAGGTGGGACACACGTGTGCACATCTTCCACCATTCTACATAGCTCACTTTAATCTTCTCTTAAGAAAAGGAGTGGAAGCACATCAACTGTCCAAGGAAAGCTGGACTAATAAAATAGTATATCTGTATATCTTCCAACTTATGAACAGGGATTTTTAAGTCAATATGACCTTCTACCTGCTTGGGTAGATGCAAGAGGGAAAAGTTGCTTAACAAAGGGAAGGTAGTAATGGAAATTACACCCTTCCTTCTCATCTGAAATTCACAAAGCCTGCAAGTGGGAAAGTACTGACATGTATAAAAAGAGGAGAAAACCAAACAAATTAAGGAAAACAGACATTAAGGCAAATTACTGGTAACAAAAGACACTGAAACAACTTTTTTAGCTAAAAAAACTAAAGCAGGTTTTTTCTGCCTTTTTCTTAGCCCTTTTTCCCCAGCCAAGAGATCTGTTTAAATCCTGACTGTCAGTATCAAAGCAGAATGACATGGGTAGAACTTAAAAGCTTGTGGCATTCCCCTATTGCTACTGACAGACAGGTCTGGGTTTGCTCCCAAGCTGTAAGCAGGCTCCAGCTCCATTGTAACGGATCTATAGACCATAGCCTGATGAAGAACATTAGACATTTAAGTTTCAGAGAGTTCAACTCAGGGGTCATCCCAAACAATAAAGCATCAAAAACAGTCACTGCTGGAGAGCGCCTGCACACACAATGGCTGTTTTTAAGAACCATCATTCAAAAGACTGACTAATTACTAAAATTTAAAACTGTTACAGCAAACACAATGTAGTCTTCGAGTTTACGTTATCCCTACTTTCATCCTAAGAAAAGCACCATAATTAACTTTAAGTAAAAATCACAGCTCTACAGGTGAGAGCCAAATGCTTTACTAAACCCACACCTCACTTTACCAAGTCTGAAAACACTGGGAAACAGTGCCTTCCAAACGCAGAAAAACTGAAAACAGAATCTTACTAAGAGTCAGACCTTTTTCCCTGTCCTTCTACAATTTTTCCCTCTAACAAGAGACCAACAGCTCTGAAATTATACTAACATTTAAAGTGCGTTTGTTAAGCAACAGCATTAACATAAGCTTCAAGAGAGGAATCATTACATCAAAGGCACTGTTTCAGGTCTTATTACCTGTACCTACTTGATCTGTAGCTAGAAATAATAACTTCAAATTCAAGATTAAGACTTTTTTTAGAATCACTTTCACGTTAAAAGGTTGGTACCTGCAAAATTTATATATTCATCTGAACCAAATGCATCTAAGGTGGTTAAATTCACTCCAAACTGTGCTTTAATCCCAAGACAAAAAAATAATAGCTAAAACCTTCTAAGAAGTTGCAAATCATTTTCACTTTATAGAGAATTAAAAAAGTTCTTCAAACATTTTAAATCTTGGATTACTCTTTTCCTTTAAAGTTCTAAGCAAAATTAAGCCATTGTTGCAGTCAAGTAAATATGAATACTTTCCATAAGGAAAAAAATCCAAATTATTCCCAATTTGACATGCACAAATATTGAACCGTATTTTTTATCACATGCACACTTGGACACTAATTGCTGTGTACATTTAAACGACAATTAAAATATAACGAGCCTGTGATTCAAAACATTAAAGAAAATGGTGATTTACACATAATTCCCAACACTCTGAGCAGATCCATTTCCTCAATACTGCAAATAATCCCTTCCACTGGATTTAATAAATGGAATGCCCATAATTTCTGATTTCCCTTTCTTTATTACTCATTCAAAACAACAGACAGTAAGACTCTAGAAGGAGTATCAACAAAACCAGAATTTCAGTTTTAGTTTCCATGAACCCCCATTAGCAACAGTCCACTCAAAACAAAAGTAGAGCCAGGCACAGAACACGGGCACAAAACCCAATCAATTTGCTATTATACTTCTAATGTCTGCTAAACATACTCCCTCTAGACCTTAACTGAAGCAACCTTCCCCCAGGCAAAATTCAGACCTAACAGATGGGCCTTATACCATGCCCTTGAGGGTCAACAAGCGCTACTTCAGTCTGATCAACAGGAGCTCATTTCAGAGTTACAGCACCTCCACCGAGAATGCCTAGCTTCCAGTCCCCAGATGTTCAGTGGGTAAGCAAAGGACCCAGCTGACTGCAGCTAACACCAAGGGAAACAACTGTGACAGATCCTACAATAAATAACTGCATCTTGTAAAGCATCAAATTAAAAATGAGCAGAGATATGGGGGAACACACATTGCAGGGTTGCTAAAATCAACACTACACTAATTCAAATGAGGAATTTCCATAAACAGTTTGTTCTAAAGTACACAGTCATAACCCAATGATAACCTAGTCATAATGCATCAAATCCACAAAAGACTGCCTGTGACTAGATGAAAAACTTAATATTCAAGAATCCAAATACTACAGACCTCACTGGAAGTATGTGAGCATTTTCAGGATTAAAAAAAAAATAATATCATGCTAGTTTCTTTAGCTTTTACTAGTCAGTGAAATACCCTGCCATTTCTGCACTCAGCTTCAGATACATTGTTCCACTCCATAAGAGGGAAGCTTAAGAAAGGAAACTGAACTTTAACACTCAGATAAAACAAGCTCAGAATAATAGAAATGCTGTGAATGACAGTAATTCCTTACAGCAACTTCAAGGGTTAAAACCTGGAATCCAGCAGAAAAGCTTTTACCACATGGAAGACTAAATCATAGCTAGGTAACTAATCCCAAAAGAAAACAAACAGCATCAATCACAATCATCCAATTACACATGCCAAGACAAAACAGAACAAAAACTGAAAGGAAGAAGGAAAGAGAAAGGGAAAAAAAAGACCCCAGCACCTGGCTATTTTCATTCCACTAGGAAAAGGCCAGAGTGAAAACAAAATCTTCAAAAGTTTTTCCATTTCTCTACTCCTTTCCAAGACAAGGGGTAGAAAACTGTGGTGTACAGCTTTAGACAATATACTAGTTCCACAAAAAAAACCCCAAACACAACACAAAACCAATCACTGAGCAGTTCTAGTTTTCTGAAGCTACCATATTCACCACTTCCTAATGCAATCAATTCTCAAGTGAAGGAAAATCTTTACAAAGTTTGAAAATCATCAACCATCACTGCTCCCATCATTGACGGGAAGCTTCTCCATCGGTCCTAGTAAATTTTATTTTGTTTTTATAAAATCTCCATCACTTCTGAACACGGAAGTTGCTGTATCTTCTCCAAGAAGCATTACACAATTAGCTTTTACTTTTTCACATTCCACTCAGCAATACAAACTGCAGACCAGGGCCTTTAAAAGCTAAAGTAGGACATGTTTCTAAGAGCTAACCATTTCAATGGTAAAAATGAACTTCATACAACTGACTAATAACAGAAATTGCTACAGTGGCACAAGAAGGATAAATACGTGTTTGTACCAAGATTTAACTTTTGCTGGCCTTCAGTGAATATGAAGCACTTCAATGCCAACCTCTTTATGAAGTTACTATCAGGATATCTGCATCAAGGTACCAGTGTGCAGTAAAATGCAGGATGCAAGGTTTAAATTCATCTTTGCTTTATGCTCTCCAACTGATCATGCCAATTTAAAAGAGATTAAAACAGATCCTAAGAAAAATGAAGGGTTCACAAAACATGAACAACTATGAGCCAGGAACAGAGTAGAAAAGTTTAATATTTGCCTGACAATTTTGTTCCATCTTTGGCGAACTGGGTATTTTATGCTGCACCTATATTGGTAACAGATATACTCCTATGACTAAATTTTCCATAATTTAATTCTACAGGTCAAACATTTATGTTCCAGAAGCAAAACCATTTGATGGATATAGTTTGAGTATGACCTGGAAATATGTTTTAGAGCTCTTATAGTTTTGGGATTGGTTTTTTTTCATCTACCTAGCAAATAATCAAGATAGAATCTTCAAAGTAGCCAGAAAATTACTTCAGCTGCCCGCTCTAAGGGTTTGGGGTTTTTTATTATTATTTTCCTGAGAAAATCACTTATCTTTAATTAAATAGCCAAATAATTTCATGACTGACAGTGATCACTTTCTGAATAAAACAAAATCTACCACAGTAGGGAAAAAAAACCAGTGTGAGCAGATAAAATACCATCAAAAAACCCAGAACAAAACCCAGATTGTAGAACGCTAAATGGCTGCCAAAAGAGAAAGATAATTCACATAGCAACAAGGAATTAGAATACCTGGATCAAAACAGTAAGCCAGAACTACATGAAGTGAAAGTCTACCATTGTGCTTTAAAAGCAGCATCTTCTGTTTACATCTGCTCCTGAAGCTCATACCCAAGATCACTGGTATCAAACAAGACAACTGACTCCACTGCTCTTCGGAGGGAAGGGAGGAAAAACAGCACAGGCAAAAACTGCATAAATCAAAATTACAAAGTAAGTGAGGAACAATCAACCTAGGAAGTAAGAGATCCAATACTAAAAGGTTAAGAGGGATAGAAAAGGGAAATAGCAGTGATTTGCAACCTGGCATTTTCCAGAAGCACCTTCAGGTTCTCAATAACTTTAAATAAAGTAAAGGTAACATTAAGGCAGCTTCTAGACAAAGCAAAACGACCATGATTTCCAGGAATGCATGATTTAAGGGGGCACCCATTCACTTGAAAGCACTCGTGCTTTTAGATCACTTAAGTATGTTTTAGGAAATCAAATCCGCACTTTAAACAGATTAAGTTATTCTAATAAAAACTTCACTAAATGAACAAGATTCAAAAACTATTAAAAAAATCAAATCTTAAAAACAAGTGTGCAAAACTCTTTATTGGAAACCTGTATATTAATATGACTAGTAAGAAACTGGCACAGAGGAAAATGAAACAGTCAAGGGAAAAAATTTTATACAGTGATAACAAAAAAACTTGGTTTGAAATACCTTTGAAGTGACAGCTTATCTTAGAGTAAAGCTATGTCTAGATCAGGTATAAATACCTAGATAATGGAGTAACACTGCAAACACTTCAGACTGAAAATATTAAGGGGGGGAAGAGGGGGGAATACAGAAAAGCTCTTCAAGATAGAGAAATTGAAGGAACTAAAATAACAAACGTGCACAGGAAACAAAACAAGACTAAAAGTGTGTTATGAATCACCATCTCTAAAGCCGTTTCCACTCTCCTGAATCACTTACTTTGATTATTTTGATTGTTAATCCTACAATATTTGGGTTCATAATATTTGCATAACACAAACCCAGGTTATGACAGGATTTATAGCACACAGAGCAACCGGTAACACAATAAAAACGTGGAATGCCAAAATATCACAGGAGTAACGAGAGAGTAAAGCAGGTTCAATGTGCATGCCTTGTGATGTAACAACACAAAGACTACATATGCAAAAGGTTTATACAAAACAAGAAACTGTTTGCCTTCAAGATACAAATAAAATTTATTTTCATTTCTGGGAACCACATTATCTTCAACTTGATAATCTCCTTGGAAAGTTATGGAACAGCAACAAGTGGTTCATAATTTTCAATCTTTAGTGATAAAACAGTATGTTTACTAGCACAGTTTAAGAGAAGCACAGAAGAAACACATTCAGTCATTAAGGAACCACACCAAAATTAACTTTTTTTAAACTGTGCTTTATGTTCTAAGAACCATCATCAATATGAAGCAGCCTAATCAGCACTGGAAATTAACAGCCTCCAGGTACAGTGTCAAGGAAATTTCAGCTGCTGTAGCTATTACCTTCTCATTCTCAGGATACCTTTCCACACCCTCAGAACACAAACACTCGGAAAACAAGCAGAAGACAAAATGACCAAAGACAGACACAAAACTCCTAGACAAGACCTAAAAAAAACCCATCTCTGTTTGTTACCTTCATGTTAAATTCAACTTAGTAAAGAAGAAAAATGCATGGATATGATAACATTTCATCATGTAGAAAGCTTTGCCTATTCATACCTCAGTGAATAGTTGCTACTTCAAGTATTAAGTAGACATCAAATGCAGAGAAGCCAGCGAAGTACTCCACTGATCAACTCAACTCATAATAGAAAGGTCATAAATTAAGGTCTCACTCCTGTTCTGCTGGACACTGAATTAACTACTACTTGTAAAAACTTTCCAATCTACAACTTGGCATGCAAGTTTGCGTAAGGAAGCTGACTTAAAGACATGTCAAAAGTAGTTTTATTTCAAATGAAAAAAGGTTTACTGCATATACAATGAAAATATTTTCTTTGCATCTCTAAGATTATTTGTATTTGTAATCTAAGTTATGATTATAGTACAACAAACTATAACGATCAAAATAAAGACTTTATGGCAATATTACAGGGGAACAAATAATTCGTACAAAATGCTGTAGGGAACAACATTAAGATTAACAATAAGTGGAGATTCTTTATGCTGCATTCTTATTTAGGTGAAGTATATTTATTAAAATGATACTACCACTGTGTGTGCCAATAATCTCATCTTTTGTAAGTCTCTACTCAAATAACTTAGATTCAAACTATACAAGGTATTTGAGTTACAGCACTTTTCTATAGTGCACCAGGATGACAACTTTCAAATCGCAACAAATCTTTTGCTCTTCAATCACTATAAAATATCTCTGCATATACCTTAAGTAACCTTCTATTAAATAAAGTTTCCATTAAACCTTAGAAACTGAAGATACAAAAGATATTCAAGATCTTTAATTCTAGTATAAGGAAGAAAATTAGATATGGGAAAAGAAATCCCAGGTCTTCTTTTTTTAATTTATTTTACCACTGTGAAGGAGAAAAAAAGTACACCAGTATCTCCAGTGAGATGCTTCAGTTCTTTCCCCAATTATTTGTTGTCTTTTAGTTCTGCAAAATCACCATCTGGGAATTGTGAACACTGTCTTAGCATATCACAAAACCAATGATAAATGGCACACATACCATGGAATATTTATATTTTATTTTCTTAAGCAAGCTTATTTGAGCACATTTGTATTCTAAACATGGACAACTCCAGAATGCATATAGTTAAAAAGGAAACAGTTATATAGATAATAAAACAAAGGAAGCTCTACAGCAAAAAAATCTTCCAAAACTACTTTGCTTTCTGCAAGCTGTGGCACCCTATTTTTTTTTTTTAGCAACTGGGAGAGTGGTTAAAATCCAACGTTCGCTCAAAGGAATTCCTTACTCTCTTCTGTTACCTCCTCCTGCACAAGTTAACTGGAGACCACATTCCCACCTGTTTCTAAGATTCCCTGCAATTACTTGCTCCTTTACAGCAGAGACCAATTTTTCACTTCCTCTGGGTTACGCTCTTGCTTTTTCCTCAGGCTAGCAGAGATGGCTCATTCCCTATCATATCAAGAGCTTGTGTGTATCTCACTTCTTCCCTGCCAGTAAATTCTATACCGTGTCCCCACCTTCCCACACAATAACAGACTGCTCTACAACTCCCCCAACTCAATGGGTTGTAGGTGCACTTCCATGCTGCTTCTGTACTAGCTCTGCATACAGCTCATTCCTCTACCATTATTCTCTAACTAGGCAGTGTTTTTCAAAAAAAAAAAGTAAATATATTAAAACTATTGATTGAAAAGATCTGCAGATTTGAGTAAGAGTGACCACATGTCTTTCTCAAATTCTATATAGTACATTTACATCTTACTACAGTAACAGCTCATTGTACCAATCTCTCTTTTAGTTTGCAAAAAGACCTCACGTTAACCTATTATATAAACCAGCAGCTTTATTACTAAAGATACTTGCCATACAAAATATCAGAGCTTTTTTGTCTTCCCATCGAAAGCTATTTTCTTCAGTGCCAGAAAGGCCTGAACACAAGCGTTACAGAAAAAAAGGGGTTTATTTCGCAATTTGAAAGGCAAACAGCAGCAACAATAAAGTCAGTCAGAAATGCTGAAAATGTAATTTTCAGCAGTATTTTGGAAACTCAGGAAATCTGCTGTATACCCCACTCTGACACATCAACATTACATGCACTCTAAAAATTTAATGACTTAACCATCTTGCCGTAAGTGCTAATGATTGATTCTTTACTTCCTTGATAGGAACAAGTGAGACTATGCAGCAGAAGGGCCTGAATCCCTTCTAGATCTGGTAACATGGATACACAAAGCATATCTATTCATACCATATGCCTTCCTGATTGTATTTCAAATTTACTGTTCTGCCTTCATAAATATCACTCATACAATCCACATGTCACTGCCTATTCCGTCTTGAAAATTCTTCACTTTTAGGAATTTAAAAGCTAGAAAAACTACAGACTACATTTAAACCTTTAAATAGCTGATATTTTAAAATTGCCATATGTATTAAAGGTTGAGAAGGCCTTAATATTAAATCACGTCAACCTAGATAGTTAATTTGTCAGGTTTAAATTTCTTTTCTTTCAAGGTTAGCTTCACACTTCTTCATTTCACTCAATAAAATGAACAAATCTGACAATCTAAAGGACAAAAACATTGATTATTGAAAAAAACTTTTCAGAAACATCTGCTTTAAGAACTGTCCACCTATGGCACAGGAACAGAATAACATCATCTCTAGAACTATTCTACAAGTCTAATACCATTACGACAGCTACAAGTTTCCTTGTCTATTCTTTAAGTCAGTCCCTCCCAATCACCAATTCTGTTGGTGAATAACAGCAAATGTGAAAGGGCTCAGAAAAAAAATGAGAAAGAAAGGCTTACAAGTTATACGAAAATTGCCTGCTCTGTGAAAAAGATGGGCATTAATTACTGCTGTGCCTGAGGGAAAGATTACTACATAGGTCCAACAACGACCTGTTGCATTTGGCCTAGCAGCTAGTCAATCAGCATTTACAGATAAGTCAGCAAAACAGCTGATATTTCAAGCTAAAATATTTTTTCAGTGCTTCTTGCCTAGTCGGTAAGAATAGAGCACAAAGGATAAACCACTAAAGCAAAGCAAAGATGATGTCGGAATCAGACATCAGGGTAACTTCTAGGTGAGAAAAAATACACAAGACAAATTCAAAGGTGAAAAAAAATGACCTTCGTATAGCTTTAAGACTTATATTTCTGCTAAGCATCTTATCACAACTGCAAGATATACCACTGTTCTCTAAATCAAACAAAAACTGATAATGAAACTATTTGAGATTTAAATATACTCTGGTAATAAAACTTACCCCTAAACAAAATTTAAATTATTTAAATAATACAACACTAAGTGTTTGCAAGTAAATACCGTAGAACAGCAACACCCATCAATGAGCTGCAGGCACACGATCATTGCATTCAGATCAGCTGATTTATACCTGAATCCATGCACCTGCTTAGGTCTAGCTTCAGGACCCGTGGACCAATGCTAAACTCAGTTACTGTGTTTATAGTTAACTGAACCATTACTTTTTCTTTTAAAGTTATGTCAAACGCCTCTCAGCAAGACTAACTGTTCCAGAGAACTCTGGAGAACCACATTCATACTTCTGATCACGGCTGAAGTTTGCGAAATGCACCAGCAAACTACCAGCATTCACATGCTGATAACAGCCTTTGTTCTAACTGTAAATCTGGAGAATAACTAGACTTGAATGCAGCCTATTATTATTGAGCCAGCTAATCTGACCTTGCTCAAAAGTTGTAGACAAACTTTAGCACAAGTGGAAGCTTTACACAGTTCCCAGGAAAAAATGAGACTGTCTTACAGCTACTGCAGTCAGCTCTCAATAACACCACTGAGCCAAAAATGCCAACTGATTACCCTAGGTATCAGTCTGGGGCTCGCTTTCTGGTTTTTTGGGGAGGTTGGGGGAGGAAGATAAATATGTTTTGACAAAATACAAAGTCTGCCTATATCTGCAGAAACAGTTGGTTAAGATTCACCCTAAGTTTCAGGGTGTAGTTATTCAATATCATATTAGTTTCTTGTGTTTTTATAAATATTTTAAAATTTCCTATAGCAATCCTCCAAATTATTTATTCTATTAGCAAATACTCTCAAAATATATTCAAAATGTTAGTAATAGAGGTTGCTGAACAGTAGGAGTATTTTGATCATTTGCAAGATTCTCCTATTCAGCTGTTTTATTTTCAGTTTATTTTATATTTGATATTTCTAAATTAAAATCAAAGAGATAGCATACTGATGATTGCACAAAACGATAAAGACTGTAGACAGGAAAGCAGGAATTTGTGCATGGAATTCAGGCCCTCTCACCACACCCTCTTATTTATTCAAATTTTCTAAAGAGGAAATAAGAAAAAAAATCCCAAGCCTGGGGGCATTATCTGAATGCTACCAAACCTACCTACAGCAGGAGAACGTTTACCAAGTATACCCTTCTAAAAGCTTCCTCTCAACCATGTTAGTTCAATCTCTCTCTTTTCCTCCTCCCTCAGCTAATCTCACTCTACAACATGCTGTGAGACAAGACAGCAAATTCCTTAGGACTTCAGAGACGCAGGTAGTCAGCAAGGTCCTCAAATTACCATACAACACACTATTTCATAGAAAATGCCACTTAATAGATAGAACTCTCCAAGAGTTACAGAATTTACATTTTAACATGGAGGTGACCAAATCAATGAATATTTAAGTCTTTAAGGATTTTAACACATTATCATAAACCTGCACCTCCATCTACAAGTCAAAACTGTTCCCAACTCTCCCCTGATATTTCACCATCCCACCTCACACACTCCTGAGCTCTTTGGCACATCCCTTATCTTTTGTAAGGCTCTGCTTGTCCGTCTGATCATCTAAAAGGCACAAGATTACATCGTGGCTAGCTTCCACTCAGCAGCTATCCTTTGGATCGCTAGGTCAAGCAAGTAACTTGAACTAGATGGAGCAGAAAAATAATAAAGCATTCTACCGCAAAAAGTGCACACAAAATGAAATTTTTAATCACCAGGTATATCAAATGGCACTCTTGGTAACACTGCTCTTTTCCTACCCAACTCAACAAGCAGGCACTGAAATTACAGCACAAAATGCCCTCTGAGCATGAAAGCTTGGCAAGTCAAGATAAAACTTTGCAAAGCTTAAAAACAAGGAGCAGTCATTATTTAAACCACTAAACGCATAGTCCCACTCCTGCAAGTGAGCATCAATACTTCTGGGAAGAAGCATCGATGAGTACAGACATGGTTTAAACTGTGTGACTATAGCAAGAGAACCATGAGAACAATGACAGAGAAGGAAAGTAGCATACTAGCCCTGGAGGACATAAGCAAGGCATAACGACTCTACTTCCAGAAAGCCCCTACAAGTTACTACTGTTATTTCCTCAACCCACAAACTGACATGCACTCAAGATCAGGATTAGATTTAATTTTAATTACATGAAAAATAAGAAACTGTTATGGGGTTTTAACCCCATTATGTCCCTGTTTTTTTTCCAGAAATCTACTCCCACACCTATGCAACTTAACATAAAATCGAAGCTTTTAGGAAAAAAAAAAAAGATCAAAATAAAGTATCGAAGCCCCAGCCCACCTCTCCTTTCCATTCTGCGCAAGTTTGGAAGAAAATGTGACTCCTATGAGTCTCAAAAAGTCAGATGGAAACCAAAGAACCGACTTTTTTTTCCTCTTAAGGCTTTTAGGCCAATTACACGAGTTTGGGGAACTGACTCACAAGGGTTTTGTTTGTTAACACTTGAGGTTAGATCTAGTGATGCCCCACTTCTGAAATATGAGTATTTGTATAGCTACACAGAATTTGATCCAACATATATTCAAAACACATTTTGGGGACCAAACCACGTAATTCTTCATACTTAACAATTAAACTAGCTGAAGAAAGGACAAAGAAAATGTTAATTCTTACTTAACCACAACTCTAACACAAATTTTTGATTTTTAATGCTAAACTGAAATTAGAAAATAGCACAAGTTCCTCAAACTACTTGAAAGGACAAATTAGTAAAGGGACCTACAGCATTTTAAGGCCACTATCATGTCTGTTTTCCATCCTATTTTCAGTTTGTCAATTAAACCGTTACACGCAACATCCAAAAAACACAACTACATATACCATGTTCTTCTAGATCCTTGACTTGGTAAGCTAAATAAGACCTAAAAGGTAGGAGTCAACCATGTGCGAGAATTCGATTGTGCCTTTCCACAAATATCAAGGTAAAGTCTGCTAAAACGACATGCATACCTTTAACAGACAAAAATCTAAGAAATAATCTTTACATTTACTATTACAGAACTGACCCAAAGATGAATTGGAACCTCAAATACCTGAGCTTCGCTTAATAGTGTACACCCTTACTACCCGTGCACACCTAATGTGGAAAAGCTAACATTTTATTTTAGTAAAGAAGGCCGGAGGGGTGCCCCTATTATGCTTTTAAAGGGTTACCACTCAGCTTTCTGCCCACGGTGCAGAGACCTGGGTGTAGGTAAAACGACCCCCCCCGATGATTCCCCACCCTGAAGCCTCGGTACACCCCGCCTTGCGCACCAGCGTAAGACACAACCTTGAAGAACCCCAAAAGCACCACCTAGGAAAAAAAAAAAAATCCGCAGATGCCGAGTGGCAACCAAATATCGCCGCTCGAACAGGCAGCGCCCCACGCTCAGACGGCAGAAGGGGCCGCTCCGGGACTCCCCGTGAAACGCCCAGCGCCGAGGACGGCGGGGCGAAGGGAATCGAGAATCACCGGGCTGGAAAAGACCTCTCGGATCACCGAGCCTAACCGTTCCTGTCTGCCACCAAGCCGCGTCTCCGAGCACCTCGTCCACCCGTCTTTTAAACACCTCTAAGGACGGCGCCTTACCCCCATCCCTAGGCCACAAATCAGGCTTTCGGCGGAGACCGGGCACTGACCTGTCCTCCGAGTCCATGCGGCTGAGCGGCTCCCCGTCCGAGGACATCTCCAGGCTGCCCCGCCGCCCCCCCGAGGCGGCGCTGCAGCTGCTGCCGCCGCCCGTGCCGGTGCCGTAGCCCTCGTCGGCGCCGCTGGACACGCTGCTGGCGCTGCTCCCGCCGCGGCCCAGCCCGCCCTCCGGGCCGCCCCGGGGCCCCTTCGGCTCCTCCTTGGCGTCGGCCTCGCTGCTGCCGCCGGGGCTGAGCGAGCGCGTCTCGTCGCTGCAGCAGCCGCTGCTCGTGCTGCTGCTGCTGCCCACCAGGCTGCTCTCTTCCTCCTCCTCCTCCTCGTCCTCGTCCTCCCCGTCCCCGGCCTGGCTGGCGCTCTCCGGGCTCGGCTCCGACATGCTCTCCGCCTCGCCGTTCAGCAGCAGCAGCGATTCCGTCTCCGCCGAAGGCGGCGGCGGCGGCGACGACGACGAGGATCCGGCCCCAGCCGCCGCCGCCGCCGCTTCCTCCTCCTCGGCGGCGGCTGCTCCGCCGGGCAGCGGCCCCCGCAGCTCCGCCATGTCGCTGCGCGCGGCCGCCATGGCGCCTGNACCTCCCCTTCGTCTTGCTCGCCCCGCACAATCGCAAAGTGAGAGAGAGGAGGTGGGGAGGGAAGGAGGAGCCGCGCGCGCGGGGGCCGCCGCACGCGCTACGGAACGCGCCCGGGGACAAAAGCCGTTGGGGTGACGGGGTGGGGGGAATCCCCGCTCGCTCCTGAGGCCCCGATGGAATTGGCGTCACGGGCGGGGGGGGGGGGCGGGAGTGTGGAGAGAGGGAAGGAGAGAGGGAAGGGGACAGGGACCTCAGCGCTGATGTGTGCGCGGTGCCGCGTCCTGTCCTGGTATCCCCAACGTGAGGAGGGCGTGGAGGTGTTGGAAGGAGTCCAGAAGAGGCCACGAAGTTGGTGCGAGGGCCGAGGCACCCTGCCATGAGGAGAGGCAGGGAGAGAATCATAGAATAACCAGGTTGGAAGAGACCCACCGGATCATCGAGTCCAACCATTCCTATCAAACACTAAACCATGCCCCTTAGCACTTGTCCACCTGTGCCTTAAACACCTCCAGAGAAGGTGACTCAATCACCTCCCTTGGAAGCCTCTGCCAGTGTCCAGTGACCCATTCTGTGAAATTTTTTTTTCCAAATGTCCAGCCTGAACCTCCCCTGGCAGAGCTTGAGGCCATTTCCTCTTGTCCTGTCCCTGGAGAAGAGAAGGGTCCCAGGAGACCTTATAGCGACCTTTCAGTACCTGAAAGGGGCTCCAGGAATGCTGAGGAGAGATTGTTTATAAGGGCATGGAGTGATAGGACTAAGAGCAATGGGTATAAACTGTAGAGGGGCAGATTTAGACTGAACATAAGGAGGAATTTCTTCATGACGAGAGTGGTGAGATACTAGAACAGGCTGCCCAGAGAAGTCATGGGTGCCCCATCCCTGGAGGTGTTCAAGGCCAGGCTGGATGGGGCCTTGAGCAGCCTGATTCAGTGGGAGATATCCTTGCCCATCACAAGGAAGCTGGATCTGGATGGTCTTTTAAGATCCTTTCCAACCTGAACCATTCTATGCTTCTATAACTTATATCAGTAGGATGTTGGGTTTAAATGGTGCCTGGCTACACAGCGTGATATGCTTTGTGTGGTCCAAATTCAGATGAAGAAAAATTGTGTAATTATTAATTTGAAATGTGAAAAACATGGAGATAAAATCGTCTTCCTGTCTGAAAACTGACAGGAACTGTATGGGTTTATCTCATTTATGCAGTGTAAAAATACACAGCACAGTATTGTGTGGGATCAATACCCTAGTGAAAAAAATACTAATTGAAAAATTTCAAAGCAATGTCTGTATATAACTTTAATCTTCTATTAAAAGGTTCTGTTTAATTTCTTTATTAATGTTATTGGCAATGAGACTGCACTCTCAGCAAGTTTGCAGGTGACACCATGCTGAGTGGTGTAGTTGCCACATCGGAGGGCAGGATGTCATCCAGAGGGACCTGGACAGGCTGGAGAAGTTGGCCTATGAGAACCTCATGTGGTTCAACAGGGCCAAGTGCAAAGTCCTACACCTGGGTCGGGGCAATCCCCATTTTCAGTACGCAAAGGGGGTGACATGACTGAGAGCTGCCCTGCAGAGAAGGACCTGGGGGTGCTGGTCGATGGGAAGCTCTACATTAGCTGGCAGTATGCATTCACAGCCCAAAAGGCCAACTGTACCCTGTGCTGCATCAAAAGAAACATGGCCAGCAGGTCAAGGGAAGTGATTCTGCCCCCTGTTCCTCTCTTGTGAGACCTCCTCTGGAGTGTTGTGTCCAGTTCTGGAATCCTCAACATAAGAAAGATATGGAGCTGTTGGAACGGGTCCAGAGGAGGGCTGCAAGGATGATCAGAGGGCTGGAGCACCTTCTGTACAAGGGCAGGCTGAGAGAGTTGGGATTGTTCAGTCTGGAGAAAAGGCTCCAAAGAGGTCTTATAGCAACCTTCCAGTACCTGAAAGGGGCCTACAAGAAAGCTGGAGAGGGACTATTCGTAGAGGCTTGTAGTGATAGGATGAGGGGGAATGGGTATAAACTGGAGAGGGGCAGATTTAGACTAGATATTATGAAAAATTTCTTCACCATGGGAGTGGCGAGACATTGGCATAGGTTGCCCAGGGAAGCAGTGGCTGCCACATCCCAGGTGTTCAGCAGCAGGTTGGATGGGGCCTTGGGCAACCTGACCTAGTGGGATGTCCCTGCCTATGGTAGGGGAGGTTGGAACTGGATGATCTTTAAGGTCCCTTCCAACCCTATTGTATTAATTTTTTTAAGCCCGATCTTTATAGATAGGGAAAGCCTAGATCAGCCTGGCAAGAAGTGTCCTTGCCTGTGACAGGGGGGTCGAACTGTGTGATCTTTAAGGTCCCTTCCATTCTAGGGTTCTGTGGCTCCCACAGGACAAACCGAGAATGAGGTGCTCCCAGTCAGAAGGCGTCGCCACTCTGTTCCCCCTGCTTTCTTTCCCTCTCATGGGAGAAACCCTGGCAGCAAAAGCAGGTAGAGAACAAAGAGACCGTGAGTCAAAGCTGAGAACTTGGTGACATTTGTACCCGTGATAGGACGGGGGAGGGCGGGAGTGGGGGGGGAGTGGGAGGAGGCTGTAGAGACTCTGGAGCTGACTGTACTCATGATAATTTAACATAGAGTGGAAACAGAATATAGAGCTTACAAAGTAGCGATGAGGCTCCTCAGCAAACAGAGCTACAGGGTGCAGGTCACAGTGTGACATTACCCAGTGGCAACGGCCAAAAGACAAGCTCAGCTGAGGCACGAAGGAGACAGGAAAAGATTTTCAGTGATCATGACAAAAGAGAATGAAAAAAGCAGTCGTGTTATGCAGTGAGAAGAGACAGCAAAGGGAACAAACTAGATGTGACCTTAAATCTCCATTTGCAGTAGAGAAGCAAAAGCAGGATGACTAAAGGGGAATGCAAAATATAGATTACTGGATTTAAAGGGAAGTAAACCCATAGAATTTAATGTACTAAAACTGTGGAAATTGGTTAATTCTTTTGTCATGAAGCTTAATTTGGTTTTGGAGGCACTGTGGTTAGTAAATATGTTGAGGTGGAAATTGTGCCATCTGAAAGAAACCAGCCATGTATGGGTAGAAGGGAAAAGGTGAAAGACAGCTGAATGGAATGATTGCCAGTCATATACAATATTTCAGAACAAATTATGAAAATTAAAGTCATTTTAATATTAATGTAAAATGAAGTTTACTAAAGGTAGATCATGCCAGACTGATGTGACAGGCTCTTTGACAAGAGACGTGTCTACATGGACGTCAAGAAAGCTAAGATAAGTTGTCATGTGGAAGTAATTAGCAAAAGTTTCTAGGATGAGGATTTACAGTAGAACAGGAAAGTGGGTAGAATCTGAACATGAGAGGTGAAACATTGTTGGAGAGATGAAGAAGATAACTGAAAACATAAAATGTCATTCCCTGTGAATTTTAAATGTCTGTCTGTCTTCACCCAAATCTTACAAGGCTTGCCATGTTTAAAGAGAATAAGAAACAAACTGAAGGTGTGGTAATTTAGTTTAAAAACAAACTACAAAATGCAGAACCACAACTCAGTCCAGAAAAACTTTGTGCTTTCTGTGCAATAGGAAGAACATCACAAATTCAAGTTACAGCAGGCGCATCTCGCATGTCCATAGAGATCTTAGACTCCAGGAGAACTTAACCATGTAAGATTAAAATCTGGAAAGGGTGCTCCTAACACCTGTATTAGCATAGCTAGAGATGGCTCCCAGCCCATCAACAAACGTACTTGTTAGCAGCAACAGCAGCAATGTCAGCAGCATTAAAATAGAATGCTACTGTGCTGCAACAGCAACACAATGTTGGAGCAAAGGGTCATGACACTGGATTAATCTTTGAAAACGAAACAATGACATCTAACTTGCAGAGGAGCATAAGTGAACTTTGGAAACTAATGAGAGAAAAAAAAAGGCCATGACCATTTCCCAGATTTCTAGAAATCAGCCTCACCTAGAAAGTGGAAATGGTAAGAATGCTTAAAAACAAAACACAAAACCCACAAAGAACTGCAAAAACAAACAAAAACAAACAAAAAAAACCCAATAAAAACTCCCAAACGCACCCCCAAAATACAAAATATGTATCACTGATCTACTAACTCCACGAAAATAGCTGCCAGACTCTGAGCTTCTACCTTATCTGCCTTTCTTCCTCCCTCCCAGTAACAACCTGCTCCTCTCTTAGGAAGGTGTGGTGCTCCCGGCTGGGTGTTGCTGTCATTAGCCTTACCAAACACAAAGCCTGACTTTTCAGAAACAAACAAAACAAACCCCTTTGATTCAGTCAGAAAACAGCAGTAGCTGAAATAATTTGTATGTCTTTCTACCCACTGGTTCCCTTATGGAGTTCTCTGCTGTAGCAAGGGAAAGAGTCAGAGAGGTATCAAACCATAAGAAACCAAAAATATGTAAAAGACTTAGGTAAAACATACCTTTCACAACCTAAGAATATGAGAAAAGTTATCTCAAGCAATTCCACATACCCTAATGTAACTTGTCCAGATCCACTCCACTGTGAGTTCACAAACTTTTCTTTTTTTTCTTTGCACCAAACGTCTCAGAGTTTATTGAGGTCTTGTGTGCACTGCAAGGCTCCTTGTGTTTCTGTACAGAAAGCAAGCAGAGTGATTCAGACCTCCCACTTCCCACTTTCCTAAGCAGAGTGGTAGAGACGCCAGCTCATTAAGTAATTTGTGTATTCAAAGAGAGTCAGGGAAGGAAACCTTGGGACGCAAATGAATAGGAAGGACGGTGTGAACCTGCCTAATGGAAATCACTTAGCATTTAAGCAATAAATCAGTACCAAAGGGGTCACTGCTGCCTCAGGCAGCCATCAAAGAAATACTCTGATAATCTCTTGGTGTCCTGCTCTGAGTTTTTCAAAACCACAAAATTTTGCATCCAGCCTTGGTCGTTGAGTGCTGTAATAAAGTCCTAATCAAATACAAGCAGCAACAATTACCTAAGTCTCTTTCTCTATACAAAAATACCCAGCTTACCAAAGGTAAATCTCCATTTTCTCCAAGGTTTCTGGCTTTTCAAAGCTTTTGAAAGATGAGATCAGTCTGAGAGCAGGTGAGTCTAGAACTGGGAAAGGCATCTAAATCACTTCCATTTAAGTGGTCTGATAAAATCTCAAAGATTCGCTGTTAGGAAATCCTTTGGAAAGAAGGGCTTGCACATTGGTTTAGGCTTTGAGGGTTAGCTGTTTGCACAAAGGGCTTCCAGTATGCTCAGGCTACCTTGGTATGATCATGTTACTACAATGACATTGATTTAAAGCTGAGTTATTTATGTTGAGGAAAACTAATCTATGTACTTGGAAGATATTCTCAACAAAGTACAAAATTAATAACTAGAAATGTCAGTAGATAAGCTAGAAGCTTGCTTGTGGGGAAAGTCCAAGCAGAACCATTCTCTGTTAGTGCAAGAATGAATAACATTGCAGATACAGCAGAGCATGGAGAAGAAATTAAAAATCTTTTACTTCAGGAACATAAGGGTGCAGGGATTCACGTTGACAGCAGAATCAATAATGAGCACACATGAAAGAAAGTGTTTCTTCTTTTCTTGTGTCACAACTATTTTACTGGTTTGGGGGAGGTTGAAGGACAGTTATGTGAGATCATCATCAGCTTTTGTAAATGTGAGGCAGGTTTTCTTGGTTATTTTTTTTTCTAATGTTGTTCAGCTTCAGAATACTTGATGTATAGTGTGCAAGCAAAACACTTGGAAACAGTAAGAAAGGCCTATAAAGAGGGGAGAAATGCCATAGGCCTAAGATACAGGAAAAATGGCATCATATCTTGCACTTGTTAGGATGCTAGAAGAAATTCTGTAAAACAAAACATTTGGTTACCTTCTCCTACCCCTGCCACTGCATGCATGTCTTACGCACTGCAGGAAATTCCTGCTGCCTTAGCCTCATGACTCACCTTGCTCACAATTTTCTGCCTGCTCAGCAGCCTCTAGAAACTTCACTCTTCCCTTCTTTCTGCCCCGCCCTTCAACATCCAAATTCAAGGTCTGAAGTAAGAGGCTGTAATCTTCCATTGCTTCAAATAAGCATTCAGCACTCAGTTCTCACCCTTCCCTTCAGACCAGACTGAAACTGCCTCATTCTGCAATTCTGACCCCACCCTCTCCTGCAGCACCCAGTTAATTCTCCCTTTAAACTCGGCTTCTATGGTGCTTTCTTTTTAAAGCTGCCTTTAATCTTTATCCATACTGTTTGCTTAGAAGCTGTGACTATAGGAAACTTAAAGCCTTGCTTAGGTTGGGTCAACCAAAGGAAGGCTGCTGGAAGGCATGTTAGGCTGGGGTCCATCTTCTTTCCCCACAGGGGAGAGCTGGGGCTATTCTTCAGCCCTGCAAACACTTTGCAGCAATATACTGTTCAGTTCGTTCTTCCCCCTCTTTGCTGCCCATGCTTCATTACAGCTCTCATTATGACGCACTGACTCTTCTGCTGTGCCAGCACAGCTGTCTCTGAAATTCATGCCATGAGCTAGACCAGGGAACTACTTTTAGTGGTAACTAGGAGAAAACAAAATAAAATAGTGTTCTGTTGCTGTTAGGTCCTGAAACTTCAGAAAATTCCAAACAGCTCAGCTTAGTGTAACTGTGCCCACTCTGGGGATGGGAAAAAAAAGGAACAGAAAATTTATGGTGATGCAAAAGACCAGGAGTTAGTTCATGAGTGGAAAACCCCATTCTGTCATTCTGGAGCTCATCCAAAAGCACATCCTAACATTCATTATATTTGCATTTGTATTATCTTGCAAGCCCAGTGGAGATGAGGGCATCTTTGCATTAAGCCGTTTATAAACACAAACAGTAAGAGGAAGCCCGTGTTGCATAGGTGCTCTGATATAATTGAAATGAATCAGGTATTTTACAAGTGCATGAAACCTCTTCTCTAAAATGCACATTAATTCATGTTAAATTTGCTGTCAAATGATATTGAAGGAAAACAAAATGTAAACCAAGAAAGCGTGAAGATTTCTTAGAAGTGAAAGATAGAAAACTCTGAGTTCAAGGCATTAGGAGGCTTCATAATATGGTTCATTTATGTGCTTCAAGCTTGTTGCAAAACCTGAAACATAAGCACAGAATTTCAAATCCAATGATAAGCTATTAGTTAGAGATACCACTGAGAAGCAGCTCAGAATTTGCTTCAAAAGCAAAAGCTGTTTGCAGTACTCCTGCACTATCAGATTATTAATCCTGTCACCCTATGGAGCTAATTTTTTTGTGAGCTCCAATGATTTGAGTAAGTATTTGCTATAAACATGTTGTGCTTTTCTTTGAAACTATTCAGAAAGCCTTCCAAATGCGACATTGGAAAATTTAAATAGCTGATGCAATACATCATATGGATGGGTAACACAATAATATATGCAATACTGTACAAGCAATAGAACATCTTTCTGTCATGAACATTGTCAATGCTTTTGTATTATGATTTATATATATATATGTATGTATATCATCATCATGGACATTTTGTTTTCCTCTTGAAGTATCCCATACCTTATGTACATTTTCCACTTGGCATAGTTTGCTCTTTTTCAATAAAAGGCAGCCAAAATTCTTAAATCTCAAAATAATCCAGATTCTTAAAGGTGCAATTTAGATTAGTTTTAACCAGAGATAATTAACATATTTACTTCCAGATTAAAGGCTCTTTACATGCTGTTAATTTGGGGAATGTGTGTTTTCTACATTCTTATGCAAACCAGAGCTGGATTTCAGCTTAAAATGAGAGTGTGTGCCTGACCACAAATACAGGGTTGCCACCAGTATGTCCATTTATTTTCTACAGGTCAGTTACTACAAAGCATTACAATAAAACCATGGGGAGGTCATCCTAATGGAGAGGCCAATTCTGCACAAGTACACTAGACAGTAAATCCCAGCAACTTTTTTCTAAAAACGTAGCTATGAAGTCAGGAGCAGAATCTTCCATTGCACATATGGAGATCCTTTTCAAAACCATAAAAGTGATCAAGATCTTGTATGCTGCAAAACCGGTGTGTAACCATTACAACCAAACAGACATGCATAATGAGTGGAATGCTAATTAAATACAAATCACAGCTTGGAAGGTGTACAGGCTTACAGCAGCTTTTCCATGTTCTTCCAGGATTACTTTAAAACTCCCCTTCTTCAGTTTGTAGTCATAACTAGAATATGAGTTTTTTCATAGAACATCTTAATTTTATTTAAAAAATAACATTTCATAAAATTTAAATGAAAATTCTCTTGCAGAAATCTAATCTTTTTTATTCTTTCTTCTTTTTTTCCTTGCAAGAATCACTTGTCTTTCCAAGATCAAGCTCTTGTGAACACATGTTGTCCTTCCAAACACGGTTCTTAGTTTCCCAGAACATACTGTGGTCGGACCAGCAAGGGGACCCTGAAGATAATTAGGGGAGTGGAGCATGTCAGATGAGGAGAGGCTGAGAGAGCTGGGATTGTTCATCCCAGAGAAGTGAGGGATTTTATCAAGATGTATAAATACCTGAGGAGGGGCAAGTAAAGTAGATTAAGCCAGGCTCTTCTCAGTGGTATCTCTTGAAGGGCAAGAGGCAAAGATCACAGACTGAAGTACAGAAAATTCTATTTAAACATAAGAAAAAACTTTTTCACAGTGGAAGCTGTCAAGGAGTAGAAGAGGTTGTCCAGAGAGATTGTGGTGGTGTTGTTTATGGAGCTATTCAAAACACACCTAGACATGATCCTGAGCAGCCTGTTCTAGCTGATGCTGCTTTGAGTGGGGGGTGCGGTGGGATGCATTGGACTCTATGATCACCAGAGATGCCTTCCATCCTCAACTATTATGCAATTCTGTGAAACTGAGATGATATTGACACATTATACAAAGACACAAGATCAAACCTGCAAAAACTGTATTTTTCTGAGATCCCAGATATAACTATATATTGTGGCTTTGTGCTAGCGCATGTGGGAATGAAAACCGTGTTCATAACTGTCATGCCTTGCACCATGATTTTTCAAGATGGGAAGAGTCCTAGTCAGGAGCCACAGAGGCTGAGCTGCACAATGAGGACTGAGCAGTAAGCCCCTGCAATCAGATCAAGATGCAGTCTGGAAGACAAATGACTGCATTCAGAATTCCCATGATAGTGCGTATGACAAATTTAGGGTCCTGCTAAGTTATGTGAGATAAAAAGTGACAAGCAACTAAGATTACATATTTTCCATGATTGCCAGATCTTGGCATACGAGAGAGTTAAAGGAGAGAGGTTATCTTTAGGAGGGGCATTTATTGCACAATCTAGTCAGCCTTGGGCTACATAGTGTCATGGAGAAGGTGTCAAAGTCCAGATTTCCCAAAACCTTAACAGCTGGACGAGTCCTCTTCTCTCGCCACTGTTCTCCTTACGTTAACGAGAGACATTCAGGTCATGGAATGTTTATCAAACAGCTAGAGATATACAACATTAGTGTATTTAAATAGAAGTTATTGTTTGGTAGGCTTGAGCATGAGCAAACATCTGAATTTCAGAAAAGTTCGGATTTCCATCATTAAAACTAACCTTTCCATTATTGTGGTATTGAGTGAATAGCAGAAGTCATCAAATTTAAGAATTACAAAATCAGCAGGATGACTTGATTGTCATTTGGCACCGGTGATAAATATTTATTACAGTTAGTGTATTCGTCTTCTGAGTTATTAAAATGATGGTTTCAATTTATAACTCCTCAAACCTTTCCTGTAAGACCAAGGATCTGTCACGTTCATGGCAAATAAGCCAAGTCCATAGAAGTACAACGTCCCTCCCTATTCTCAATCAATCAAATCGGAGAGAGGGAGGGGGAGACTGATGAGAACAACCTACTTTTCTGTGCATGGCATTCACTGAATGTGAAAAGAGGTTTCAGCAGGACCGAGAAAGTAGCTGTTGTCATGACAGCACTGGGAAGTCCAGTGACTGAAAAGATCTTCATCAGCTCACTGCTGCAATTCTGTGCCAAAGAAACTGTGCTGCCTGTCTGCATTCTGACAACAGAGCCAGGGGAATGCCCTGCTTGTCAAATCTCCCTAGTTTTACTCTGCAAACTTCCTCACTCTTGCTCCTTGAAGCTCAAATATAGTTGAAATCTGGCAAAAATGGAACTGTCCTGCTCTTATCCCCGCTTCAATACAACACACGCCTTCTGTTCATCTTTCTGGTTTAGCAGAAAAAAGCACCTAGCTTTCCTGTTCTCCCTTTTTCCCCACCCTGGCAACAAAAATGCTGTGTGGAAGGCAGCAGTAATCTCTAGAATACTTATACAAATACTAGCACGTCCTGCAATCCAACTCCATAAATGTGACAACTGCCACTCCTGTTATCTCATTGTTACAGGCCAGTATCTTTGTATACTGTGAAGTCTGCATGGCAGCTTTGGGGCCAGGGGCTGAGAGGATTTCTGTGGCAGTGTCATCTGCTTGGGGTCATACTCTTAATGGTGATGGGATCTTGTCTGGTCAACTCTGGCCATTCCATTCCATTCCATTCCAAGTAAATGCATTATCTTCCATGGTGCAGTTACACTACTTGCCACCCATGCTAACTGTGCCACTGTAAGCAACATAAACACCAGTTTTGAGGGACCTGGTGAGACTATACAATGCACAGTGAAGGCTTTATTTTACCAAAATGACTGTAAATGATTGCTGTATGGCTGAGATCCTCACAATGTAAACACGAAAGAGGAAAGCAAGGTCTTTTTGACAATGCACATGTTGATCGAGTTCTAATACTGTTTATTTGAAGCACTGGAAAATATAAACATGAACAGTTGGAAGCTTGCTTTATGCTCCTACTGATTATCACTAATGGACTGGAAACAGAGATCGAGTGCTTTACACCCAGTCTTGAAACTGCCACCTTTATTGCAAATGAAATGATCAGAGATGTGTGCTCTCAGATGAACTCCTCAAGCCTTATCTGAAACTTCGGTTTCTCTAGTATGGATTGCAAAATTCCCATTGACTTCAATAAGGCCAGAATGTCAAACTTGGCACAAGAGCTGGAGAACTAAAGAGTTTTGAGGAACTCATAACAAATCCTGCTACTTTTAGCCTATGGAGGATGGCTACTAGGAAGCATGGACTCGGCACATATCACATAGGAGAGTGTAAGTTGCACTATGACCCTTCCGTAATTCAGAATTTAAATAGTTCAGAGGGTTCCTCTCTCAGGAAGCCTGGAATACATTGTAGAAGTGGGAGACCTAAATCCTAAATTAGCTTAATGCACCAATGACATGCCCTACGGAAGTGTTACATATCTTCTAGTAGGCAAAGTAGTGATATTCTTCTTCTCAAGTCTATTCCCAGCTCAGCTGCTCACAGACTCTCCAAAGCCACTCACTGTACAAGAGTAGGCAAACTGTTTTATCATGTTGTTATGCAGCAATTTCATCACAGTTAGAATATGCATAATAGTCTTCCCCAGGATTGCTCTCAGGTATAGCTGTTTGTCTTTGAAGCCTTCCAGTGAAACCTGTTGTTATACATACACATGGTGTGTTTTCAATAGAGATGAGCCTAGTTTTAAATCATATAATGCTTTTTGTTCTATTTAGCCTTTAGAACATTTTGTTTCAGTGAAGATGAACATTTATTATGTGCTTAATTATTTTTGCCTAGAGATACATTTGAACAGTATTCAAGAAACAAATACTGCCCAGTACTATTCCTAGGCAGTTTAGTGCCCTAAAACAACCTATTATACTACTTAAAATACATTAGGAAAATGTGGCACGATACATCCTTGGCAAGCTGTTGCTATAGAGGTCTGCTATCAGGACAAATGGCAACAATTTGGCTTTATACTATGTTCAGCTGGGATATTTATCAGAACCATTATCTTTATGGTTGAATTTCTAGCTGGGTTTGGCAATGCTAGGCATTTGTTTCATCTTGGTGAAATGTGGATTCAGCTATTTAAAGCCTGTAAAATATAGAAAACATTTTTTTTTTAAATGAGAACACTTCAGAGGAAGATGGAAAGGATTTAATTCTGAATGTGGTGAATCTTGCAACAATTCATGCATATGTGTCTTCACATAAAACTGCAGACTCTAAGCTGAGGAAACTATTTGATTTAGGTAGTGCTAGTGCATGAGAGGTACAACAAAGAGGCACGTATAATGGAAGTGTAACTCAGACACTTGAGAAGTGTTACGGTATCGGCTTGGCAGAGATTGATGACCTACTTCTGCCTTGTTTCTTCTAAGGGAAATCCTTTGACACCACTTCAGGCCATGATTTCTGTGCTCCCTGCTACCTTGAGGACCTGATCTTACACAGATGTTCTTCAACCACCTTCACTTCCCAGTTTTACAACTAGGCATTCCATGTAAAGAAGTGGCAAAGCAGCCAGTTTAAAGTGGGACTTTACAGAAAAAAACCCCATCCTCCCCCTGCCCTTGATTATTTTCACGTAAGTTAAGTGCTGACCAATAACTGTGAAACAATTGTCTTAGAGTTCTGTTATGGTGGCACACTTTTTGGAGGTCTTTTTCATTCTAATACAGACAGATTTTGAGACCTTCTTTTATTGGACCTGGTGATCTTGCACCCTTAGCAAGTTTGCAGATGACACTAAGCTAGGTGGAAGTGTGGATCTGCTGGAGGGTTGGGAGGCTCTGCAAAGGGATCTGGACAGGCTGGACCACTGGGCAGAGACCAATGGGATGAGGTTTAACAAGGCCAAGTGCTGGGTCCTGTACTTGGGGCATAACAACCCTATGCAGAGCTACAGACTGGGAGAAGTCTGTCTAGAAAGCTGCCAGGAGGAGAAGGACCCGGGGGTGTTGGTTGACAGCGACTGAACATGAGCCAGCAGTGTGCCCAGGTGGCCAAGAAGGCCAATGGCATCTTGGCTTGTATCAGAAACCGCATGACCAGCAGGTCCAGGGAGGTTATTCTCCCCCTGTACTCAGCACTGGTGAGACCGCTCCTTGAATCCTGTGTTCAGTCTTGTGTGCTCCTCACCACAAGAAGGATGTTGAGGCTCTGGAGCGAGTCCAGAGAAGAGCAATGAAGCTGGTGAAGGGGCTGGAGAACAGGCCTTATGAGGAGTGACTGAGAGATCTGCGGTTGTTTAGCCTAGAGAAGAGGAGGCTGAGAGGAGACCTCATCGCTCTCTGTAACTACCTGAGGGAAGGTTGTAGAGAGGAGGGTGCTGGCCTCTTCTCCCAAGTGACAGGGGACAGGACAAGAGGGAATGGCCTCAAGTTCCACCAGGGGAGATTTAGGCTGGACATTAGGAAAAAAATTTTCACAGAAAGGGTCTTTGGACACTGGGACAGGCTCCCCAGGGAGGTGGTTGACTCACCTTCCCTGGAGGCATTTAAGGCACAGGTGGACGAGGTGCTAAGAGGCATGGTTTAGTGTTTAATAGGAATTGTTGGACTTGATGATCCGGTGGGTCTCTTCCAACCTGATTATTCTATGATTCTATGATCTTTGTGTACCGCCTGCACAATACTGTGGTAACTTCCATGGCATATTGCATGGATATTTATTTCCATTACATGCAACTCATTAGTATCAGCTTTACGATCTATAGTAAAGTATATATGCAAATCTCATCAACTCAAGTTATATCATGCTTAACAAAGTATGACAAAATAAATGCTGATTTAAAAGTTATACAAATACTAAACCATGAAATAATTGAGACTTACTCCCCTTCTCCCTTATCTAATTATGAAATTAATAAGCAACAGGCTGAATTTCAGCTGAGATGTAGTAACCACAAGAGATCAGACTCTCACATAAGTTCTCTCCCATACCATAATGTTTGCAGTTATGAGCGTGTTTAACTTTTAATAATACAAGCTGTCAACCTGAAGCCAAAAGGGCTGCTCCCATCTGGACTCAGATCTGCCATATGAACATGAACTCTGCCGCCCTGTTTGTTTACAACTCCAGATTAGGCCAAACCCATATTTTCTCTGTTTTGTACTAATCTGGAGCTCCAGTTCAATAGGTTTGTCCACTTTTAATCTGTAATTATTGCCATACATAATGACACAGCAGTGTCATTAATATTATGACCCTTAAAAGTCACTTTGTCTTTATGACTGGTGAAGCAACACCATTTTATGAGCAAAGGAAGGTTCTAAGATGTGGGTACAACCTTGCGAAGAAACCTGTTTCTGCAAAGTCACATCACGAACTTCTTTCATTTAGGTTAGAGGATCAAGTCCTTAATATTTGAAAATACGCAATAAACAAACCAGTAGATCATTGAGTGTGAAGTTTAATAAAAATATAGCCTGAAATTATCATTAAAAAGGCTCTAATTTTTTTCTCCACAGGTAATTAGTTCACACAATGAAATAATCTCCTTTCTTATCCTGGAAACACATGCATAAAACAGCTCAGATAACATCATTTACATACAGGCTGCTGCATCCGCATGTTAATGTCTGGCAGTGAAAAGTTCAGACAAGTTTCTAATCCCCGATTTCCTGCACGTGCTCAGCACCCAGATTCCCAGAAAGCCAGAAGAGAGCGGGATACTAAATATTATTAAGTTGACAGGTCAGCTGCAGTCTGTGCCACATCTGGACAGCCTGTGAGTTACACAGTTTCCCAGACTACAGGATCTTTGACAGTTCTGGACATTTTAACATCAGGGTTTTTTTAAAATGCATATTGGTATTTGTATATCGGAGTGTCTTTTGTCAGTCACTTATGGTTATGGTGATCATTCTAAGCCTATTGTGCTGCCACCTCTTGCTTTGTCCAAGTTACTATATTCCTTGGTATTGGAACCAATCTGCATTCCCATTTAAAGCACTATCAATGTCACCCAGCAGCAATAATTTGCTTTCATCCCTTAAAACTACTATACAAAGACAACCACGCTATGAGGACAAAAGCACAGGCAGAGAGAAAAAAGGAGGAAAGCTAAAGTGGGAAAGCAGCAGCAGCTGCAGCGACGCTAACTTTATTCTTTCAGGGTCCTTTGGGTGAGTACTTGAACTTGGACTGATAACGTATATGCCCTTCATCTTCTGCTTCCCCTGTTAACACAACTTATCTTCCCAGTGCAGGTACTGGAAGGGAGCGTAGACTGACTGTTTCTTCATCAAGGCCAGCAGGTAATAACAACTGTTTTTACAGCACAAGACAGTGTGTCTGTGCCTAGTGACAGCCGCAGGGGTAAGAAAGCTGTGGGAGAGAAAACCTCCCATTGCAGTAATATTGATTTCTAGCAACACTTTTCAAAGCACAAATCCAACTTCCTAGGCATCCTTAAAATCCACAGCTCTTCAACAGTTGTTGAAGGAGGCCGCCTGATCAACTGAACAGAAATTTGGTTTGCTGCATTCAGCCAAAGATGCAGTTACAGCATCCAAGGGCTTAGAAATTGCCTAGAAAGTGTGGACTGTTTAGGATTTAACTGGATTCACTCCTATATACAGTCATCATCCTCCTAATAGTTTTGAGCCATCAGCTGTAAAGACATCTTACACTTCACAGATTGCCTATGATTCATTACCTGAAAATGTTGTAAAAGCTAGGGGTTCTGTTCAAAGGTGAAATAACTGAAGTTCTCCAGTTTGAAACCAGGCAGATGGGGAAAGATGTATGGTAATTTGTGCAGAGCACTTCTCTGAAACAGGCATGGCTCAAAGCAAGACTTTAGTCTACTACCTTTTACAAACATGACCTAACTGTGCTCCTTGAGGTCCATAAGATTTTAATGAGGTAAAAATGATCAAAATGTCATGACCTCTGATCTACCTTGTCTTAAATTCTGGGTAATGGAAATGATGAGGGGCTTAGCTAGGTTGTATTTCACTGATCACATAAAGTGGAATAGGTTTAATATAATGAAATAAATGTTCTAAACCAAAATGCTTTAGGTTCAAAGTAGCTTTCCCTCCCATATTCCCAAGAATCAGGCTGTAGAAGCAAGTATGGTTTTCCCAATGTTGCAATACATTTGAGTATTAACCTATTCCTCTTCACTATCTCCTATATGGCTGAGATGCTGCCACTTTAATTAATAACTGTTGCCTTGTAACCAGCAATTAGGATCTCACACATTATCCACTTCATTCAAAATATTTATTATTTTTAGACACAATATATTAGAAGCAGTAGTTCTAAAATGTTACAGGAATGTTGGCATAAGCTAAGGAAACAGCTAGAAATGTTGTTCAAAGGTGCTTTAGATCAAACAATCCCAGGTTTCCAGGCAATCTCCTAGCTCACAGAATGATACTTTCAGCTCATCCTCACTCATACACAAATTGGTTTCCAGCACCAGCCCTTGCAGGTGTAAACTCTCTCAGACAGTCTCCAGGCAGCCAGAAATCAAACACAGAATAGCAGCAGACACAAACATAACAAGACACTAATCAGCAAGTTCAGTTGTCTGTTTTCTCCTTCTCTCAATGTGGATATACTCAGAACGGACCATTACTGTGTATAAAAGGAATAAATGCAACAATCACTAACAGCTGCTCCCAGGACTGGCAGATGAGCCTGAAAATATTAAAAAATAAATAACTCATTCCTCTTTAAAGCTAAAACATCTGAAACAGCCCCCACACTGTTGCTGACTTGGGATTTTACCAAGAAGAATGTTGCACAATACAGGGTGGTTGACTCCACATGTAATCAGTGTCAAGACTCAGCAGAAATTCATATAGCAAAGAGGTGACTTTTATGAACTGAGAGCTGCTGAATTTTGCAGCTTCTTTTTCAGTTGCTTTGAAATGTACCTTTATCAATCGATGCCAATTTTCTGAAATAAACTTATACATTTTATTGCTAAAAATAAAATAATCAGTAAGTACAATGTGATGAACACTTTGAAAAAAATCATGTTTTTTTTTTTCTCCTATATAGAATCTATTGCTGAGAATAAAGGGGATTCATACAACAAGTTACTTGGAAATGTTGAGTGCCTAATATGATATGCTATGAACTTGATCTTTCAAGATGCTCAGCACCTGCAGCTTTCAGTGATCTCAAGCAAGAGATTGGTGGCCTGGATTCAGCCGCTAACATAGGGACAGACAGCTGCTCTATGGATACGGCATTTTTTTCTCCATACAAGGAATGCAGAATAGCTTAAACGTCAAACTGGAGTGGATTTAAAGTTGCAGAAGAGAATCTTGGATGCTGCCAGTCACTGCATTATGAATGAATAAGACTACCAGATGACAACAGAAGAGGATCAGGTATTTCTCTGAAAATTTTCACTGATTCAGTCTCTAGGCTATAAGTGAATCTTGCATCTTCTATGTATAAACTTAAACCTGCAGGGTCTGCCTTTTTTTAAAGCTCATTTTACCTTCAAAAGAGGAAGAGGGTGTTTCCATTTTTAGTCTGAAATTCTTTGAAGTACTCCTGCTCTATAGAACAGGAATCTGGATAGAATTTGACAAAAAATTAATTCCTTATCTTTCATTTGGTTTTGGCAATAAAGAAGTTAATGAGATCACATCTGGTTTTGTCCCGATTCACTCTGCAGCTCTGGAAATAGCACCATTTGCTTACAGCTTTTTCTTTTATTTCAAACAGAACCTAATTCAGCCTAAATAAGTGTTCCTCAACACATCCACAGCAAGACTGCCACACGAGCCAATTAGAAACCACTGCAGTGATGCTGCTTACCCACAGCTACAATTAAGAGCTGCTTGCAGGGGGGTTAAGGTTAGGGTTGTGGTTAAGGTTTGTGTGGTGGTTGGAGTTGGGTTTAGCTATAGGTTTAGGGTTAGTGTTAATGGTAGAGTTATGTTTAGGGTAAGGCTTAGGGTTAGGGCTAAGGCTAGGGTTAGGGTAAGGTTTAGAGCTAGGCCTACGGCTAAGGTGAGGTTAGACTTTGTGTAGTGATTGCGGTTGGGTTTAGCTTTAGGTTTGGGGTGTTAGTGGTAGGGTTAGGTTTAGGGTTAGACTTAGGGTAAGGTTTAGGCTAGATTTATGGTTAGGTCTGGGTTTAGGGTTAGGGTTAGGTTTTGGTTAAGCTTTCTGTGGTGGTTGGGGTTGCATTTACCTATAGGTTTAGGGTTAGTGTTAGTGGTACGATTAGGTTTAGGGTTAGGCTTAGGGTTAGGGCTAAGGCTAGGGTAAGGGTTAGAGCTAGGCCTAGGGCCTAGGGTTACATTTAAGGTACGGCTTAGGGTTAGGATTACGTTAGGGTAAGGATTAGGCTTTGTGTAGTGCTTGGGATTTGGTTTAGCTTTAGGTTTGTGGTTAGTGTTGGTGGTAGGGTTAGGTTTAGGGATACGGTTAGGCTTAGGGTTAGGTTTAGGCTAGATTTAGGGTTAGGTCTAGCTTTAGGGCTGGGCTTATGGTTAGAGCAAGGGCTTGGGTTAGAGTTAGGGTTATGTTTTTGGTTAGGATTTGTGTAGTGGTTGTGGCTGGGTTTAGCTTTTCATTTAGGGTTAGTGTTAGTGGTAGGGTTAGGTTTATGATAAGGCTCAGACTTAGGGCTAAGGCTAGGGTTAGTGTAAGGGTTATGGTTAGGGATTTGGTTAGGCTTAGGTTAATGGTTTGTGTTGGTTTTAGCTTTAGTTTTAGCATTAATGTTAGTGGTAGGGTTATGTTTAAGGTAAGGCTTGGGGTAATGCTAGGGTTGGTGTAAAGGTTAAGGCTAGGGCTAGGGTTAGGGTAAGGTTTAGGCTTAGGGTTAGGTTAAGGGCTAGGTTTAGGATGAGGCTTTGTGTAGTAGTTGGGGTTGGGTTTAGCTTTGGGGTTAGTGTTGGTGGTAGGCTTAGTTTTAGGTTAGATTTAGGGTTTGGTCTAGTTTTAGGGTTAGGTTTAGGGTTAGCGCTTGAGCTTGGGTTAAGGTTAGGGTTAGGGTTTTGGTTAGGCTTTGTGCAAGTGTTTGGTGTTGGGTTTATGTTTTCTTTTCAGGTTAGTGTTAGTGGTAGGGTTAGGTTTATGGTAAGGTTTAGGATTAGGGCTAAGTCTAGGGTTACTGTAAGGGTTAGGGTAGATCTAGGGGTAGTGTTAGGGTTTTAGTTAGGCTTTGTGTAGTGGTCCAGGTTGGGTTTAGGTTTTTGTTTATGGTTAGTGTTAGGTTTAGGTTTAGGGTTAAGGCTACAGTTTGGGTAAGGTTTAGGGCTAGGGTTAGGATTATGGTTTTGGTTAAGGCTTGTGTAGTGGTTGGAGTTGGGTTTAGCTTTATGTTTAGGGTTACTGTTAGTGGTAGGATTAGGTTTAGGGTTAGGCTTAGGGTAAGGGTTAGAGTAAGCTCCAAGGATATAACAACAAGTTTATTTCACGTTCTTTAGAAAGAATGAAGGCGAGATGTTGGCTTTGTTATCTTCACGTTCATCCTTTACAAAGTTAAATTGTTTCATATATACCACTAATGTCTGGCAGAGACAATTTGTTTGTTGGCCATTTGAATATCGTCTTTCCAAAGGAGGGAAAATACATTTTAACTGAGGATTCAAACTGCAATAAGATTAAGTTACCCTAGAATAACTTAATAAGAATAGCAAAATTCAGGATCACAGAGATAAAAAAGAATTGTGCACTAAAGACATGATGACCCACTTCTGAGATCTGAATGAGAACTACTGATGTTTTTTATTAGAAAAGAAACCCATCTTATTGTTACAAGAGAATGAAAAACTCAGGGGTAAGAGTTATCCAGTAGCACCACTGATTATAGATCTTCTCCTCTGCTGCTTCACTCAGCCAAGATACAACTTAAGCATCCAGCTGAAGTACTACAGAATTTAGTAATTTATTACTAACAGTGTAAGCAGTTAACGTTTTTTGTGTATGTACTGGTTACTTCACCTGCTGGATAGGTGGGTAGTGAATAGGCTGGGTAATAATTGTTTCCCAAGCTGCCCAAGTAAAGTGATTTAGACAGACGTTAATTGTTTAAAATTTTTCTGATTTCATGAAAACAGAACCTCATCTGATTCATTTTATGGCAAGACACATTTATTAGGAAATATTAACCGAAGACTTTTTCTCCTTCAGCAATAATATAAACAGGGTCTGGGTTTCAACTGCCTGTTGCGGTCTCTCTCTTTGAGCCAGTCCATAACACACAAAAACTGCCAAGACACCAACCATAACTTTTTGAGTAATGTCACTTTATTAAGGGATTTAAAATAATCACATTCTCTAGTAGTCTTGGAACAATGCAAATGGTGAACAAAAGACAAGAATAGATGTAATTGGTTCTGAAAAGCATGAACATCTGTAGAGAATGTGTTGCCTTATTCCTAAGGACTCTTGCTTTTGGAAAAAAGCACACTCCATATATACAAGTGTCAGCACAATAGCCAATAAAGCGGTCAGAAGTAGAAAAATATCCTAGATACAAACTTAAAATAGATGTTTGAAGGCTGACAATATCAGTATTCTGATACTTCCATATCTTGGGAGTATGATGACTGGGATGAGTTATTCTGATGAGGTAAGAAAGTAGATGCTTTGTGATAACACAAAGCCATGTATTTTTTTCCATAAGACACAAAAAACCAGAACACCCGATGAAAGTGCAAGTCGCTGCTGCAAGCACCCACAGGAGGTGAAATGGTAGTCTATGAGCATTACTACATTCCTGCATCATCTCTATTTGTTCTCTTTGCCAATAGTTATACCAGCAAAAACTTGCTCATGCTCCCATCCTCCCCCAACTTCAGTATAAGCTGCATGTATTTTGCAGATATACCAAACTAACAACTGCTTTAAACACAGACAAGATCTATAAACGTCCAAAAACCTCTTAGTCATTCTTTCCTTTATTGGTTACAATTCTTTTCCTGGCAGCAAGGACAGAAAGAGATTGCAAAGCTTGACAGCTGAACAGCTCTCTTGAAAGGGATAGGGAGAGAACAGGGTGTGTCCTGTTTGCTTTACCCCAGGTGTTCTAGTGATGCCACTGAAATTAAACTTCAACTGGTTGAGCAAGAAAACCCCCCCAAAACACTCCTCCTCTTTGTTTTGGATGGAAGGATGCACTAATTTGGGGCTACTGTTCCAAAAAAACCCCCCCCAAAAGTTAGTCAAAAGTTCAACTGGATGCTTTCTGACTGCATCATGATTCATCATCTTTTTTTACTACAACCCTCCAATCTCTGCTGCCAAATTCAGCTTCCCGTTTCTTCTACAAAACAACAGGTAAACAGACAGCGAACTCTGTGTCTCAGTGACAAAGGCCCTAGGAAGAACTGGCAGGAGAGATAGAAGTGGCAGAAAAGTACAATGAACACAAACTGTGTGTCGGTCTTGGGCACTCCTCTATGGAAAAGGACAATGAACTATGTAGTCTCTAGTTCAGCAATATTCACTTGAACAGGATACAATTTGTATGATTTAGAAGTGTAACAGGCAGGCAGTCATCTTCTTATGAAACTTGCCTTACTGCTTATGGCACACACATGCACTGAAGAATGTGGTGTTTGCCTGAACCTTTAAGAGATTTCTTAGCTTTACGCCCTAGATTCAAAAGCTTTCCCTTAAATCTTTTCCTTTCTCATCATTCTTTTCAAAACCTCTTTTGTCTCAGGCAAATTCAGACAGCTGTGTTTGACGGAAAACTGAAGCTCATATCATCTGCATCATGATGACACCTTACAAATTATTTCAGGTTTTCTTTCAGTTTCTGGGAGATGCTTTGCAGATGTCAAAGCTTCGAGGAGTCATCATACTTCTCTCCTTAGCCCCACTGAACGTGGCATTCAGTGTTTGCAAATACTGAATTACTGTTCACCACATCCTAGACTAGAAGGGCTACTACCCCTCAAGTAAACATGCAGGGAATGGAGGCACAGAATGACTAAGTGATTACACCAGCATCATGCTACAGGTCTGGGAGAATCAGGAGCTGAACCTGTATTTCTTGCATCTCAGTCTCAGGTTGTCTTTTTGTTTTGTGTTGCAGCCTTACTCTTTCCTGTAAGGGAAGACAGGAATTCCTTAGGAGTCTGTCACTGCTACTCTGGTTGACACATGATGTTGCCAATGAGGTAAGAATTGGTGCATTCCCCACATCAAAAGGTGGAACAGTGTGACATCTGTTAGCTGGAAGAAATACTAACCATACAAGCCCTTAAGAACATCAACATTTATTTAATATGATATAAAAGAAATGGGATATGAACATTTGTATTTGAACAATATTAAGTGGCTTCTTTTACTTACATCATATGTGCTCATTGTATAATATATACACAATGAACATAATTACATTTGTACACAAACTAAGTACTGGACTGAAAACCTGCTTATTGCTGTACACATCCTAACCCAACGAAGGAAAAGCCCCAGTACCTCAAAATACCTACGCTCCATTTTATTTAGGAAAAAGGAACCACTAACATTAATGTATATGTTGACAGAAGTGTGGCAGTAACTGCTGACACTGCAAACTGACCAAGAAATAATTACAGCAGAAACAGGACATCTTTTACTAAGCAATAATAAAAATGGCACATTTTAAATATATCTATATGTATATATATATATAAAAATTTTACAAATAAAATGTTAAAACAATAAATCGTAATGTTTAAAAAGTGTAAAACCAGGTTTAGTGGTGATATGTAAAATTAGCCAAGTTATGCATCTAAAAGAAGCAAAAAAAAAAGTAAACTTATGCGATCCATAATTAAAAGAACATTAAATTCTGGAGAATATCAAATAAAGTTCTGACTGTAGGCTGCATATTAAAAAGAGCCTTTATTTTATGTGCACAGAAATCATAGCAGCAAGCTGGTATCAGGAGAACAATCTGAAGGTTGTTGAGTGTACACGTGGGCCATTTAAAGCTCTCTTGGAATAAACATTTTCCAGGAAGTGATAAAATGATGCTCTGTGGCTGAAAGCATCAGAACTATGAATTTCATAGATTTAAAATATACTGTACAATATCTTCTCATATTTTCATAGGTCAGGTCCATACATCTCCAGCATGAATTGTTTCAACAGAAGCCATTAGCGCTGAAAGACAGACAAAGATTAAGTTACTCTATTTTAGCAACAACAGAACATTCTATAAAGCAACTCCTGGGATTAAACGCAGCAAGGAATTTCTGACCTCATCCTAGCAGCAGTCATCAATGGTGCAGAACATAGTAAAGTATCTTAGAAATCAGCCGTTCCCAAAATCAGTTCTCCTGATGAATACTGCTGTCAAGATATTTTGACAGCAGGAATTAAAAGCGTTTTCAAATTTACACAGCTCTGTAAGGAAGTGTTTATTCTGACAGTTTTATCCTGTTGTAGAAGGCCATCTCCAAATCCATATTTGTTCTATGCTTTTCAGCTAAAACAGGCAATAACAGGGAAGAGCCTAATTGCTCTTACAAATGAGGGGGCAGTTTGAAGAGGGATGCAGTACTATTCAGCTGCTACACTGTAATGGTAGCGTTGCTTTTAAGCCTTCTGAAGTTCAAGTGCTCCACCCAGAGCTTGCCGTATTTTGGTAACTGCTGAAAGAACTTCCATAAATAGCTTCTAACAGTTTATTAGTAAAAATGCTTCTCAGCTTTGAATCCAGGTGCTGTACAAAATTTCATTATCCCTTCATTACTCAGTGTAAATGTAACGCTTAAAACGTAATAGTGTTAGCTGTACTCATCGGGGTTTGTCTCCGCAAAGCGAAGAGCCATGACAAAAGATTTGTGTTAATGGGGTTTTCCTTAGTCTGACAATATCCTGCGCCACCAATTTCCTATGCCAAATACCCCTGGCATCATGCCAAGGATATCACGTTACTAATTGACCATAAAAGCCAAATATAGGTATTACCTCAGTATTCTCTAAAATCTACTATAAGTTTTCCAGATGCTGCCTGGAAAATTTGCTTGCACATAAACAGGACTGATCTCACAGCTCTGAAGTTCCCGCTGCCACACAGGATTTCTTGCATCTGAGAGACACTGAGTTCTCCCACGTTCCAAAGCCTTTCTTCCAGCAAAGGACTGGGATACTGGAACGACCGCCCCAGAAGGTAAGGGACAGTAAATACTGCAGGCAAGCACATTATGCTTCGTACAACTTGTATGAATACTCAGCCCAGCTCCGGCATGAATTTCTTTCAGTGCTCCCAGGAAACAACTGATGGAGGCATCAAGCGCAGCAAAGAAATGTGAAATGTATATGCACATAGCGGAATGCTTTTCCCCACTCAATTCAAATACTAAACAGCCAAACCAGATGTGTTTCAAGTTTTGGAATGCTTTCTTCATTATAGCAAGGCATGTGTAAGCAGAGCCTTAGTTTTACAAATGCCATCCCAGATGCGCTGTTTTGTCATAAGCAATCAAGGCCTATTTGTAGCATTGTACTTAACAGGGAAATGTTACAGCTACAGTATTACCTATGAGGATACACCACACCACTGGAAGACGAGGCTGGGGCATTAAGTTTTAAAGCAGATGACTGTATGAGTGTTTCACTTTTGCTAGTCTCAGATTTAAGTCCTTAACAAAAATGAATTAAATGAATTTGTGGATCTGATCATTGAAGCTGATAACAAGAGCTGAAAGCAACTTAATGCAATTGATAATAACTTTCCGGTGAAGTTAGGGGTTGCTTCCCCTTTCAGCTGCGCCTACAAACAGAATTCAGCAGTGCTGTTTTGGTTTCACTACTGACCTACTGATCTGAAACTGAGTTGATGGGGTAATGTTTATCCTATTTAAAAAGAAGATGCGTTATACAAGCATGTGTGTTTATACAATGCAACTGAAAAGCATTAACACAGATCAGTACTTCCAGGAAAACTGAATATTCCCATTTATCTTTTTAAAATAGTTTTGTAATAAAACTTTTATATTGAAGTACAAAAGTCCAATCTAAATCTAATCATGACAGACCACATCCATAAGGAAGCAACACAGGTCTCAGCACTGAACGTGAAGAGTGCATTTTCCATTCCCTCAAAAGAAGAAAGAGATGAAAATAATTTCCTTTCTTTATTTTTTTAAAAAATATAAATTGTTTCCTCCCCACAGCTCATAAAAGAAAGGTTTCTTTGATGAATAATAAGTCTGATTTTGGTAAGATGAAAGACTGCCAATACAGATTAGGACAGTAAATAATAATTAAAAAAATGCACTGTCAAATCTCATGCTAAATGACTGAAAACACATCATATTAAACTTTTCTCAACTGTTAATTTTTCTAAAGTTACATTAGCTATGGCATTTAACATTACTATTGAAACATCTCATTCTTTTAGTAGAAAGCATATTTAAACAGGTACTTCCAGACAAAATAATGTGGATTGATTTAAATACTGGTAAAGTGCTGAAGCATTCACATTGGCATCCTATTAATCTCTTTTAACACTTGTATAATAAAACATGTTTATTATATACACACATATTCATTAAGTGGGTAAAACTGCAGGTAAGAACATGTAAATCCCGCCTAACTCATGCTTTCTGACTTGGTTCCTAGAAGAAATTACCTACTTATGCCAAGGGAGGAAAAGCTGTGTAGGGCTCTCTCTCTAAAGTAAAAACCAAAGTATATGTAATCGTTAACATTTCTTCCAGCCTCATTTTTTTCCCTTCCCGTTTGTCATCCCCAGACATCCATGTCTTAAGCCATTAACTCTTCAGGCCACTAGATCATTCTTGCCTAAGCATCACTAAGAGATGTAGCTCTAGTTGGCTGTCACCACGTGAAGCATCAAGATTCACTTGCACCTGAGCACTGATGCACCTGCCTTAACTGGGTATCTGCTTCTAACATCTTAGGTCTCTCATGTAATTCAAAGGGCTATTATGTTGCCAGCCACGGAAAATGTGCTTGATAAGCCAATCAGTCCTTTCTGGTTGAACTCGGACAGAGAACACATCATTTGCAAGCAAATCAATACATGTATTACTTTTATTTTCTGGTTAGCTTATATTCAGTGTTGCAGATAACTTTGTCAAGCACGGTGTACAGATGTTTCTTGGAAAAATAACTATAATACATGTATTTAGAAAAATATTAGGAAAATGGCAGGAGGGCTGTGGAAAAAAAAGAGACGTACTTCTCTGTAACTATACACACATGAAATGTGATCCTTCTGTGAGCTGTGTCTGTGTAGATGGAGCTGGTGACAATGACGATTCTGGTGAAGAAGGCAAACTTTTCACTGCAAGTCATACAGCAAGATAAATAAGAACAGAAGTTACAGAAGTCATGATTTCAAGCTATAATAAATGTAAGCTTGAAAATCACCATGTCAAGCCATAATACAAAGAAGCAGAAACAAATGAAGTTACACAAAGACTTAAAATCTGATTAACACAATAACCACAACTTCAGGGGAGAGCGGAGCTGTTCTCAAGAAAGATCATTACTCAGGCCTATAAATGACTAGTAGAACATCAAAGGAACAAACAACGGACATGTGAATGCTGATATGTTATTTATGTTGCAAAGAGAGAGAGACAAAAAGTAAGATTTAACTATTTTGGATACTCACAGACCTATCTTTATATCCCATCTCAGATTAACTAAGCATTTTTTATTCTGCTGAACACTACAAAATGTATTTACAAGTTCTGGTTTTGATTATCAAGTCACAGAAACATCACTGACTGCACTACAAATATCCAGTTACCTTTTATATTCATAAACAGAACCATTTTGCTTACTTAACCATTCTCATTACCAAATACCCTAATAATGTCTTAAATTCAATCTTCCCCCTTCCTCCTCCTCTACACAATGCCCTCTTTTTTTCTCTTTGCAAATAATTTTGCTTTATTCCAGCCTTCTCTGCTTGTGGAGTAGTACACCACCAATCATCTTACCAGTCAGCTAGTGTTTTGTGTTTCTTCAGCTTACTCCTGAAAACGTGATCAAACTGGGGTCTTGTTGCTAGTTCATAATCTACTAGGTATATTGGAAACTCTTTTGGATTCCTCAATCTTGGGCACCTGAAGCCCTCCATTACCAAGGCAGTAAGGGTAAATAATCTTACATATCCAGGACTGAGATGCTGTTCTACAAGATGAACAGGGAAAGATATGCTTCAACCAACAACTATAGTATGACTCAATTTATGGCAAGTTATTTAAAACCATAAATCAAATACAGTGTGTGCGCGCAGCCCAGAAGGCCAACCATATCCTGGGCTGCACCAAACGAAGCATGTCCAGCAGGGCCAGGGAAATGAGTCTGCCCCTCTTCCTCTCTTGTGAGAGACCCACCTGGAGTATTGTGTCTAGTTCTGGAATCCTCAACATAAGAAGGATATGGAGCTGTTGGAATGGGCCCAGAGGAGGGCTACAAGGATGATCAGAGGGTTGAAGCACCTCCCATACAAGGAAAGGCTGAGAGTTGGGCTTGTTCAGCCTCGAGAAAAGGCGGCTAGGAGGTGATCTTACAGCAATCTTCCAGTACCTGAAAGAAGCCTACAAGAAAGCTGGACAGGGACTATTCATAAAGGTTTGTGGTGACAGGAGAGGGGCTGATTTAGATTAGACATTAGGAAGAATTTCTTCACCATGAGAGCAGTGAGACACTGGAACAGGTTACCAAGGGAGGTTGTGAGTGATCCATCCCTGGAGAATTTTAAAGCCAGGTTGGATGGGGCCTTGGGTAACCTGATCTAATGGGATGTCCCTGCCCATGGCAGGGGTGTTGGAACTAGATGATCCTTAAGGTCCCTTCCAGCCCTAACTATTCTATGATTCTATAGATGCAATCATAAAAATGTACATTAAAACCTCAGAAAAATGGATTTTTTCCGCTACATTATAAAGCCTTAGTCTTGACATCTAGATTTGCTCAGCACTTGCAGTTCACAAAGGTTTCAGAACATTAAAAGGCATAATCAAAACAGAATAAAGTTTTACACATGTACTGTGTAAACTGTGCTTCAAACTCTCTGCCGTACCTGTTGTTGCCTGATTTTCTTTTGAAGACTGTGCTTCCAATTCAAATGAAGACATAATACTCTCTTGTTCTTGAACACTAACTACTTCACTTTCTTCTGAGCTGGTTTTGGATTTGTGGTTTGTAACTGTGGTCACACTCTGCAAGCTGGTTAAAAGAAGCACAGTGTTTAGAACTCTTAACAATTTCAGGTGTTAACCACTAAGTACAGGGGTTACAATGTAATTTTCTTCTGTTAATAGACAGAAGTTTCAACTTGCAAGTTTGTGTAACACAAATTAAGCATTTTGAAATCCTTAAAAACAAGTACTGAAGAATTAATCTCTTTCCTTTACATACTCATGCAGCTTCCTACTGTGTGGTATCTATTTTGCTGAATGGTGCTGTAGGAAAGTTATGACTTAATGCAAGAACTCACTTAGTATCTGCAGATACTACACTGAAGTTATGCATCCTTGAAGAGGAATATCCAAGACAATATTCCTCTAATTCTGCAGTGCTCCAACACAGTGAAGTAAAAGTTAAAGCAGGAGATAGAGAATAAGCTGTTTAGTCTTCTCAATATCAGCCATAAAGAGCTTGCTGTGGAAGCCCTGGCTAAAGCTTTTGTAATAAACTGATACAAAGCTTGAACTGACATTACTAGATGTATTTTGTATGCCAAAGCAAAGATTACAAATGCAGTCCACTTATAACTGGGGCAATACCTTTTAAAGTATTTACAACAGTATTTCAATAATTGCTTGGTCCGTTCAGCTAATAAATACAATGTGCAAGTTTAAAATAGCCTCTGAACATATTGTTTTATTTTTACCTTACATCACTATCACGTTTTTCTTCCAATTTATTTTTCTTTTCCTTTTCTGCTTTCTCTTCATTACTCACTTCTTTTGAGTCAGATACAACATGTGCATCTGATAAAAGATCATCAGTTTTTGTCAGCTATAAAACAAAAATGAAACAATGAAACAAAAAGCTGTAGCACATACTAAGGGGCAGATAAGAAATATCATATCAGGAAACAGTTTTATTAACAGACAAATTTTGCCATCATGTATGCTTAGTAACTCAGAATTACATAACTTATGAAATTTTTATTAATACCATTCAGGTTAATAGAGTTATCCTGAAGCTTATACCAGAGCCAATGGGCAGGACTTGGCTTAATAACTTCCAGAACTTATCTGAACTCTTTGATTGCAGATGGCCTATTTTTTCATGCGCCCTATCTCTTCACATTGCTCACAGAGATTCCAGCTACTGGAATATATTGCTGATGAGCCTGAACACTGCTCTTAAAGGTCTAATTAGATATAATCAATACAAGTGTATTACGTATTTTATTACATATATTTTTCTTTGAAAGATTTGCATGCTTAACAAAGCAACAGCCCCTCAATATAAAGTGTTTTTGAAGAATAACAAGAAATGTTAATTATTTGATTTTATACCATTCTCCATCAGACATATGTTCAAAAAAGTGAAATGTAATATTGGAAAACAAAAGGAAAAAATGAGTGAGGAATATTAAAAGTAGAGGATGATAAATTAAAGAATATGCATAGAAAAGAAGAAAAAAAACTTTACAGAAGATTTAAAAAATATTACATTACAAGCAGGATATGATTATGTAGAAACAACTCCAATAATCTGTTCTTCACAGTCAGTCTGATTTTGCTGAGTGCTTGGGACACTTTAGTACTAGAAATGTCAATGGGATTCACTTCCAAGTGAGTTTGAGACTATTCCAAGACAGAAATCAATGCAGTGACAAACCAGCACGAACTATAGGTATTGTCTACTTCCATACACATACCGTTGCGTCAGTTTTATTCTGTTTCCTATAAACTATCTGATGTGCTGCACTCAACCAAACAAAATAAAATAGTCACATGTATTAAATTACTGTCAAAATCTACACCAGGATATCCTAAGCAATGAACAGATCAATGACTGTTATTTGAAGATTCAGTATTAATAGGTTTGTTTCCAAAGAAGTAAAGAACACAATTTTGTAATTTCCAATCAATCAAAATGATAACAGATAAAGTAAAATGAAATTTAGGAAGACCATATACAAGAAAATTATTTCTCTGCTATAGACAGATCTGATAAGATTTTGTGCTTCTCTATAGAATACTTGTTATATGCAGAGAGGGATCTTCATCTTCCATACAAAAGGAACTGGATCAGTTTCCCATTCTCTGCTGTCTGTGGCTCAAAATATTTTTCTACTGCAAGAACTGATGAACAGTTCAATAAGGACAGTTTAGTACCTCTTTAGTAAAACCTGAATTATATTCTTGCTCTCCATCATGTTTTAGTTGTACTATTTCTTCTCCAGGAATTTCATTATTTTGTTTCAAATTATTTTCTTTACTGATGCTCTCTAATTCCTTCATGTTACTAAACATGTTATCATCCTTTTTTCGGTTCTGTGGAAAAAAAAAATTGACATATTCTTACAAAGTTATCACAGTCTCAGTTCTGAGTCTTGTGCTGTCCTCTGACTGTGATTAGAAAAATTAAGTATTACTAAAAAATTAGTAGATTAGATTAGAAAAATTAAGTATTACTACATTGCAACAAGGAACATGGAGATTACTAAGGACTCAGAATTTTCTCATTTTTGTATCTTTCAAAACAGTTCAGCCTTTTGCTGTGTAAGATTATTGTACTTTCTGTGTCCCTTCTCCTCTGTCCAGTCTCCAGAATTTCTACAAGTTATCTTTATCTCCTGAAATATCATTCATATTTAGCTCAGTCACACACAGGATTAGTAGCATTCTTATTTGCATTCATAAGCATGATTTTTGTTTTTTAGAAATAGTTTTTCTTGGTTAAAAAAAATGGATGAAAATGTGCTCCAAGTACAAAATTCACAGTGCACCTGCATGCACTTCCTCCAGTTATCTTGGGTATCTTCCAAGTCTATGTTATTAACTGATTTAACAGAAGACAAGATAGCATCTGATAATGGCAGAGAATATTATCTATTCCTTAAAAAATATGCACTGCACAGAAAATAAGTTGATATACAAATTTTGAGGAAGGATGGTAGAGGTGACTTAATATTGTGAACTATGAACATTATGTTGGCAGATTTGCAAACTGAACTAAAGTGAGATTCACGTAAGCCTTATCAAACTAGGTACTACATCTGAGAAAATCTGAAGTCATGAAAACAGTAAATCTTGGGGCTGAATTCCTATGATTTAGCACATGAACTCTGTTCAGAGGAAACTCCATGTAAGTCAGTTCACAAATCAATCTCTTCACATACCTTACTGAAGTATGTACCCATATCATACACTCATCCCAAACAATTACAGTTGTGAAACAATTTCCTTTTGTATTTCCGTAATTACTTAAAAATTACACAGTAGGCTGTTTATAAAATCTTTTATTCCCCTCTAGTTCTTACATAACCAAATCCCCAGCTGAAAAGACTTCCAGCAGTTAATGACGTTGCACCATTTTTCTGTATTAAAAAAAACACAAACAAAAGGCATAGAAACTCTGGTTTTAAAACAAAGAGCTATTACTACAGTGTAATACCTCATCTTGAGGTTTTTTGCCAAATAGCATTCCAGAAGAATTAACGCTGGGATAGAAAAATTTTTAGCACAGACTACTAGCTAAATATTGATATATTTGATTCAGACACATTTTTCTTTATCCTATAACTTTCTTATCTCCCACACACAGCACTGATTTCATGAAGAAAACTGAAGAATGTGCTGACACATACAAAATTCTTTTTAGTTCTGTACAGCAAGCAGTGCTGGCACAGAGGATTTGTTTTTTCCCCTCACTCTGCACCCAGTGTGTTGGTGAACCAGGTATGACACAGACATGACAGCAGTTTTCACCCTGAGGTCGGAAACGACACCACAGGAGAGTGGTAAAGCTCAGGCACCTCTGTAAAAACTTTGAAAAGAAATATCAGCAAAGCTTTGCTTTGCATGTTGTCTTCTTGAGAAAGGTTGTGTTAATCACAAACATATTTGCAGGAGCCCCTTTCATATACAGCATTCATGATGTAATCCCAAATACAGATACTCTAAATGCAAAAGCAAACCTTGAATTCAGTGTTTTCTCAGGATCCAATATTTTTGAAAGCTATCCTTTTGTATAGCTTTAAAGGCAGTTTGGTATACTCAGAGGCGGGGAAAAAACTCCAGCAATCCTAAAACTTATTGAAAACACATGACTTCAACAATGCAATGCGTTTAAGCTGATTTTGGAAAATCAGATGTTCAAACGTGTACAAAACAAACGAAGGTGTTTCCACATCAGCGTGGAAAAAAAAGTGTAAAAAATTCAAACCCAATGTGGTCTGAGGAAAGAAATATGTCAGAAGATAAAAGAAAAAGGTAACTCCATGAAGCTATTGAAAAAGAAAACTAATTCTTAGCAGTTAGAAAGTAGCAGGCTGTCTAATATCCACTATCTTGAATATTTTTGATATTTTGATATTTTTTTTTAATATTGATTTTTGTCCTAATGTGGTGTGGAATTGTTTGTTACCTGGGTTTTGGGTTTCTCTTTTTACGACATATACTCAGGATAGTATTTCCTGGTTAATGACAAGCAGTTACGTCTTCCTCCACTCTCCCTACCTGTAAACATTTAATAAACTCACCTCTTTGCCTTACCCGTTTTAAAATGAGGGTTCTATTTCATGTGTTTATGAACTCGAAAACCACATCAAAAGAGACTCAGTTAAGAGCTATCATCATAAATATGCATTGCTACCTAAAAATGTTACAGATATTTGCATATATTACATGGCATAAAATCTTCATATCAACTGAACCATGACTCTCCCCGTCACTGCTTTTAGTCACAAAGCTTGCAATTTCATGTTGTTTGCTAAATTTGACAAAAAAATCCTTGTTAATTAACATTCCAATGCACATTCAAACACATGTATATTTGAACAACTTTTTTTCCCCAAAAGACAAAGTGACTTCTACTATTATTAGGTTTAAGCATGAAGATTCTCTTCTCCCTTTCCCTTGTGTGTGGTACAAAATTCTGACTGTTACTCTATACAAACAGTCTCAAATACACACCAACAATATCACTTGATTTTGGAAAAAGAACAAATCTGTAATTTTTTTTTTTTATACGGGACGCACCTGTGCCAATTTGAACGGATTATCTCTGACAAACGACAGACTCTGTGAAGGAGACTGGTCTGAAATGCCAATGATACTGAGCCCTTTTCTCTTCTCTCTCAGGCAAGCTTGTTGGTGTCTCTTTATTCTTTCCATCTGTTCCTCCAGAGTCATTCGAGGACGTGTGCTTTCTGCAAGACACAGCTGCTCCACTGCACTTCTTGGTCTTTCCTTAAATGGAAGAATATATGTATATATACATATATTTTAAAAGCAAGATTCTAAACAGTTTCACTCATGAGAAAAGGTCACCTAATGATTTACTAGAAAGTGCACAAGTAAAGAACTCCTATGTATGTGAAGAAAGTACAAGAATCAATTGTTAATAAACAAACACTGAAATTTAAAATAAAAGGAAGGAATAATTTGCCTTTTAGAACAGTAACATTTCCACCATCAGTTATACAGAACAGGTAGACGCTCTGTCAAAGCCACCCTGTCAAGTTGAAACAATTTACCAGATGTTAAATGACATGAAAACACAAGTTACTTGACTGAGACAGAAACATAATTGAAATTTAATGACCTGGGACACTAATACCAGTTGACCTGTGATTTCTGTGTTTTTATTTCAAGAAAAACCTGGAGCTGGACATCATTTAACCCAAGTGCAAGCTGAAACAAAGTCTTACTTGTCACCACTTAAAAATCGGTAATTCTAAAAATTATTATACCCAAAATAACAACTATTGTTTTACCCAATGTGTTCTTGAAATTCACTGATTTTCAGAAAGATTGTACTCTGTATGACAGAAAAACTTACTTTGGGCTCATCAGCTGCATTCAGTACATTCTCAGTACCTGATTCCACTTCTGAAAAGTGAAACTCTTTCTTGAGCCAACATCCTTTGAGTTTCTCTCTCCTTTTCCTTTCTTCCTACAACTCCTCTTCTGTTCATGCTGTGTAACTATGATAGAAGTTTTCTGCTGGCTGCACAAACTACATGTAAATGTTGGTCTTCAACCTAGAGACTACAGGATCCTCTAAAATTCCAAGCTTACTACCCACATATTGCTTGCTGTATCCTGTTCTGTCTCCTTATGGTATTTCCCAAATAATTTTAGTAACGAAAAGCCAGTATTTGTTAAATAGCCCCAGAAGCCAAATACAAAGTTCTTTGAAGTTTTAACCTAAAGTCATAGAATGGTTTGAGCTGGAAGGGACCTTAAAGATCATCCAGTTCCAGGCCCCCTGCGATGGGCAGGGACACCTCCCACTAGATCAGGCTACTCAAAGCCCCATTCAACCTGGCCTTGAACGCCTCCAGGGCTGGGGCATCCACAACTTCACTGGGCAGCCTGTTACAGCACCTCACCACCCTCTCAGAAAAAAACTTCTTCCTAATATCTAATCTGTATCTCCCTTCTTTCAGTTTAAAACCATTACTCCTTGTCCTCTCACTGGAATCCCTGATAAAGAGCCCCTCTCATCCTTCCTGTAGGCTCCCTTTAAGCATGGAAAGGCTGCTATAAGGTCTCTCAGGAGCCTGAACTTCAAGAGCTTAGTAGATTTACCATTGCCATTTACTTCTTGTCCAGTTTGAGTGTTTCTATGCAAGTTAACATAAGTGACCTTTGTCATTAGATTTTTATACCAGTGAATTATTTTTTTTGTAAAGAAAATTAAAAGGATAACTACAACTTTTAAAGTAATTACAGACACGAATGTATCACTATACATCAATGCTAAAACGTTATTTTAAAGTACCGTTCTTAGATCCATCTTCTTATTCTTCCTCAAAGTGACATAAGACGCTATTGTTGAGGACTCTGGTGTTGGTGATTTGGTTCTAGGTGGTACAACTCCCACAGGAAAATGTGAGCCTGCGTAACAGTAAAGCAATATACTAAGTGCTATGCAAAACATTGCCAAACCAGTTTATTGTATTTTATAGGAAATGGCAGCCTTGGAAACTATTCTTCAAAAGGTAACAGAGATCTTAATACTGAACTATTCCGTTTGCTTGGTTATGTGAGCCAATAACTCCCCATGGGAAACTAATGCACAGGACACAAGAAACTGCTGGACATAAAAATCTAAACTTAAGTATTTTGTTTGTGGGAAACAGACACCAGTTCAATAGCACTGGGTGGAATGGTTAGATTTCACAGACGGTTAAGGGGTAACTGCATGAAAGACAGCTGGCCTTCACAGACAACTGGACATCACCACTGGAACCTTTTGTGGAATACAGTCTGCAAGGCCAACAGGCTGCCCAGGCAACCACACCAGTGCTACCTCTTAAGGCCAAGCTTACCTCAGTGGTGGTGCTGAAGATAGAAAATCTAGCAAAAGTGGGACTGATGAACAAGGAGTAATTATGAGTAGGTTGTTTATCTGGGAAGAAATAAGGTTGTGAAAGGGAAGGGGCAAGGCAGATGAGAAAGAACAGCTATGAGAGGAATGGGGAAAAAAGGGCCACATTTACACAAACAACTTGTTTGTCAGTATGACTATTTGACCAAGCCCTGTGCCTTAGCACTGCAGTCTGTCCTATTTTCTTATCGAACTTTATTCTTAAGTATTTTCCATGTGAGTATGCTTTCCCTTCTACTTATGAGTGAGAGATGCTAGTGATCTTGGCTGTAGAAGACAGCTGCAGGGAGATCACACAAAGACAGGAAAGACTGCAGGTTTGTGGGTTAGCTTCCAGAAGGACATTAAGTCTGCACCTGCTACTGCAGGGTGTCTTTTGTCTGCGAGATGCTAATTAACAAGACTAGATGATCTCAGAGTTCTTTTCCAACCTTAATGATTCTACGATTCTAAGAGACCTTACGTATAGGATTCAGATACTGGAAAGACAGAGGTACTGATGAGGTACCATAGGTCTGTCCAACTCTTGTAGGGACTCACCGGTGTGTTTGCACACACACAGGCTCATCTCTATATATGTATGAGATCAGCTAGCAAGTTACAAGCCCAGGTAGCTGGAGAGTTGAGAACAGGATCATGCTATTTGTGTTGTTTCGTCTTCATGTGAGTGCTGGTCTCAAATCTGTTTGCATTATCTGTTGTTAACTGTGGCTGTGCTTGCACACAGGAGGATTATATAGTCAGTCTTGTAGCTTGCTGTACATGGGGACAAGGAACCTCAGCAGCCAGGTTCTGTCTAGCAGGGAGCAGAAGATATTTGTCTTTGAAATATATAAATTTTTAGAACCAGCAATAGCAAAACACATTATTTAAGCACGGTTTCTTAAAACAGAAGGAAAGAGAGAAAAATTGCAGAGATGAGCTGCCTTTCTTTTCAGTTCACAAACTGTTAAGATAGAATGGCATAAAAATGTTTGTTGAAACATCATCTAGTTGCAATGGCATGTGCAGTGCAAAAAACCCCAGAAATGGTTATCTTTGCTTACTACATGTGACTTGTTATTATAAGTAAATACATAGAACAATAAATATCTGTTAGAAAATTCACATGCTCAAAAATGTGGACCAGGTGAAAAACACAGCTACAATAAAACCACTTCACAGTGTTGTTTAAGAAGATAAAAAGCTTCTTGCTGCTTGTTACCACTGCAGCTATTCTCTCCCCCAACCAATTATTTATATTAGAAGAATTTTTACCATTGTTTTCCCTTACTAAGGACTGTTTTTCTATGAAGGAACATAATAGAATTACTTCTGTCTTTCCAGAAGACAGGAAGCACTCTGGGGTGCTCAAAAAGTATTGGTTTGCTTTACATAACCAGTGCAGGCTTGCTTAAATTGTTTTGACAATTACTTTCTCTCTTGTCATAACTAACTATGAACAACTTGGAATACCACAGGTCAATAAAACCCAGGTTATGTTTTCAGAAAAGCAACTTTGTCAATTTAGGTGGCTGACAGTTAACAGATTTCAGGCTAAACCTTGCACTTTTCACCACTAAGCTACAAGAGATTTAATGTCTATTTAAAGTGAACATCACAATCAGCAAATACCATAGTGAATCTGAATTGACTAATTGTCTGACAAGTGCAAGCTTGATTATATCATATATCATAAGGCCATTCATATTGTTTACACCCAAACTGCATGCTAACCTTAGTTTTAAAAGCCTCCATTACTGTTCTGATAAAAATAATTTTTCTATATAATCACAGATCTTGGTCAAAGGCTGTTACTGTTGTATCACCCTACTATGTACAAGCTTAGTCCAACTATCAGAACAGAAGGCAGTGATCTTGCTGGCACTGGAAACATTAACTGTTATTTAAAAAAAAGAAAACAACAAAGGGTGAATTTAGTTACTTTTCCTGAAAGTTCTTAATATCGTTTTTGGAAGGTGTTCAAACTACTTTTCCTGAAGTCACCTTTAACAAACTGTTCTGTGTGTTTTAACAAACAGAATTGAGAAGCTGTTCCTGGTAAAAGACTACCAAGCAATTAGTAGCTTTTATGGAAGCTAGATGAAGAGAAGAATCCAAAGCATTTAGCAATTGCAAAGACCTTTATTGTCTGTACACTCCAAGGTCATGATCATTATTCCTATTATATCAGAGGACAGAAGGCAATTCAACAATTACAAGATTAAAAAAAGAAAAAGACATTGTTTCCGTGCCTTATGAGAGCCTGAAAATTCTGTGGTGCTGCCTTTTTGGAGGTTCCAGTGACATAACATCAGGAGCTTGATTCAAAAACTGAATAATTGTTCAAGGGCAAGAACATAAAATGGGTAATTGTTCAAGGGAATGGTGTGTGTGGAATGTGAGTGATGTGATTAGACATGGTGTCAATAAGGATTTCAGGGTTGTTGGTGACCGTAATGTTTGATTTTTCTGTGGTGTAATTGACTGAAATCTCTCTCGTCATATTAGAAAATCATTATTTCATTGTGGAAACTGTTTCATCGTATGAAGAAATGGACAGGCAAGAAAAACAAAACAAATTATATACCTTCTATAACACAGCTAAAGCTTTGTATTCCTTCTGAAAAAGGCTAAAAGCCTGTAAATACCACGACTGAGGACGAACCTTTAGCAGTAGATTCTGATTCTGAAATTTGTTCTGTTTTTTCTTCACCATTAGATTCATCCACTTCTGCTACTGTAGTTAACTCTGGCTCACTCTTATAAAGCCTGTAATCAGGACCCTGAGAAACAACGAGTTATGAGGTAAACAAACAGGCATTTTTGTACAAGCATTTATGTCTTAAGACTCAAAGCAGTTATTTTTTGATGACTCTGTTGTTACTTTAAGAAAATATTTCATTGTTCAAGTGCTATTGCAGCAGTGGTTTTTTGCAGTTAATTTGAATAATAACATTAGTAGACTCTCAGAAATTACAGAAAAAAATTGGCATAAAAACGCAGAGGGTTGTTTTTCTTTTAAATTACCTTCAAGAAACAAATTTGTATAAGGCTTCAGCAAAAACTGATTCTGAACCTAGAGTTTTATAAGAACTCGTGAATAGAATCACCCAATTTTCTGCAATTTACTCAGATGCAATTATTTAAGTCTTAAGACATTTTATATATGCGCAGAATATATGACAGGAAAATGTGAAGAGCAAATGGAGCTATAAATAAAACTAAGGAAACAGAAGTAAAAAGCATAACAAAAAAGTAGCCAGATGACAAAATAAAAATTGTGACTGTGCAAAGGAAAGAGGATGCTTCAAGAACAATGTGGCAATTTAAGCCACTTACACAGTAAGATCCATTTCTCTGATATCCTTGAACTTGGTGAATCTTCTTTTCTTCTGGCAGATGTACTGGGCCCCTGCTATAACAGAGCAAGGAGCTGCTATCACTGGGCAGAGAGGGGATTATGGGAAGATGCTCTGTAAAGTCATAGGACCGAGGAAGTGGAGGACGAGGTGGGACTACTTCCTCTTCCTAAAGATTGTAGAATAGTCACCTTATTTAGATGTGCACACCTGTTACAATTATTTACAACTTAAAAAGAAAAATATTACACCAACTACAGATTTTGGAATTAAAGGGACCATGTCACACAGAAAAAAACCCCAAAACAGATTTATTTTCTTTGTAGGGTTTTTTTTCCCGTTTTTCTTTGTTAATTTGTTTGCTTGCTTTTTATTTTATTACAACACCTGGACTGAAATATTTCAACGCTTTCATTACTCAGCTTATCAAGATTTTCAATTCTAACACCTGCACTTTCTGTTGGACATGTATGAACTCTCTGAACCAGCCTTTTAAAAATTAAATTAAATGTATTTTTAAAGAATGTCAGGTAAAGGAGTCTTTTAGAAAATTCTGTAAGCCAGATGTATATTGGATACACTTCAGATAACCATGACAATGTCCCTTTAAAACTGTAACTTCTAGCCAGATTTTCAGAGGAATTGAACATTTGGGAGCTCCCACAGTTTAAGCTGTTCTTGTGGGTGCTCTGGCCATCTGAGAACCAGGCTCAATATGTGAATAGACATACAAAGCAATGTATTTCTTCCCATGAAAAGTGTGGTGGGTAGAAAACAAATCCATAAATCAGGGTTTATATTTATAGGGTAAGAGCCTAGGGAGAGGAAAAGCTGAGAAACTGAAAAGAGAAACATACTAGTGAGAACGCAAAGAGACAGAACAAAAGACAGTGTTAGAATTACTAGTGTTGATACCAGTCTTGAAAAATAATTCATAATGCAAAATTTGCACAAGAACATACTGAACACGAACTTCAGACATCCTTAAAACAATTATAATGTTAACTTTTATTATAGGTATATTAAAAATTCAGTGATGCTAACACGGTAAATAAGCTACAACCGTACCTCATTCTTATACTTAATAGCTGAAAACGTCCATGATCCCACGATGCCTGTTTCGGGGAGGGAGAAAGACACAGAAAGAAAGAGAAAAAATGTTTTCAATAAACAGCTTTTAAAATATGAACTATAACCTGTGGCTATCAACCAAATACACAAAGCATCAACTTAAAACATATTATTGCTTTCTTCTTCCCTCAGCAATTGCACTGTTTTTTTTCAAACACACAAAAGCAACTATGGAGTTTATCCTTTAAAAATTGTATATATCTTGGGAGATAAAAACAATCAGTTTACCTGCATCGGAGGAATTTCTTTGCTGTTTATGTTTACTTAATCCCTCCATGACATCTTGAATTCTCCACAATTCTTTCTGAATCTGAGCACGCTGTATCCCTGCTGATTCAGTCTGCCAGTAAATAAACAGCACATACAGGCAATAAGTTAGATACATTGCAGGTGGAAGAAAACAAAGTCTTTTTCTTCATTCAGATTACACTGGATATCCTTTCCAATGAATAAAACCAAAATGCAGTAATGACAGACACTCTCTTTTCCCATACAAAAAGCAACACTGAAATATTGAAGGAAACATGAAATGAAAGATTCATTGTTGTCACAATGTGTCTGCTAATTTAACAGCAATTTGCTAGTTCAATTTCCACTTAAGAACAGAAACGTATCCACTGTCTCCAAATAAAATCCAAGCAAACATTGCACAGGAGATCCACGTACAATAAAAGAAAGGCAATCATCAGTTGCAACCCTATAATAGGTGGAGATGAACATGGTGTTTGCAGATGAGCCTATAAACTGTGGGCCTATTTGCATTCATGTTCATGCATGCTTTGGACTGCAAATTTCTCAGCTCTTGGGCTTCCTTGTAATCTCCCCTTCATAGCTTCATAGAAAATCAGTCCCTGGAGCAAAGAGTGTTTAATGCCTCCCAGTATGGACCACACCCTTCTGCTTATTCCAGCTAGTATGTTCTTGTGTATGTGTGTGAGAAAGGTCTTCTTAGAAATTCAGAACTTACAAAAACTGTCCAGTCCTCCACACCACACCACAGCCAGGTAATATGATACACATCAGAACTCTTCATATTTAAGACACAAAGCAATGACTAAAGTATTTTTAATTATAATTCGTTTCGATGGAATGATTTAATTACATTTCTAAATATTCCGTTATATGGAAGGATTTGTGTGAAGACTTAATATGACAGCCATAGCAACTATGATGCAAGAAAACTACCCTGTTCTAGACTCCATCACTGAAACAGAAAGAGGAGGGCTTCCAGGTACAGGAAAACCAGTTTCAAGAAGAGGAAAAGCTGAAGACCCCTGAACTTAAACTTTTAACATACAAGGTATAAAAATAAATTAATGCAACATATGTCCCCCTTTCCTTTCATTTGCGTAGTTTTTAAGCAAAATCATAGAAAATAAAAGTGACTTCAGTGTCTTTTAAAGCCTATGTCACACCTGAATTTCTCCAAGTCGATCGAGTTGCTCCTGCATGTGGTTTCTTGTTATTGTTACATCATACTCCAATTTCTCATAGTCTCTCCAAGCTCTTTCCAGTTCCTAGTTATGTAACAAAACAATTACAAATGCACATTCAAGTTAAAAAAAAGGAAGTGTATTTATTTTTCTTTATTCAGTGGCATGAAACTCCAGGAAGTAATGAATAAATAGATATCAGCAATAAATAAATATGTATTTTAGATAATGCAATGTTTAAACTGATACTGAATGGAATTCAAACAAACAGCATTTTCTTAAAACCAAAAAGAAAACAGACAAGGAAAATATCTTCAGAATATTTCTTTATAGTCAGGAGGCTTGAGGGTCTTAAGCTGTCCTTCCACAGAGGCAGAAAACCCACAGAAATGGATGCAAATTTGTCTCTTTTATGACATAGAATACACGTGTGAGTGCACAGCATGTGTGTGTATATGCAAAGTATTATACAAGACAAATGTAAGTCACGCAACCCTGCCTGTAAGGTTACCAGTGAATGCCCCAGGCTTCCTAACACACCATTATTTTACATATGTGAAACTACAAACACCAGAAGGAAGACTGTGTAAAAAGAAAACCTTTGAGGTCAGCTCTACCATCTTGCTTTTTTTAAGACTAGAACAAGCAATTTTCTTGATTTAGCATAAATTAAGAAGTTAATGAGGGAAAGTACATCTTGAGGATTTCCCTTCCTCCAATTCCATTTTCCTTGTTCAATCAATTCCTTATAAAACATAGTCTCATGTTCAGACTAAAACCAGTATTTCGGGGCCTGCTTTGTATCAATTTCACTACAGCAACCACTAGAATTTGACAATTAAATTTTTTTTTTTTGTGCGCATATATATATATATTAAAAAAATGAGTCTTTGACTTGTCATTTCAGTGGAGAAACCACCATGAAGTAGGAAAGGACAGAAAATAACAATTCCCTTCCTCACCCCCTCCCACTTTATTTATGGTTTTGCAAAGTTTATAACTTTCTCTTTTTCATCCTGCAGCTGCTTTTGCTTAAAATAAGTCACCTATCTGGTCAAATATCTCATAAAGTTAGTGGTTGCTCTATTTTGCCATCACATAAAATAGCTTATTTGTATTATTTACTTCTTCGGTAACTGAATTTTCATATTATAAAGATGAAAATTACCACCTCAATTAAAGTCAGTAAGCACTCATTCCTGGATGAAAAAAGATTAATAAAAATTAAGGACTACCCAATGAATATAGTGGAAAGATCACTTTCCATCTGTCTTTGACAAAAATCCAAGCAATGAAAGACAACTGAGCTTTGTTGGAACATAATGAAAGACAACCAAAGACAACCCAATTAAGAATATGAACACGAAGATAATGGTTTAACACTTCACTGAATTTTACCAGCAAGAACATATTACTTACTGCAGTGGCTCGCGATACTTCTCGACAAGTGCTCAGCAGTCCATTCTGCAAGTCATCTCTCTGTAAGACTACATTTTGTATGGCTGCGGGATTATCGGCATTCATTTCTATCTCTTGACTTGCCGATAGCAAAGCTTGCTCAAGCGTGTACTATTATAATAAAAAGAATTATTTTTAATGTGCTGCATCATTGGGCTGATTTTCATTTTATTTCAGTTATCAATGTTCTGATAATAAGCATGTAAAATAACATCCACTTTAGGTAATAAATACAATTGTCCTACTTTCTCCTTGTGTAGCTGCTGAAGCTTCTCCTCCAGTGCTTGTACAACTTTATCTTGTTCACATAAGCGGCTAAGCTTAGCCTAGTATATAACAAAACAATCACAATTAGGATTTCATTTTTAACATCTTCAGCAATAAAAGTATAACTTGATCAAATCATTACATGAATCTATGTAAAATGTTGTCACAATTAAGTAAGAATTCTAAAATTATGAAGGCATCAGTCTTGCATTTTCAAATTAAGAAAACCTCTTAAGATACTATGAAGTTAAGTATTGTTATAACTTGAAACAGCATAGCTCAAAGCACAATTTTGATTCTACAGCTAAATCTTTACGACTTAATAACAGGTATCAAATAAAATTTTAATTTACAAATTCCTCAGTATCATAAAGAATACTGTATACACTCACAGACTTTCCCATGATTTATTTCAAGCAGTAATTTTTCAGACAGTAGTTTTTAATTGTTGCCAGTACTATCCATGCTCTGCTGTTTTAGCTCTGATAGAGGCTTAGTTATGACTAAAACTGTTCCATCCCAGCACAAGATTGAACAAATAACTGCTATAACTCTAACCAATTCGAAACAGTTTACCTCTCTAGCTGAACAACTTTTTTAGTTCAAATTGTGCTGTTTTGACTTTTATACTCTAGGTTAACACTGGCAGCCTGCTTTCTGTTTTACTCTTAAAATAACATCCCTTAAATCGTTATGTCTACTCTTAGTTGCATTGTGCAGGAATGACTAGACATGCATATTTGGCATATACATTATGACTATACGTGCATATTTTTTGCAACCTATTTTACACCAAGACATTTTCCTTTAGTAACTAGCAACCCAATACTCTGAATGATAACTACTCATGCCAGTTTTTGGTTTTGGAGTATCAGTCATACCTCCTAAGAAATTATCTCTTTCATGCTTGCAACTGAGTAACTACAGAGTTTTCCCCTTCTAAAGTAAGTAATTCCTTTCTATAAGTAATTCACCTTTGAACAGATATAATACCTGAAATTTCAGCCTAAAAGGTAATACTACCTGCAAGGTGGTACCTGTAACTCTTATTGCCAAGAAACTTATGCCTTTCAATCTCACATAGCCATTTCTGTTGGTAATCACTTATATCAAGTGTGTTTCAAACCCAAAAGTCAAGGGGATTATCCAATAAAAAGACAAATACCAATATTTCCAAGGAAGAAGAAATACAAATCACTTACATCAATATCCAGCTCTTCAGTTCTATATTTGTATAGTGTACCCCTACATTCTTCTTGTGATAACTATAAGGAAGAATAATATTGCCATAAAACAACTTAATTGGGCTATGAAAACGAAAACTACTGTTCAGCTTAAAGAGTTTTAGCAAAGAAATCAGGTTTTGCTTAAAGTTCAAACATACAACACCAAACAATATAATTTTAGCTAATATATTAATTAAGATAAGTAAATGGAACGTCAAGCACACTGCCAGTGGAAAGTTGCATTAACTTAACCGGCTATGTTTCTAATGCAAACTGGATTTTTGAAGATGTACAACTAACTTGATCAAACATGGATTATGTAGAAAGATGAAAGTGTCAGAGTACACCTAAACACAGTTATTCATCATTATGTACCTTTCCTTATGTGCATTCTAAATGCAGGGGCTCATTCTACTTGGAATTAAACATTCTAGGCCCACTAAGGTCAAGTTTTTTCTCAAAAGGGATATTCTGATGTGAATCTGAAATCAGAATAGAATGACCTAAGTACACAAAATTTGTGTAAAATATCTCATTACAGACATATGCCCAATAAGTGACCCAAACACCTTTCTGTCTACTTTTTCATGTGGATTCTCTACTGTCCAACAGAGTCTTACCAGAAATACCATCAATGGAAGCTTTTCTATTTTATCTTTGGTTCTAGACAAACTTGCCTCCATGTAAGCATGTAAGATATCTTCACACCAATTTCATACAGCTCCTCACATTAAGTTCTTAACTCTTTCAGTCTCTGAACTGAACAGTAACAAGAATTAAAAATATTTTACACGAAAAAGGTAGCTCCTTATTTTAGAATGTGCTCACAAATAGTAACTACCTAGTGTCCTAAAAAGCAAGTATTGGCATAACCCTATCAACCTGCACATTCTATTTGATTAAGAACATGTGTGCACTGAGTCCCAACACAGATGCTTTCCTTTCATGTCTCTCTCGTATTAGGTCATTGTGACTAAACAGTGCAAGGAAGACTATAAAAAAACCAAGTCCACGTTAAAGGACACTTATAAATAAAAGGACTAGGGAAGGGTTAATCAGACAAGCATTCCAAACATACAGTAAACCTTCAACACACTTAAGTGTTTCATTTCAAGACATTATGTCCACATACCTCATGCAAATGCACCTGGTGACAATTTAGAAGTATGTATAGTGTATTAAAACCACAGAGTTAGTTTCTTTAAAATGGATGCTTTATGAAAATGAGTATTGGAATATGAAACAAAGCCACAGCACTTTTGCACCTCATGAATGTCATAAAAATCAAGATATCCATTTAAACTTGTACTATTCTAGAGTTGTGGGTTTTAACTGTTGATTTTATCACAATGAGAGAAAAATGAAGAATGGAAATATTTTAAAAACTCATAAACATGGCCAAATGTCTTAAACTTACGGAGAAAACCTAGTTATATTTCACAACAAAGATTTTACAAAAGAAAGATTACCCCCTATTAGATAAATATATCTTCCAAAGACACTGCTCAGCATTTTACATAGGTTGCCTTGAAAAATGTAACAAATTTTTTCAGCCAGTACTTTTTACATGTTAAAAAATTCTTTTATACAGACACATTTATTTTTTTGGACATTTCAACCTTAATTATAGCCAAGTTTAAAATAGTCTGTCAGTTCAGCATCTTTACCCCTGCCTACCTACTAAAAGGAATATATTTGAAGCATTCAGAAAATGAAAATACATTTTCAAAGTACACTATACACGTGCTAATTCTTCTTATTAAAATCCCATTACGCTTAAAAAATTGCTGCCAACTTCTTGCTTTTGTCAGCAGTACCAGTTTCCCACAACAGGCACTGCCAGAGAGCCACTTCATTTCAACATTTCTATTGCAACATTTTACATAGAGTTAGTGCAAAACCTCGAAAAATAGTAGGAAACACATAATCCATCTCTGACAAACCAGTAGCTTCTCTTTCCACACCTCTTCTATAAATCAGCTTAAGGCAAAAAGTGGAGAATGCTATCACATCCTACTGGAATTAACAGAGGAACTGCAGCAAAGAGTATGCAATTACAGATTACAAGGAAGGTGCACAACCCTGTAGCACTGGAAAATGCATTATAGGATCTGCAACGACCAAGTTTTCAAATTATATTTTATGTCATGTTCAACAAGAACCCCTCTTGCCAAATCGTTCCTACAAATACTTTACCAGGACAGTAATTTCAGAGAAAGAGTGCCATCTACTGAACCAATGACATGACTTGCTGCTGACTTTACACTTTCCCTTGATGTTTGCCTACTCAAATACAAAAAAATCCATCCTTCTCAACAGTGGAATACACTGCACAGCTCCCAAACACTAATGGGCAGCACCCAGAAAACGTACAAATAAAACTTACCATTTTTGAAAGGCAAATCGCACACACAGAGTTTGACTAAACACGTATCTTACATGTGAAAAGGTAAAGTGACCGTAATGTGCTCCATCTTATGAATCTCCATCTTATGTTAGAAATAATTTGCCATCTACTTTACAGTCCCACTGTACAATCCCCATCTCTGTCAAACACCAGTACTAGATGAATCACAGAACTGAACAAAGCCACCACAAGGGACACAACACTACGTCCTTACAGGGAGATTTCTTCCTAAATAAAAGCAAATTAGGCAAATTTCTCTTGAGACATATGGGGTTAAACCCATTTAAGCAGTCAATATTAAAACATTTAAGTGGCAGTATTATTTCATTACCTTATAAGCTATTTTTAGATGCCACTAACCATTCTGATTCAATATATACACAGCAGGAAATTTCACACTCTTGAGAGCACACTAAGTATATCTCTGCAAGATACAACACGTAGGAAATTGAAACAAGACAATCTAGGATATTTTATGGGGAGCATAAAGTTAAATGTCAGACTTTCAAGCGACTATTGTCTTTGTTTTCTTTTTCTTTTTTAAAGTATTTCTTGCTATCAGGAAGCAGGGCAAATTGGCATTAACCCCACAGCAAGCAAGACTCTTCTCTGATTTTGCATAATGCAACAGATAACATTTCAAACACAAAATGGAAATACAAGATTTTTAGATGAAATACAATAATCTTGTGCTCATAACACAACTTGAAACATATTTCTACCTACAAATCTCTAAATCTAACATGCATGACGTTTTAAATGTATGCAGCTGCTATAATAATAACAATGAAGTATGCCACAAACAAGATCTCCCTAATCATAATAGAAGCAAAAACTAAAGACTATTTTGAAATGTATTTTTTAATGTATTAAGAACAAATATCCAGACAAAGACCTGGATGTTAGTTTGTTGCACTCAGATTTTAGTTTTTACCCCTACAGAGAATTCTCACACATAAGAGGAACCGATGATAATTCTACTTTTTAAAATCAGCATATACTGCTTTAGAAAACAAGATTAACAGACCTCACCTAGTACTAGAAAGAAACAAAACCAAAACCAAGTTAGAAACGGGTTTAGGCTGTTAAAAGCCTCTCTTTTTCTTGTGTGTACATATGGAGTCACTGCTCTGGGTTACAGTTGTAAATTTACAGTACAGTCTGTAGAGCAGATTGATAAAAGTGATTTAAATAACTGAAGACGTAACAAACCACAAACAATAATGTCTTATAAATATTTGAAATAGTATATATTATAGCTATTTTACTAAAGAACTGTTAATCATTCCAAACCGGAAGCAAGACACCTTCATTTTTAATTAAACACTACCTTTCCTTGCTTTCCTTTGCTTTAGTCTAAATGAACTCAGCCACAAAACTGAACTGAATAAGATGAGGCAAAGAAAGATCCTTTTCTCCACTCATAGCAGATACATAAAGTGGTAGCTATGTCTACAGGTGAAGGCACTGCTGTGTAGCGATATGTTAGCTGACAGCACAGCTCCATCAAGACAAAACTCTGAAATATTTTGGTACCCCTATATAAGTGAGCTGGCTAGTTCAGGCACAGTTATACCTGAAATGCCTTTATATTAACACTAGAAGCTGAGCTAGTTTACGACACATTCAAAGCACCTCCATTCATTACATTTGTGTTGACTTTTGTCTCACATATTCTGTTACAGAAATTTGATTTGCTTTAAGAAAAAAATTTAACAGCTAGGCCTCTTTAATAAGAGCAAAACCCACTTTCACTTAGGGCTTACAGGCATCTTACTTCTCCCATTCCTTTCCCAGTTCCTTCAGATCCCTGTCAAAGGTCTCATTTTACACAAAAAAGCACAATTTGGATGATCCTGAAATCAAAGTCTCTTAACAACCCTACTGCCTTTGAAAAGCTGGGATTTTTCTTGTGATTTTTCTGGATCATAAGAAAACCTACAATGTGGAGTTAACTTACAAAAAGAAAGAAACATGAAATTAAGCTGCTGCATTTTTTTGAAACATAGCAAAGCATTAATCACTAATAAATGACTGTTCTACATGGCAGAATGTCTCCTTTTTTCAAACTATGCAACCTTTATGTGTCATTTTGGCTAACTAGGGCATAAATGCAAGTGTAAGGGAACTGGTCAGATATTCCCTTTTGACTGGCAGCCAGAATTGCACACCTCATCTGCTGCTAAACATCATAGTCATTTAAGTAAAAACAATACCTTTGTTGTAGTTGAGTCTAGGCATTCGTTAAAACATTCCCTAATGTGACAGAATCTGTTCAGTTAAACCCAGTATCCCTAAGACACTGCAGTGCCAACAGACAGGTATTGGCCATGCTCATAAGTTAATGCAGGTCTCAACTAACAGACAATATTTCCATTCGCATTTCTGATTCTTCTTCCATCTTACGATTTACAACCATCACTAGATACTCTTTTAAGTGTGCACAGTAAAGTCTGCTGTGACTTTATGAACAGACACTGCCTTTTGGATTTACAGTCCCCAGATCAAAGCAATTTTGATCCTTCCTTTCTTCAGTGGCTAAAGGCTTGGTAGGTGCAAACAAAAACTTGTAAATCCACTTCCCAGAACAAAACAAAATTGCCAGAAATGACCAGGTAAACACCACTCACATGCTTTTGTAGTGGTCAAAAGAAAGAAGCACCTTTGAACACTAACTGCAGAAAATCATGCTAAGACAGATGTTGGAAGCTTATTGGAAGTTTCATGAATTTACTGGACACCTGCATAAAACATCAACTAATTAAATCATCTAGACAGAAAAAGTTATTCAAAAGGGTACATTTAATACTTAACAACAAAAATGCAGCAAAAGCCATGCTAACGATATTGCAGCATTTTATAAAGCATGGATGACTTGTGGTTTTCCAAAGCAAATAAGAGAAACACCAATGTTATGAATAAATCTGAGTAACAACCAAAACTGTCACTAAGGAAAATTTTCGCAGATGATAAAGCAATTTCATTCACTATCCAAGACCTTACTTGCTGGTACAGTTGCGGTCTTAGCGCCGAGTTCTCAATCATAGTGTGAACCATGGTGATTAAAGGTTCATTCTCTTTCATCTATTTCAAATCAGGAGGAGCATACAGCAAACATCAGTTTACAGCATGGCTAGATTTGAAAGACGACACTGTAAAATATAGCCTCTACTTTAATTTTTTCTAATAATGCAATAGATTACATTTTACCCCATGCTTTTTATATATTCCATTATTCAGTAATATCAACATCTGAAAAGTTTAATAATATCAAACAAATGTATCAAAAATCACATAAATACTCAAACCCAATATAATACTTATTCACAAACACTCTCCCTTTTAAGAAATAAAAATGCTTAAAACAAACCCAGCTTTGCAGAATATTGAAAAGTATTACCAGATTACGCAATAAGAACACTCAAACCTTGATCAGAAAAGGTTTTAAATTATAGATTCAATAACTGAAAGTACATTAAAAAGATATAAGCATTCCCATCCTCTGAATACTGAAGCGAGGTTTAGACTTATGTTCATGTATCACATAATGCCTTTACATACTGCACTGATTTATGTACTTCAGAATTTTGAATCACTACTCATTGTGTTTATCCACACTCCCATATACAGATGCGAAACTTCCAGAACCGGTCAGAAATTTTATATAGTGACTAGTATTTATTGATAAGTACACAAATGCCAAAACCAGATATGCTGATTACCACAGTACAAACTGCATAGGTTTAAGATTTCAGAGAAGTATGAAACAGAAAATAGCATGGGATTTTTGGTCTTAAAAGGAGGCTTTCCTAACAGCAAGGGAAAAATTATGAAAACAGATAGCTTTTCTCTCCAAAAGAAACCGAAAAGTCCCTTAATACATGATCCCCTTCCTATTTCTGTTCAAAATTTTAGGAAGTTCTGGAAACTTCAGGAAACTTTACCAATACCTGTTTCAAGTATGGTTACACAGGAAGGAGGTATGAGTATGCATATTTATGATCTTTCACTCTGTGCAATTGCACTGTAAGCACTCGCCATAAACTTGCATGGCAAGGTTTTGTTTCACAGATTGAAAGGCAAAAGAAAGCCTGACTTTTTGGTGCCTTTTGGAATACCTTGCCCCTAATTATGAAGGAAAATGCTACACTGTGCATTTGGAGGAGTATTTTTACTTTTCCTTAAGGGAAACCTATGTTGTTGGGTTTTTATACATTGTAAAGTCTGATCAGCTGACAAGTTAATTAGCCAATGAAAAGTACCATATCTTAAGGGAGCAAGCTTCTGATGCTTTGCTTGTTCAAGGCAGAGAAAAAAAAAAAACAAACAAGCAACCCCTCCCATTTACTCCATCACCTATAGCAGACAGACAGAAAACTAGAACCGCCACAACAAGTTGTTCTCCCTTTACAGAAAAATTTTGTCCAGGTAGTGGGTGCACTGGATGATACCATAAGATACCTTAATAGTAAGACCAACAATAATGTCCAAGGTCAAACAAACTGCAGCCGACTGAAGTATTTGTAAAGGAAAAATTGCTTGGAGATTGAAATATTTTATTAGGAGTATACTGGTTTGGATGCATTTTTATTAGGATTTCAACAGCTTCAGGCTCTTGGGGTAATTATTTTTACAATATTTTATTTTTTCCCCTTACTGACCAGTAACAAACAATGCTGGAAAGAAATTCTGTGGAACTGTTCAAAATTGTTTTCATCCAGATTAGAAAAAAAGCAAAGGGGATTTGCTCAAGACATGTTCTGAAGTAACAGTTTGTCCTCAAGCCAGCTCTAAAATCGATTTATAGGACTTTTTCCAGTATTTATTACTATTGGTGCTTAACCGTGCCTATATAACACTGTTTGCAAAGGCCAGCTATTTCCAGAAAACCTCCAGCTCTTTAAGCTCTTAAGGAACAGATCAAAACCCAGATAACTGGTAAAGTAATGCCAACTGAAGAGCCTCTGTAGTAGTCAAATATAGCAAGTTTTTTTCCCCTTTAGGAAATAATGTTTCCAAAAAAATACTGACATTTAATTATTGAGAATTTAAGTTCTTCAGGGAGCGTATATCTGTCACAAACTTTCCATTAATTAAAGCTAGTGCAAAGACATGGCAAGGTGTACTGAAGAACTGGAAAAGTAAACCAGTTAAGCAGGACAATTCCCGCAAGTCTCATTCTCTGAAAGGTGAAGAAGATGCCTATTTTGTGTTCTTAAAACATTACCATGAGGCTACTCCCAAACGGAAACTGTACACTATTCACATTGAAGAAATAGCTCAAGGAAAAATATTTACTTGTTCATAACAGAAGTAAGCCTTGACTTCCACTTCAGGATAAAAAACATTATCTCTGTACAGTAAAGGACCTTTCAGATCTTATGTATTGTACTAATAGTATTATACTGATAGAGCCTCTCTAATTAAGGAAGTCATAAAAATCAGCATTAAGATTTTTATAAGCAAACTTAAGTGTGAACTGCCTGATGCCACACAGCACAGCAGCAAAACCAAATAAAATCCAGCAGCCTTGGCTTTATTGCCTTTTACTTCCAGTAAATAACTCTTTCTCCCCAGATGATGCTTCATCTTTGCTTTTTGCCTTTACTGATGTAGTATACAAAAGCATTTTCCATTTGGAAAAAAAAATCCACCTCCTTGACATAGAAACTATATGAAGAGCTAAATTATTTGTAAGCAAGCATCTGAATGGGTATTTTGTGTTTTAAACTGGAAAACTAGGCTACCGACAATTTGACTGTCTTCCCAAATTTTTGTTATCCATGTTTGATAATGAGCTGGGGAGATGACATTTCAGTATGTGCCTACTTGTGGCAGCAATCAGCTGGAATAGTGGGTCCACTACCAGAACAACTGACGTCACTGGTGAGATAAGACCAGAAGTTAAGGATGACAAAAGACTGAGCTCAGATAGGCAGTTTTATCCATTTCCTCTCAAGCTTCCTGATGCTAAAAACCAGCGGGAATAGAACCAGATTAAGGCCTTCTCCCACCTTTCCTCTGCTCTTTAATCTTCTGTCTAAAGAAAGAAGGAAAGAGTACTTTTCCTTTCTGTGTTCTTTTTACAGAAATGCTGTATCCAGCACAGTGGTTTTTTTTTCATCCCATGGTGTCCCTGTCCTTGAGCCTCCCTTCTTTCTCTGGGGAAGGAAAAGTTTAAAAAAGCAGCAGCAGAAAGAACAGAGGTGGCTGGGTCAGTTCACTCATTTTCCAGATAACTTGTAAAATACAAGTAAGAGTAGTATCCTATTCGCTGATAATACAGGACATAGATTTTTTGGGTGGAAACAGAGTTCTCTGATATAATACAGGATATGTCAAGCTCTACTCACCCAGTCCCCCACGTACTACTCCAGCCTCCATAAATTTACTACCTTTTCCCAAAAACACCTTCAATATCTCAGAAAGAGGGTGGTGAAGAGGAGAAAACAGAAGCAAAGCACCAAGGCAGTATAGATGCTGGCTGGGGGACCTTCACTTCTTCATCTAACAATTTCTTCTTCAAACTCTGTTTATTTATATGCACCCTTTGAAAACTGAAGGAAACTGAACATGGAAGAACCAGTGGAAGTATATGTGCAATTTAACACCTAAACTATTCACATAAATAGCCATTTCAAAAAACAGAGGATAAAAAAAAGAAGACTACATGGAATTAAACAGAGCTTCTGCTGTGACAAACCAATCTGGAGTATGCTAAAATCAACATGACAACATGCATGCAGAGTTTTATGTAGATAGCTTGAGCTCAGCAGAAAAGCACTGTTCAGCCAAAGAAAAGTTTTACCATCAGCATAAAATCAAGAAGTGTACTACAAGACTGGTTAGCTGGCATTCCCCATATTAACGGAAAAATTCAATTGGGCCCCCTCCTGCCATGGCTTTATTTACGAAGGAGAAAAAGAAGTGCCTTGCTTCTATTTGAAAAAAATAAGTTCCAACTTTTCATTGCTATTATTTTAATTACTGGGTACAAAAACATTAAGGAGACTGCTGGCTTGGATTTATCAACACACAATAAGTGATCTTTAAAATTTGATGATGCAGAAGACTAAGATTATTTGTGCCCTCATAACTCATCCCATGTTGGCAAACACTGCTGTTGTTGCTCAGGGTTGCTATCTATGTCCCAAACCCTACTACTTAAAAGATAAATGAGCCTCTCTCCTACCTCTCCACGAACTTTGAACTAGTACAGTGGTTCACACAACCTCACTTGAAAAAAAAAAATGACTGTCAAACATTCTTTTGGTCATAAAGCATCAAAGAAATCATATGGCTGGACACATGTGAGTCAGTCTCTTCACTGTTTTTTTTCCTCTATTTCTGAACTTCAACAACAACAAAAATTCTGAAGATGTAATAAAGAAAACTTTAAAAAATGAAACATTAGAAATTCTAAACATCTCAGGAGGAAGCAGCAGTACAAAAAGCAGCATGACTTTAAAAAAGACTATGAGATTCTCGAGCCTTGATAAGCAAGTCATCTAACCAGCAGACAACTTAATGAAACAGCATGAAAGTTACCCTCCCTACACACAAACTTCAGTCTGCCTGAAAATTCACCTGTGCAAACTTAAACTGTGCAGACGCTAAGTACAAACTTACTAATTATTGTTACGTACAAAACTAAACTATTTGTGACCAAAAAGGAGAGAGTTGAAGATAACAGGACTGGTGTTCCACAACATACTCCAGGAAAAGCAAATTTTGACACAATTTTCAATTCAAAGAGGGCAAGTGATTATGCAAGCTGGTTAAGAATGAGGATAATGGGGAGGAAATGCCTTGATTAAACTAAAAGGAAGTTTGATGCTTTCCTTCCCAACAAAACAAAAAAGTGATAAAAGACAGAGAGAAAATAAAAAAAAAGAAGATACTACTCCTAGAACCAGTGGTACCTAAAGCAAAAAGTCTCTTGGGAGGTTTATTACATATAGGTAGGTGGTAGTATTATAGTAAAACAAAGAAAAAAATTATCAGAAACTGACACAAGTATTCTAACATGCTCTTCCATGATTTTGTGATTAAGGCACTATATTTTAGATTTGACAATGACTTCTTACTGTATGAAGTGCAGCGATTTCCTGCATCTTTGGTAAGGGTAATTATGGCATATTCCTAAGATTCAGACACTTCGCTAAATGAATGTTTATCACATCACATTACATTACTAAATTTTATCTGACACTAGTAAAAAGAAAATAATTTTTACCACTTAGTATGTTATACACAGGCAATTCTCTCCATTTAATTCTATTATATGGACAAGCTTGACTAACCAAGCAAGCACATGGTGCAACAGTTTGGTTTTATACCTCACATGGACGGTTTTCCTTTCTTGGCAATGAATTACATTGTTGAAGACATAATTATTATTCCCTTATTACAAAACATTATGAACTGGAAATATTTGAGTTGGGTGAAATATTTTGGCCTAATTTAGTAAGTGTTTTTCCTCCACTGTTTTGGGTCTCCTGCCGTCCTTTAAGACAAGACAGAGTTGTTCAGTAATGCATATCTAGTGTGTGTGTGTGTGTGTGTCTGTTTTTCCACGTGCATGTGCGGTTTTTGGTAACTCATTGAAATCGCATCACAGGATCACACAGGGCATAAAATTTCTACAGTTGGGTTTAAGCATAAGGATGAAAAATTTCATTACAAAACCAATAAAAACATCTAATGATTTTTGTACTTTTAAGTAACGGACACCTACTTGGTTATATTTCCTCTAAGCACTTATGACTGCCTTCTATAAGCTCTAGAAAAATTTCCCATTAAAAAAATTTTCACGCACAACTTTGTACAGACATCCCATTTGATTATGCAATAAAGTCATAAAAAGTGGCAGATTATGTCACAGTTCTTTACTTGACAATCAATTATGTTAGTGAAGATAGAATTGTATCCTCACTCCATAAGTTATCAGAAATAAAATCTTATATAAATCTTCAAGAAATAACTGAGCAAAAGGAGAATAAGTATTGAGCCATTCTATGATTTGTTTAAAACACCTTTTCCTGTGTGACATCCATTTCATTTACTGTCTTGTAGAAAAATCTAACTCTTCTGGAAAACTAAAATTATCACAAGTACTAATTTTCTATAAATTTCATGTGTGTCATATTAGCTTGGAAATATGATTTGGTTAAAGATGATAAAATGTTACAGTCAGTGTTATTATAAGAAGGAAATAAAGAACAGAAAATTAATGTGAGTAGCTACTGTATTCTAATAAATTTTAAACTGAGTACTTTTTTTCCCACTACATGTCAAATTTGTAATCAATTAAGATACTCTCTGCTACTTAAAAGGGCACATAATTAAATATCCAGCTTCATAAAACACACTGAAATTCCTTCTCCCCAAATATTTCCAGCTTAAAAGGAGCAGGGAAAAAGCATTAAGAAATGTGAACACATAAGAAAATTGCAAATCCCACCTGATGATCCAAATATATGGCATTCCTTTGAAGGTGATGTGAAAGAATCTCATTCTAGCAGGCAGCAGTCAGGGTGGAAAGGAAAGGGACAGAAAGTGCAGAATGCATGAGAAGATTGTTAGAAGATGTAAACCAGACAGTGATCGTTCACGCAGAAATACAATGCTGCTTTTTGTGCCTTTTCTTGGTGAACTGTTAATAACTTTTGATCCCAAAACAGAAGTGGTAATTGTCTGCCACAAATCAAACTGTGAACTACTATGTTACACTTTGGTTTTAAGTACAAATATGCAGTAAACTAACAAAAATTACTATTACACAGACAACTATAAACCCTTTGACAAACCCGTGTTTTAAACACATCCCAATTTTCGTACACAGATTACAAATAAGATTGTATATAATCTGTGGTAATATGAATAATAAATTCATCTTATGATCTATCACTATTGATTTTATTTATAGTACCAATAAATATAAAATCTTCAAACTTGACTACAATATATTTTAAAATATTCCTTTGCAATTTAGAGTCAGTATCAAAAAGTTGTGAGTAAAGCCTCAAAGGGTTAATAGCAGAACATCAAGTACACAAAGAACTCACGTTACTCTATTCTACTCCCTTAGTAGTCAAGAGAATTTTGCAACTACTGATACAATGTAAACTTTGATTAATTAGTGACTACAAGTTAGTGAATGGTACATGACACACATTGCTTTATAGCTGACCTTTGGGCTGCTGGCCTCAAGTTTTAGTTGCATGAGCTGTGCTAGTGTGTGTTCCCGGATACTACTCAGTTCAGCTTGCTGCCGTCTCAGCTTTATTAGCAGCAGCGTGAGCTCCTCTGGCTGAAGGAGTGCAATGTGAGAAGCCAAAGAGTAGAAAAAAGGTTAATTATTATCCTAAGTAACACTTCATCAAAATAAGGGTTCTTAGTATCTTTCATGCAAAAACTTCTATAGTGATACAACAAAAGATCGACCATTTTTCCAAAACTTACCACTTTGAAATACATAATGAAGGGTAAAGTTTAACTATTCAAAACACCATAATATGGTAACGTTCTGTTTACAGGACAAGAAAATGAGGATATTGCAAGAGAAAGTCTACAGCTCCCACACTTTTTCTGACATCACATCAAACTGATGATACTGACTTAAAAGAAGGCAGGGAGAACTCCAGCCCTTAGTATATCAGTATCAGTACATGGACATCAATTTGAGCTTGGCAAAAGAACAAAAAAATTCCCTCAAGAGAATTTAGTTTCTAAAGTAATTCTTCAAATGCATGCATCAAAATTCAGAGAAAAGAAAACGCCACAATAACTGACCTACATATTTTCCAGAAAAAAACTGCACAAGCATGCCAAAAATAATTTACTGTCCCATCTTCCATAGGTCTGTGGCTACCAGTTAATTTATTTCTTTACTTTTATTATGAAGATGTTAAATATAGCTTTAGGAAGGGATGAAGACTAGTATTCAAAACCCAAGATATATATATATATCTTGTGGAAATAGAGTCACACTCAGATTGGTATTTGTCAGGTAATTCCACACAGATTAGTTTAGGTCAGTTTGGAAAACTACTTGAACCATTCCCGGGAACCACTTCTATTAGCAATACTTCAGACAAAACAATTAACATCACAAATATTTTTGTTATGTTCCTGTTTTGTTTCTGTTTCTTACACTTCTCCAGAAACCAGTCTTATAAGAAGTTAAATGTTCATCCAGCATTTTGATTACCTCACAAGTTCTGCAAATTAAAAAAACCACCAAACCCAAACCCCAAAACACATCATAACCCCTGTTTTTTTCTCTCCCACAGTCACAGAATACTCCCAAAGCAAAAGATTAAAGAAAAAAAGCTCCAGGGAACCAAATATTAAATTACTAAAAACCAAATACCAGTTTCCTAGAATATAAAGATGAAAAACCTCTGAGAAGCGTGGCACCAGCATAGATTTGAACTCGTACCTAAGTAGCCCACAAGAGGGAGCAAGGGATTTCCACATAGCTTCACTTTTCAAAACCGTTTGCTTTGAGGGGAAAACTGACATCGAAGCCAAACTGTCTAATGGCCAATCCTCCTCTTACAGTACTCTTTCAATATCCAGACTTAAAATAGTTTCAGAAAGAAAGTGTAAGTATCCAGACTGCTACACAAGACACTTTCAAGGTCTCAAAACAAAATCAGTGACAATGCTTTCAGCCTTAAAATTAGCATAATTTCAAAGCACGAGAAAAATTATTTTTATAAATAAGAGAACTAAAAGCAGCATCTTCAAACAAAAGGAATAGTGGATCACTTTTCAGCATCAAAACTATTCCCGGTATGTTCTGCAAAAGCCCAGTTTCAGTGCATTAGGGATAAACGATTCAATGGTTCTTCAGTTCCATGTTTGCAAGCAAACTTTTTGCCATACAGGAGCCCATCAAACAGTAATTCCTACTTCTCTCTAGACATTCATAACGTTGCAAACATTTTTGACATTGCTGGAAGTGCAGGTCTCTGGGCTCTTGCAAAAAGCACAACACAGAATTTTGTTTAAAGAGCTACCTACAGGCTTCCTCCTCTGGTGCCTGCAATGCTTGTGCTGTGGGTGACACTCCTGGTTTCTACAGGCAGAAGCTTGGACCTCCTTGCCCCCTACCCCACTCATTGGCCCATCTCCAGCAGCAGAGTCCAGAAGAGATGATGGGGCCATGAACCCAAAAAAAAGTCAGTGGAAAACAAGGCGCAGAGATAAAGCACCAGCTGCCAAAGGTCAACTTGGAAGTTGCTGAAGGTGCCAGGAATTCATGCTGGGAAGTGCAAGAAACAGGGGTTGACGGAGTGGAAGGATTGACTGGGAAACTGCTGCCCATAGTACGATTCAAACTCTATATTCTCAATTTATAACAGTCTCAAACAGTAATTTCAGATGGACAAAGAAAGTTTACAGAAAGGACATGAAACCTGATAAATAAATGTAGTAAATTTAGGACAATTTCTTAGCTTTTGGCTGTCATGTTTCAACCAGGAAGGTGGGCAGTACTCACTGATACTACTATGATGAAATATCTTCAACAAGACTTTCAACTCCATCACAGAAAAAAGAAAGATGTCAGAAAGGATATAATATACCAAATGTGTTTTTAGTGTTAATGGAATACTTAATGGAAAAATAAGTGCTCTGCAACATATTCTACCCTCTCCCAGGAATTTCTGTAATGTAACAAAGATGATTAACAAAATATATCTGTATTTCTAGAAAGTCCAGAGTCAGTGGCTATACAATATTATCAGAATTCAATGTAACCACAGAGTATTCCTTTATTTGCTTAGAAAATCCTTGGTAATTGAAACAAAAGCTACATCTAACGCAAGTTTTGAATAGAATAAGAGTTCAGTGTTGCCTTTTCATACTTAAATAATTACTCTTAAGAACAAATTCATGTACCAAATAAAAATCCAACTCACTGTTTTGCCTTGGAGGCTCTGAGAAGTAACAGGCTGTAAACTCAGACCTGCTGGCATCGATCTTCTGTCAGGCACAAAGACATGCTGTACAAAAACAAAATAGCACAGTATGTTATCTACAAAACTCTATAACTATTAAACTGCTAAAAGAAAAAGTCAAGCCAACTTCATGCTTATGACAAATTTGCTATCATTTGAGCCAGCTTTGGTCAGTCACGCTCCCTGCCGATTTATCATCTAGGACACTTGAGTAGGCTACCTCCAACTAACTTCTAGAAATAATCCAGCTTTCAGGTTCATTTAATTAACAGTCCTCCCTCATAGCTGTTGCCCTAATCGCAGGGCACGTAAACAACAGCTTTAGTTTTTCACCCATCACTGAAAACTCTTCAAACCCCTAAGATTTCTGTATAAATGAAGTTTAAATCTTGGATTTACCCTACTGATTTTAAGAGGACTTCTAATTACCCATCTCTTAAAAACAGGTTTGTGTTTCTAAGTTAATGGAAAAAGCTAGTTGTGTAAATATAAAACCCTCAACCCAAATAACTTGAAAAAAACAAAGGTAAATAAGAATCTTGTATTGAAGATGCTAAATATGAAATGAAATCCTAACACAAAATGTTCCACAGGGGAAAAAAATAAGGAAGTAAAACGTGGCTGAAAGAACAAGGGCGTACATGCTCTGCAGCGCTGACTCTAGTGGTGTTTTTGTGAGAATCACTGATTACTCAATTTCCAGTTGAGACAAAGGATGTCAAAAATGACTCCTTTGTTGATAAGAACCTAAGAACTTTCCAAAACCAAGACTTAGTACAGCTATAAGATGTTTAAACTGCTTTAAGATGCAGGCAACTATTTTTCCTTCCATAAAAAGACAAAAACACCCAAGATAAAGATTAGGCAAGAAGGTTGAGAAGCGTTTTATAAACAACTCCAGAATAATTTTTATCTAATGTCTAATCTACCAAAAAATATGCATAACACGAGCATGACTGATAAAACAGATCCACACACAGCACCCACGTTTACTGTTCTTCCTCTCTCTCTTTCACTGATGAAGACTAGCAAAGTTATGCTAGTCAGGTGCCAAGGTTGTGCAAATAAGCTCTGATCTTTTCAGAATTCAAGGCAGACAGATTTATGGCTGAAGAACAGAAAACTGCATGTGGAAAGAAATCTGGGATTTTGAGTCCTCTTAAGAGTTCCAGGTAAAAATGCTAGAAGGGCAAAAAGTATCTGTACATAGAGCAAACTACCCTGGATAATTTGCCTTGTCTCCTTTTTTACTTTAGGGAAACCTAGAAAAACGCACAGCAATAGCAGAACAGCAAGTTTTCACCAGTGTATTAGAAAAATATCTTTTCATAACCTCTAGATTTTCTCCATGAAAGCACTGCTATAATTTAATCTTAATTATAGTAAAATATACTACAGTGCAACATTACTTATACAGAGCACCATCTACTAAAAATCCTTGTAAAGAGAATTTTTAACTATTAAATCAAGTATTTTACCTTAGTATGATGCGTCCTGTGTCTGCGATCAATAGTTACATCTCCTCTTTGCACTGGTGAAGACACTTCTGACCTGTATGTCCGCTGTGGGGAATATCCTTGGAAACCGGCAATTGATCCATGAGAAGGTGAGGTGGGAATTGAATGCATTGTTTGATCAGAAATATTAATCATAGTTTTTGGGCTACTTATAGTACTGTGTCTAGTAAGAGTTGTTTGCTTGTTGTAAAACTGACGTTGCTGCCATTCATAGAGCTGCCACATTGTGTCATCACGCATTGACCTCCTTTTTTCTTCAGCTGTTACTGGTCCTATGGCTCTGTCATAAGCTGAGGGCGTTACACTGCAGAGGCTCTCCGGACGTGTTTTGCTGTTTCTTGGTAGTGTTCTGTAGCCTTCTGGGTACCGGGGTAAAACTTGAGGTCGATGGCTTGGCATATTTCTTGGTAATGTCTGATATGCAATTACACTGAAACACGAATTATCTTTTTATTAGTGGACAGAATGAATATTAAGGCAATATAAAGTTTTTCAGTGTTGGTTAGGTTTATCTAGCTAACTTTTAAAAAAAATACTACAAGTATAATTTTAAAATAATGCAAGTAAATCAAAATGACAATTACAGCATCAACTATACTGATTGAATGCACTATAGTAGTTGAAACTGGATCTTCTCTCTGGTTAGCTGTCTGATTACATAATCAGCAATTTCTCTTTTGACCAGTTTAACAGTCTGGAAGTGCCTAGTTTAGATCAAACCTTGAAACTTGTCTTGTTGCTGGATTGGTTGAAGTTTTGAAGCCTTTGAAGTTCTATACTATTTCCATATAAGACCATTTAAAATGTTCTCTTTTGAAAAAGGGAAAAAACATCCTGTTGCTTCCCTAAAATCATAAGCAATTTCTTTGGACATAAAAATCCCTATAATTTTTTAACAGTAGACCAAGGAAAAATAGCAGTAATTATCTAATGAAGTTATATTTTGCAATTGTTAAGGACAAACCACTCAGTATCAGCTATTCAAGTGAAACAAATAGTAAAATATTTCTTGATTTGATAATAATATTGGACTGTTTTTCAAACCAGATATGAATTCAAAGACTTAATTCTTTAATTTGCTGCCATATTAAAATTCTCGAGTGCTACAGTAATTTAGCAACTTCTGGTATTAGTTGAAATGCAGAATTTTCTAAACCGAGTATCAATGCATGCCCAAGTATGACAAAGCATTTCTTGTTTCTTCCAGAGGACAAAATCTAGGTCATAAACATTGATTCTTTCAACACTCATCTAAAATTCAGATGAGAGCCCCTTAAAGCCTTTTGTTACTGATCACATCTATGATAGATTGCTTGCCTGGAGATAACAAAATTGATCTCAAATTGAATATGATTCAGCCATCAGAGGGCAGCAGCTTCTGGCCACATGGCTACACCTCTGACTAACTCCATCTGAAATTCCTGCCACCATGAGGCACCAGAATCTGAAGACAGTTTTGAATTACTTCAGTGCCACAAAAACACTGAAGAAATTATGCTGGGCAAATGCCTAGCTAAACCAGCATTATGCATGGTAGATGTTTATGGAATAACCATCAAAGAAACCGATGATGGTAAAAACCACTTTTCAGTGAAAATAGTTAAGCTGGGTAGTTATGATCAACTTTAACATTTTGGAGATGAAAATTGCTACGAAGAGCTTTACATATAAAATCCACTGTGGTTTCCAAAGCTTTTCAAGATTTAATGAAGTATTATTCCTACTTTTGCAATCGGACAATTTTTGTTTTCATCAAAAAATACAAAAAAGAGACATAGATTCTAAATCCTATCTTGTTGCCACAAAAATCTCCTTAAATACCTCTAAATTTCTTCATATAACCTATCATTAATGATACAGGCATCTTCCCCATCTCCATGTTTCAAATAAACCAAGCAATCAAGAGACTTCTGGGTTCAGTCTCTAACTTTTAAAGTATTATTTTAGCTATTCACAAATGGGTAAGGCAAAGCCTGGTATTTTTATTAAGCTATATAGCAGCTAGCTATATCTCTCTCACTGAATCTCCTGTTCCATTCTATTAATTCAATGGCCACCAAAATTCCGTTTCCTTTAAATATCCAGGGCAACTTGAAGCTGCCTGAGGTTGTTAATATGTAAAAGCAGCAATTTAAATTCTGCATGCAATTACTTATATTCTAGAACATTTAGAAGGGTATCATATCCATCTTCTATTCATAAACCCTGAAAACTAAAAAGAACAGCCACCTCAACATTAAGCTTGTTTTAAATGACTTGATAACATCAAAACAAATTCACCAGTGTCCTGTTGATACTCCCAAAAATGTCTTTCTAGTCAAATCTCAAATCCAACTGTAGACAGTATTCCAGCTTAGAGCTGCCTTGCACTAAGGGAGGCTGCTGCAGCTAGTCAAGCAGGCATGTGCACTGTGAGGTCGCAGAATATTTCTGCAACTGTCTTCATAAATAGCTCCCTACAAAAGTTCCTGTATGAAAAAAAAGGCTTCCACGTGAGTTTATACTCTTTACAGGCAGGTTTAGAGGTTGTCTTTAGGATAACTGTTGGGTAACAACACTGGTTCTGGTGTTCAAGTTGGACCAAGTGGAAAAAGCAACTTTGCTGTTAAATGTTTAGGAGCTCAGTTCTGCAATGTTAGGAATACCCTCAGATCGAAATCACTAGCTCCTCATCCCAACCCTAAGCTTTAATGTAAACTGGGGCTTCACTCTACCCTCATTCACCCGTTTAAATGCTAATTAAATTTCTCTCTCCAGCCAGAAACTCACAATCTGAACAAAAATAAAATTTAAAATTTAAATAAACTACATTCTAAAGACACCATTATACACTAGAAATCTGGGTCATTATTCAAGGCCACTTCCACACACAGCAAAAAAGGCAGTTTAAGGCCAATTCTTTTTCAGTTTGCTGCTTTCCTGTAGAACTGCATTTGAAAGCATAGCTTTTGTGCTATCAATGCCACCCTTACTTAAACAACAAGTGTTCTTTATAGTTTAAGAATAAAATATTGTTAAGCAGTAACATATTGTTAACAGTACTTCTATTTGATTCCCACCATGAAATCAGATTTAAGGTTTTTACACTTGTCTACAACTGAAAAATAGAACAACTATTCAAAATTCTACTGTTTGGTTGCAAGTTTTACAGTTCAATTAAAAAAAATACAATTGCATCAAAAAGCTTTCTCAGGTCTCATTACATAAGCATCAATAATAAAATAAATACAGAACAGAGTGATTTGCACACTCTTGACAAGTTCAAACTTGATCAAATTAGTTACATTAAGTATTCCATGACACATTAACAATTCCTAATTATATTTAAAGAAGGGCTAAAGACAATGAGGAAAATTTCAATTGGTTTTGGCAAGTGTAAGGAAAACCAATGTAAATTTCTCAAGTTTTTGCCAAAACTGAAAATCCCCCAAGCTCCATATTTTGAAATTTGTGGAAAACATGTTTTCTGAACTTGGTTCTATCTTAAGCTCTGGTCTGCCATCCATCTATATGCAAACTCTATTACTTTCTATCTAATGTAATATTAAAACATATATTTTACTGCTACAGCTGCTCGTCTGGAAACCAGACTGAAAGGAACATCCCTACACTTCTGTCAGACAGGAGAATTGCTATCGGCACAAGATTCAGTATTGTCAATCATTCACACATAATTGTAAAGCTCCATGAATAAGCACTGAACTCAATATTAGACCTGGCAGATGTTTAATTTCATGAGATGAGAAACTTTAAGGACTGAGTTAGATTTCTATGAGTTACTCTAAGGTAAATCTTCTCTCTCTCTTCAATTAAAGCTTGTTTAAAGTTTAAAAGCTCCCTAGAATATTTTTGGAGGATTTTAAATAAAATATTATTACAAGAATTTGTGAAGAAGGGACAGGGCAATGTCAAGAATAGATTTCAAGAGGAAAAGGAATTGTTCTGATTTATGACACCTTTTCTCTGCTAGGACAGAGAAATGCTAACATCCAGAAAGAGTTTCTGGCCATTTCTGTTTATTAAGTTATTAATATACTTTAATTTATTAATAAACACTCAAATGTTAATAAAAGAGAAACTTAATACATCTGCCCTGATTAGTCACCCAGGTACTACTTACAGAGAGCAATGAAATGCATATTTACATAAGACAGACCAAAAAAGTAAAGGATATATCCAGGACACAAGCCAGTGTATTATTTGCTAGAAAACTTGGGAAAAAAAATATTACTGCAATCTACTTACCCTCTTGTTTCCTCTTCCTGTCCTTTTCCTCTTTGTACTTTAATCCACTGTTCCAACTGCAGCATTGAATTAGTTCTCTGCATAACTCTTTCAGACTCTGGATGTGACTGAATTGCATCATAACCTCCATCTCCAGTGTCTGCTAGGACAACACCAACAGCCTTATTCTCAGACCCATTTAAATGAACAGGTCTGAAGTGTCCAGCCTGAATTGTAGTTATGGGTAAAGTCCTATAATCGGATCCCAAAGGATTTAACTTTACACTGTTAACTTTCGTTAACGGTTTATCTTGCCCAACCTTCTGGAAACCATATTTTTCAGCTTCCAAAGCTTTCTTCTCCTCATGTTTGTTCATTTCTTTGTTTCTCTGGTTATTTTGTGCTTCTGGTTTAATTAGCACCCGATGGTTTGAAATATTATTTGTCTCTCGATGTGGTGTATTTTCAGTGGTTAATTTCTCTACCCTGGAAAGGAACATAAGACAAGCTATAATATATACAAAATATTCATTAAAAAATAGTAATAAAAAATTAAAAGTGAATACGCTTTGTTTATCAGGGTTATTTCAGTGAAATCCCATTCAGATGGTTTACACCAATATCATGCCTTTGAGACAAAAATCCAGGGCATATTTTCACAACATGAGTGGATTTGCTTCACACTTTTTTATTTTCTTGGCTATTTTAAAAGCATTTACAACATGTGGTAGATTCTTGAAGACAACTTCAAATTAACAGCCTAGAAAAAAATGGGCACAAGAGGAAATAAAGCCGAAGTCTGAAAAGTCGGATGATCGGTTCCTGAAGGGCTGGATATAAAAACAGTAAAAATACCCAGTGGCTCTCCCATGAGCTGCAGCTTCCAGATGTCAACAGCCTGAAATCCAGGTGATTTTTAAAGCTATCTTCAAAAATGACAGCAGATTACATTGCCGACCAGCTTGTGATTCAAATACTGCTTAATTTAACACATAATAAGCTCATTTAAAGAAAGCAAGCAACTTTTCACAGTCACTGCTGTTAATTTGGTTGCACTTGCATGTTATCACTTTGACTGGCACACATTTTGTGGAAAATAACTGTGGTTTCCCTAATTTTAAGGAGGAAAATAGCTGCTGACTTAGGGAACCATACCACAAAAATAACGATATTTTTAGAACAACTACTGCCTTACAGTACTTACACAATTTCTCAATGCATACATTTTATTAGTTATCTTTTTAAAATTTCAAAACGTCAAGAAGCTGTATCTTTTTCCATACTGGGATATGAACTGAACATCCAGCTCAGATAGCAACTTTCTTTTTTTCAGTTTACAAGAAAAACAATCAAAAACCCTAACATGCTTTGACCAACATTTGTTGGCATGGGAGGAAAGGAGAGTAAGAGATATATAATTCTTTAAGATTACATCTCTGTATAAAACCAAACCAAGAACAAAATGTTATTTTAAGATCATGTCAAACTAACTTTTATACTGTTTACCATCTTTTTTTTTTTTGCAAATGCATTATTCATCTTTGTAACTGTGTCCAGCTCAAGTTCCTAGCCCATGTGCAAGAAGCCCATCACACGCACAACTGGCCAGGAACACCATTTTGACTGCTCCTGTGAAAAATGCTCTAGTTCCAAGTAAAGTAACCACATATATAGCTGTAAACATTTTTGCTTACCCTATCTTTAACATAAGGCTTAAATGTCCAACAAGTCTACACTTCCCCAACAGATAATTTAAGCCATGAACTCCCAACAGGCCAACAACTGCTTGGTATAGAACTCAGGAAAACATATAAAGGAAGGAAAACTGTAAGGTGCTTATAAAATGCTACTTACTGCTAATCATATCGAGAACACAGTTTTAAATGCACCTTCCATTACCACCCTTCTCTTGCGATGAATTCTCCATAATGTGAAAGGAATCAAGAGGCGCTTGCCTTGACAAGTACAGGAAGAGACAACTCTCCATGGGGAGCCAATAAAGTTAAGGTTAGGCTTAAGGTCAGACTTGGAATTGTCCCTGCAGACTTATCCTAGCCCCGACAAGTACACCATTTCAAATGTATCAGAAACAGCAAGACAACCATGTCCTCGGCATATCACACGTGAGCTAGAATGAAATGCTCATGCACTTTGCATGTTAGCATAAGTTGTGATTTTGTTTTCCCCGTGCCTGTTCCTGACATAGTTGTGATGATTTGAATCTTTGCTTGATACGTCCTAATGTTATAAAAGTCCTCCAAAATCCACCCATATTAATATAAGTGGCTCGAAACAGTTCTTTTCCTTCAGTGATAGTTTCTGAGCTGCTGAAGTGAAAATATGCACACGCCAAATGCACTGCAAATGAAAACATTCATCCTAATCATCTAATGTGAGCATCTTTTGGGCTGTACGCATCAACATTGCTTTTAAACACAGTGCTATTTTCTCATAAATCATTATTAAATGCAGAGGTTAGATACAGCTGATGTTTTCCGCTAGCAGAAAGCAGAGGGTAGTATTTCTGCCAAACATAACTTTTGGAGAAAAAAATCTCAATGCAGAAGCAGTTTTTATATAGACTTTTGTGGGGGAGGACACATGTGGTGGAACTGCTATAACTATGTCATATTTTCTATAATTTCCAAGTATCAGGAAAGAAATGCTATGCCAATCTCTTTCTGTAATTTCAAAGTGAGGTGTTTTCTTTTCATTCTCCTCACCAATACTTTTAACTGTTCCTAAGACCGAACATTTGTGCTGAGGTTCCTTCTGAAGATTATAGAAAAAAACTAAATCACCTCCTTTTCTCCTTCAAACTGTATTACCCAATGTTCTACTACAAACTAGAAGAATTCTCAAAAGAGAAAATTGAATGAAAAACTCTATTTCTCACTATTATAAAGTAAAAAAAAGATGTTCAAATAAGTTTCAGCTGGCGCTTCAAGAGTTTGCAAACAGCTGTAAGAACTACTTTGCAAATAATCCTAAACATAGGCACTAATACACCATGCCATATGGTACTACTTAGTCCCTTCTATAACACTTATATCAATCCTTCTCAAAGCGCTTTACAGCAGAGAAGCAGCTGCCATTTTAGAGATGGAAATTCTCTGGTGCAAAGGGAGTGGCATCTCTAAGGACATTCATTAGAAAGGTAGAAAAGTCAAGGTTTGGCGCAGTGTTTGATTCACACCGTCATAGAGTAGATCTTACCCTAAATGTGTATCTTATTCAGAAAACACAAACCTCAAATTCACAGAATTGTTTTTCCATGCAATCTCTCTGCTGTGGTGTTTGTTACTATGGTTATGCACAGCAGAGCCAAGCATTTATATATGACATTCTTTCTGATGGTGTAGAGGCTGAACGACTGACATCCAAATAGGCTTCTGGGCTCTCCTTTAACTTTGTGCATCAAATCAGTTAACTCTGTGTGATCAAGAGACTTCTTACCACAGCAAAGGATGGGAAATAACTATAACATACTAATAGATAAACATAAGAAACACAAATCCATATTTATATTTGGCTCTGTATTAATATCTCACTCTCAAAGACATATTCAAGACTTAAGGGTATTTTGAGGAGAGGAACAAGGCAAAATAGAATGAGCACTGAACATGTAAATAGCATTCAGTATATGCTGAAACACCTGAAACAAGTTTCTACAACAAAACAGGAATAATATATATGGAACAGTAATACAGGAAAAGTATTATTTTCTGCTGCTTTATAGAATATATAATCTCTCAAACAAAACGAATTAAGAAACAAAGGCATTGGCTGAATCTGACTGAATCAAAATCATTTATACTTAGTTCATGACAAACTTTAGGTTACTTAGAGATGAGGTAATACAATACTTAATACTTAACAGATTTTTACAGGGGAGAAAACAGTATTATTCTGGATAAGATTATATCCTGCTACATGGTTCACTTTAAGTTTGTGAGCCAAGAGATGGATTCTTTGGAAACAGATGTCTTAAGGATTTTCTTCCTTATAATTGCTAACAAACATGAAAGTCTTTGAGACTCCACTGTTTTTGAAATGTATTTTCTCTCGAGTAATTACTTCAAGACTACAAACAAACTTTTCAAAGAGATCACATCTACTTCTTTTTTGTTCTAGAGTTTCTTGCCTGAACTAAAACAACTAGATGGTGTTACAGAAGTCACTTTTCTTGTTGCTTTTCTGACACCCATTTTGGATGTTCGCAAGCCCATTCTGCCTATAATATCCAGGCAGAAAACTACTGATTTGCTGCTGAGTATTTTTTCTTCTCATTCAGAGTGCTATACTGATTCACTGTGGAGCGATCAAGGTAAGTACCCAAAGCAATGCAAGTCACATTGCTGGAGCACCTGTAGCTGGATGAAAAGCATTAGGTAAGCTCAGCTGTACTGGGAATGCCCAATGTTCACCTATACACTGCCAAACATCTAAAATAGGTAGTTGACAGTGCTGGAACAGGCACTGCAGCTGAAAGAAGGGGGTAGGACTGCATGGTCAAGCATTCTAAGAGGCTGGAACACTTTTCATGGCACTGGACCATGCATTCGTCTCCTTCGTGCAGCCATGGCACTGCAGCCTAGGAAGGACAACTTGCCCACAAAGCTGGGCTGGGCAGCAGCGTGACTTTACAATCAATCTTTCTAGGCACCAAACATGATTATACAGCTGCATTAATGAATTGCAAATAAGACTGGATATTTACATTAATATTTTAGATTTCATATATCCTATGAAAAAAACCATAATTAGATCATATTCCATTGTGCTAACTGGACATTTAATTACTCCTTTCTATAAGCTGAAATCTTATATTTTCAGTAACTTGGGGAAAAACAAAACACGCAAGAGTTTGAAGCACAAGTTATTTTTTCAAAGTACAGAGAACAATATTTTTTTCTGTAAAACTATTTCACTGTTATCCAATGCAGAGAATTAAATACTTCATATACTATCTATATCTTTAAAGGATTTTAGATACCAAAGCTATTATTTCAATCTTTTGTTTAAGACACGTCCCAAAAAAGTTGCACAGGTACAAAATTAAAAGTATTTCTGGTTTACTGTTATCCTTCTGAACGTCCTGTAGATTGGTGTAAGTAAAAATCTTACAATGTTTGACCAAGAAGCTCACAAAACAGTTAAATTTTTCATGTTATAGGTGTCTAATTGTTCTACATTCTGTTTTATGCTTCTGCCAGCATCATAATGGAATATGTGATACAGAAACGTCAGGAACAAGTTAACAGGAATGATTTGCACTAGCAATGCAAAATTCAGAAAAATTGCTTACATTTTGACAAGTTTCAATGTGCTTACTCACCTGCAAAAAAACCTGAACCTTTTCCATCTCTGATTCCTGAGTCTATATGGCCTTTTTTACTTTTTTTTTTTTAAACTTAAAATTTCTCAGCATTGCTGCTGTTCATTAGCGCCACTGTAGCTGGAACTACCAGAGTGTAGAATAGATCAAGTGACAGCAGCCATCAGCAATAACTTCTGTGCTATCAATAATGAGGAGCTTTTAAATTTTCAGTTGATGAGGTTTCCATTATAGATGCCATGGAACCAACCCAAGGGACCACGTTCAGAGACAAAATAGTTCTTACTAGATAGACAGCAGCAGACAATACTCAGCTTTTGAGAACACAAAGCTTCCTGCAATAACTTGCTTTTCATTGTCAGCACATGGATGCAAAAAGAATAAGGCTCCAGGTCAGGTAAGTATAAATTTGATGACAGCTTAATAATGAACAAGAATAGTTACCCACTGGTACAACTGTTTAATTTAGCCAGAAACTACAGTTGTGAATTTGAGACTTATGACTGATTTAAGCCAAAGGCAGGAGAGCAGGCAAAGTCAAATGTGCCTGTACAAAGTATTTATCACTGCACTTCTTTTGATGCCGCCAGCTACAGGAATCAGGGTTTTTTTTCCCCTTCTAGCCCCTATACTCAAGGCATTCATATTTAGAACAGAAGACTATTTTTACAACTTCAAAATCTTATCCAATATAGTTAAATTATTTCAGTCAGGGGTCTTCAGTATAAGGAGAAATTACTTCAGCCAATTTAAATTCTGTTTTAAGGTATACCGTTTCATTTAAATAAATCTGACTATGAGAAGGAAATACACTGTGCCACTGTTTTGCCAATCCACACTACCTTTTCACAGGCTCTGTCTGCACAAGTGCTGCATCTGTCATGGCTTTCATCCACAACTCCATTTCCTTCCCTGTATCTGTGCAGAAATAATAGGTCCTCATGTTTGGATGAGCTGCCTGATTGGAAATGACATGGTCATTGCAATAAAAATGTAAGATTCTGTAAAAGAAAAGAAGCAAATAACATTAGTGTATACTCTAATATTTTCTAGAATAAGATTTCTGCAAATAATATTATGAGAAAAAATACCAGAAAGAATACTTTAATGTTTCTCTGTTACTTCATTCACATTTTAAAAATAATTGCCTATAATTTTCAATCATGGATGCTTCTTCATTAACATACTCAATAAAAAGCCCTTAAATTTCTTTTTTCTATTAAAACTATCTTGACTATCCATTAATGTAAATTAATGTAATTACCACAAATAAGATTCTAGCATAGATTGTTGCAATCTGGTTGACACAGTACGTTTTAATTTGTACTTACCATTGAAAATAAATGATGTGTTGCTTAGAAAGCCAAAAGAGAAGTCAAAAGGAGCTCATGAAAGAAATGAACAAAAAAAGACAAGTGAAAATATTCATTAGAATATCATGATTAAAAAGATTAGCTGTGAAAGACTGCTAACAACAATTCATGGTGTATTGTAATGCAAGTAATAACAAAACCTTATTTTGAACTAAAAAAAATGCATCAGTGGGATAAGGCTAGCTGCAGATGCAATTTATAATTCTAAACCACCAAGCAGTATTTAAGATCCACAAACTAAAAATAATGAAAATCACTTATTTTAAGTCTTTAAATTTTCTTATTCTATTATGTCCATACTTACATCAGTCTAAATACTTGAATCTTTGCTATTGCATTATGCAAATAGCACTCTCAGAAGCTCTCCTCAATCCTGTTTTGCATAACAACTAAGTAAAATGAGTTCTGATCACTAGGCTATTGCACTTTCAGACATAAAATTAAATTGAAAAGTTCAACCTCTTACCTTAAAGGCATATTTGCGGTTAATGTGGTCCTCAGGAGAAAGCACAGATATCTGAAAACTAGGGAGAAGTATGCTACCTAGTATTCCTTCTTCTTTCTCATCTGTGAATGTACAGTATTTGATTAGAGAAACAAAACGTTCTGACAGACAATACTTCTACTCAGACCCTCCAGTGAAACTGTACTTAACACATGACCACTAACAAGAAATTTACCTTGGGAGAAAATGTGTTGGAGCAAAACTGATTTGTTATGTAGATGCCTGCATACCACCTCAGAAGTGTGCAGTCCACAAGAGCAATTGTGTAGTCCCTCTCTGCTAACACACACCACAGAACGCCCATTGCACAGGTGTTTACCCCAAAACCCCCATGCTAAGCACTGTGAAACCGAGGTGATTTGATTATCACCACCTTCAACTTTTCCCCAAGATAGACAAGTACAGAAAACCCTGTGGGGAGTGCCAGCTCTGTGAGTTTAAGTACGTGAGCTATTTCATATAGTTTGCTACCTTATGGAAAACACCACAAATAGCCTCACCTAGGTTTTGTTTTTTCTTTTTTTCCTGGAGTTTTTTCTGGAGATCAGTGTTTACCTGCATATGACTTAAAAAAACTGAGAAGTAGATTGAAGTCAAACCTCTAATTCAATAACACAAACAGTATTTGCCACCTATTGCCTCTCAGTAAAAACTACAAATAACCATGACAGCAGAAGTAGTTTGAAATACTGTTCATGATTGTTGGTCAGGCTGAAAATTTGCACATTTCTCTTCTGATATTAGGCATATTAAGTTATGAACAGCTTACACTCAATTACATTGTTTCTAATAATACATGTTTAAGATAATTTGTAAAAAACAAAAGTTTCCCCAAACTAATCACCCTTTCTTGAGAACACTGTTCTTGAATATATTGTTCTAAAATTTCACAACAATAATAAACTGATATTTTAATTGGAAGCAACAACCAGCTTTCAAATCCAATTATACTTTAATAGAGGAACAACTGGGTGTAATTAGAAGTCAATCTTAATTGTATTTCAGATACAAAACTTCTATTCACAACCAGTATCTTAGGAGACCACTCCCCGTAACAATTCTCTTAGTTGAAGACACTCTCCACAACAAATTACAAGATATCTATGAAATTAAGATGAAAACACAGGTATTCCAAAGTCTCAAGCACAGAACATTTATACTGTTACAATTAAAATAAGTGTAAATAGTACAAAAGGACTATTTCTTATACCTGGATTAAAGTATATTTTCCCAGTTCTCATTTAGTCAGTTAATTCTGAAAAGCCACAACTTTCCTTTAAGTTATTTATATGAGGAAAGCTCTGACGTGCCCTATTAGCATTACATAATATGTAAAAATTATGCTTTCTTGGAGAGTTACTTAAATAGACAACTGAGCATAAAACTATTCCCATCAGAAGGCTAAAAAGAAACAAAGGGAATAGATTTACTTTCAGGTAAGTAACCTATTCATAACCATGTCTGAAACCATCGCATCTCTCCTTCTCAAACAATTATTCATTGCTAGCCACATACAGGTACACAAAAATCTATGTTTTCCCCTGCCCTGTCCCAGAATGCACAACAAATGTTGTGGTTAACTTTATTTGGACTGCTGTTTTGGGGAAAAAGTGCTTCCTTCTGCTAGATTATACTCTTGATTTATGACTGAGCCACACCACTAGTGTCATATAAAGCGTCAAGCATTTTTATTTCAGTGAGCAGCTGCATGTCTGGAGGACTTCGGTCTTTGTTAAAGACATATTGCTACATTCTGTTTCCAGATTTTAAAAAACTGTTTCCCATCAGACTAGCTTTAATCTGCAGTACCCCATATCCATGTTTACTTGTATGCTGTGTATGAATAATACAAGTGAAAAATAGCAGATCTTCCGTCCAGCTCTAAGATCTGTTAATCGTTGCTTCCAATAGGAAAGCACTTTCATCAGTCTTTTATCCCTTTGTGAAGCAAAGAGTGTTCTCTAAGGTCTGAAAAAATAAAATGAAATCTTTCTCCTAATCTATAAATTAGATTTAAGCATTAGCTGCTACAATTGTAGCACAATTGTATAAGTTGGATTTACTAACAAAACCAAGTATATCCCAACATCACAGTCACGTAAACAGAAACAACAGTTACAATCTGGAAGTAAGTGCATGGCTCCCTCCTTTCAATTTCTTTTAGAATTATCATAAAAGCACAGGGTTTTAGATTGCAAGTTTTTAATATTCTAGTAGCCATTTCTAATAGATTCAGGATTATCACTATGCATGTTTAATTAGTTTATCAACTTTAACTGCATTTTAGTAAGAGAATAATAGCTAAAAGCTAAGTTTATCAAGCAAATAATTTAAATTATTCTGTTTGTATTTCAGCTTATTTGGCATGCTAACATGTAGAAGTGAGAAGAGTAAGATTATAGAGCTGTTTGGATTTTATTTGTTGTTTGGTTTGCTTCTTGCTTTTTTTGTTTTATTTTGAGATGCTTCACGCACAGTGCTTTAAGTCAACTCAATCTGTTCTTAAGGCAGTTACAATGCAGAACTTTCTTTTGAACCTTTGAAGGAGAGAGACTGAAGACTTGTTTAAAATACAAAAACCTTATAAGAAAGCACTTAACTAAACTAAATGCAATGTAACTGTATTACAATCAATTCCTACATGACTGAAATTATAGACTAATTTTGACTTGGAAGTGGTTTATCCAACTATGTATGCTTCTTGGTGTAAAGTCTAATGATTATATTTCAATAATTCAGAATTTGTTAACTAAACAGTTACAAAGACAGAATTTTTACGTTTCACGATCTCATCTGTCTTGATTAGATTAGAAACATGCTGCACTTCCACAGAACCACATTTTAAATTCCTCGGTCACTGCTTTTGGCATCACCAGCATTAACACCACTTCCACCAATTCTAAAGTCTGAAATCTAAAAAGTCTAAAACTGAAATCCTTTTTTACCCTTCACCTGCAGTTAAGGCTGCAGATCGCCTTAACTATTTATTTTCCTCTATTTTGCCATACCTTACAATCCCCTTTGCTCTAAGCCTCCTTTAAACTATTACGGTGGTACACCTTATTTCAGGATTTAATGTTTCCATACATACAAATCCCATTTGTTTATCCCCTCAGGAGCACTATAGTTAATAATCTGTAATGGTGAAGGAATCAGTTTTCTAACATACATATCTCCAGACTAGAATTCTAAGCACCTAATTCTCCCCATGTAAAAGACGTCTGATGTAGCTACATAAAGGTACCAACAGATTTCTTTGTTCCAAATACAGCAGAGACTTCTGCTTATATGGAACTGGACAATGTTTCACTTTATAAGTATTCATGAACACTGATTAGATTCCCCAAAGGCATATATATCCTCTTTATCATTCCAAAGGCAGAGTGTTCCAGCCTCCCCTGCACTATCCTTTTCCTCTCCCCATTTCAGTTACTTCATTTGCATGAAAAATCAGATTTAACCTGGTAGATTTAGTTTTTAGCAACAGAACCAGTGAGGAAACTACAATCCGGAATTTAATAGAAGAGGTGGCTGTGAATGAGTTTGCCCTTTGAGCATATCTGACAGGCAGGAAGCAGTTACAATCCACTGGTAATTAAGAAAGGGGCGGGAGGAGAGATGAAAGTAGCAGGCCTGGATATTGACAGCTATGCAATGATTTTAACCTATTAAGTTAAGTAGCAGCTTGTTATAGCTCACATTTAAGTGGCGCGTCAAAATATATCTGCTTCCAATAAAATTAGCAGATGAAGCTCTCCTGAGCGGAACTTACCTCTGTAATAGAAGAGACACAGATCTGAGAGCACAAACCACCTTTTCTTCCACAACTTCATTCCAGTACTATCCTGTATTAACCAAAGTGATCAAGTAAGAACCTTCAGACTGTTAACAGAAATAGCACACAAAGTAAACTGGGTACTACATAAGTGTGGTGGTGTGCTAACAGTTAATTTTCTTGCCTAAGATATTTTAAGTATCTTTGACTTCTCATTGCTGATCCTAACAAAGACCATAAGCCATGAAACTGGAAGTTAATATGACTCAAGAATAAATAAAACCCCATTATTTCAGCACTCTAGAGATTACAGTCCACAGTTAAATGAAAAAAAAATGTTTACTTTATTAAAAGAAAGAATGTGCAAGATAATAGTGGTACATTTTCCTTTGTCTTCTGAAGAAACTCCCTGCTGAACATCATCTACAACCACTCATATCTAGAGCAAATTTCTTTCCCAAATAAAGTTTATTCCTAAAGCAATTTAATTTTCTTTTATGCTTATAACCAATTTACACCGCACAACCCAGAATGAAAGGCTGCCAGCACTACTGCAGTGTAAATAAGCCAGAGCATTGCAGCGCACACATCCTAGTAGAATCAGATTTAATAAATATGTTAATCTGCTCCAAGAAAAAAAGCTATGTGTGAATTATCAACATTCATGTAGTAAATAGGTTTTGTGACAACTAAGAAGAGACATTCTGTTATGAAAATCTCTGGAGTGGTGTGGGGGTTTGTACTGGGAATGGTTTGGGATTTTTTTTGAGAGAAGTCAGCATAATTTTTAGCCTAGTTCTCAAGCTCTGCTGCTTTCAGGGTGGGGGAAAAGAGTTGAAGAAAGGAGAAGAAAGGGTAAAGTAGGCATTAGCTAGGAAAAATTATTCAAAAAAAAGTTAAAAAATCCTTTGCCACAGACATTTTCATAAACAGAATAATGAAACAGTGCATCGCACCTTCCTTCCGAGGACCTCAAAAAGTGCTTTAACAAACACTAATGATGTCTGGAAGCAATGCTTATAGAAAGTCAGTTCGTATTTCACAGCTGGAAAGGCAGACATGAGGAGGGAAGACTGCTGCCTTCACCTCCCTGACAAGGTCACTAACTCAGGTGTGGATTAAGATGCTACATTCATGGCCCAAAGGGCACAGGACACAAAAAAAATAAACACAGTGTGAAAATACACAGACTTCTTCAGCATAAAGGGTTATCACAAACCCTCAGACAGACTTTCTGAAGACAATGTCAGAATTTATCCCAACACTCAAACACCAACACGTTTTTACACAGCCACATGTAAAATTCTACCAGCAATGAGACACACTAGGAATGGTCTTTTAGACTTCTTCAGATGTAGCAGAGAGGCACACAAAATGACTGTATGGTTTTCATATTTTAATTTCTCTTCTACTTTAAAATACATCCGTTCTGTCTCAGTGGATTTACTAATTACTGTTTCCTCTTGATTGTGATTACATCATAACATGGTTACATTATGTTCACAGTAAACTTCCAAAAAGAGAGTTGAATCTGGACTTAATTAGAAGAAAAATTAAGAATGGCATTACATGCAATGAAGCAGCACAATGAATGAAACAAAACTTGCTCTTCTCTGTGATTACTTAAACACAAAGAAAGTTATTTTACTATCAAAAAGAAACCTGCACAACTTTTCACTGTAAATTTCTGAAGTTATCCACTAGCAAAACTCTTGACTAAATTGGCTTTCAATTACTACTACAAAATAGAAACATACAGTAACCCATCTTCTTACAAAAACCAGGCAAATGTTACAGCATTTAATAAATTTTACACATAAACTCTGTTCAATGGTCTGCATTTTTACAGTGAGGTGGATTGAAAACTTGTTGAACTACCTGGCCCAGCGGTTGGTGATCAGTGACACTAGTGACAGCCAGGTGCTACTGGTCTACCCTAGGGGATGATACTATGGCCAAGACTATTTAACATTACTTAATATGTGGCTCAGGTTGGTGTCACTGACAAAACTCTGGGGTTTTCGACCATGGGGATGGTCTATTCATCATGAGGTCTACTAGCAACTGAAGGCAAGCACCTCTCAGGTGACAGGACAAGAGGGAATGGCCTCAATCTCTGCTGGGGGAGGTTCAGGCTGGACATCAGAAAAAAAAAATCACAGAAAGGGTCACTGGGCAGTGGAACAGGCTGCCCAGGGAGGTGGCTGAGTCACCATCCCTGGAAGTGTTTAAAAGACAGGTGGATGAGGTGTTAAGGAGGTTATTATCCAGGGAGGTTATTCTCCCTCTGTACTCCCCACTGGTGAGACCGCACCTCCAACCTGGTGATACTATGATGGGCATGGTTTAGTGGTTGTTGATAGGAATGGTTGGACTCAATGATCCTATGGGTCTTTTCCAACCTTGTGATTCTGTAAGTCTCAAGAAAGGGGAAAGGAATTTTGCTTAAGAGCTAGCAGGGCTGACTGATAGTGCTTTAAACTACATTTGGAGGGGCAAAAGGGCAACAGCAGGCTAGTCAGGGACAAGCAACAGGAAGGCATACCATAGTCCGAGGATCTGCATCCTAGTGAGATTCAGACTGCTCCATGAGGAGATGGGTACAATGAGTTCTTGAAGGAACTAAGGGATGCCTCCAAGTCATCTGCCCTTGTCCTCATGGGAGATTTCAATTTGCCACGTATCAACTGGGAGTACCACACAGGTGGTACAAACAGGTACAGAAGATTCTTAAGTCTCTGGATGATAGTTTCATAGCACGGGTGCTGAGGGACACAATCAGGAAAGGTGCCTTCTTCGATTTGTTGCTAGTTCATAGAGAGGTTCTCGTGGGTGAAGTGGCAGTCGGAGGCTGCCTTGGTCACAGCAACCACAAAGCAGTGAAGTTGGACATCTACAGTAACAGAAGGAAAACTAACAGCAAGACCACAACTCTGGATATCAGGAAAGCAAGCTGCTCAGGGAATGGTTTGGTAAGGTCCCCTGGGAAAAAGCTTTTGAAGGTGCTGGGGTCCATTGGTGCTGGTTACACTTTAAGTATTCAGACACATGCTGTAAATTTCAGGGTTGTCCTACACAGAGCTAGGAGTTGGGCTCAATCCTTGTGGGTCCCTTCTGACTCAGGTCATTCTGTGATATTCATTAAAGATCTGTGCACTGGGATAGAACACACTTTCAGCAAGTTTGCAGAGAATACTAACTATGAGGAGTGGCTGATACACTAGATGGTTGTGCTGTCACATTCAGAGGGACCTCAACAGGCTGGGAAACTGGCAAGAGAAGAAACCCTCAAAACGCTGGATTATCATGAATTTAACTTATTCAGAAGCAGGCAGCCAAGACAACATAACACAGAAACTCACAATCACCTGTGCTATAAATCGCACTTTATATTTCAATCAAATTAACTGATTGTCTCATTTAATTAAAAAATCCAGATTTTTTGTTCAAATTCAAAAGTGTCATAGCACCAAAACAAAGCAAAAAATGTCTCACCTTTGTGAAAACATTTCACTCTCAAAACTAGATGAGGATAGAGGCCATAGAGTAACTAAATATCTAAAAATCTACTAAACAGGTACTTCAAGATCTCTTTATCTGATAGTAATTTTAAAAAAATTGATCGATCAACAGCATCCAGAAAGCTACATGGGACATATCAGTCTATCACAGTAGGGGCAGTAAATGACAATGTAGATTTAAAATTGCATATAAGCATTTGCCTCAGTTGAGTTTAAATGACAAGTTCTTACAGGGTTCTTGGGGGATTTATAGAATATATTCCTAACAGGTCCTCATCAGTTCTGCTGTTCAACTTTTTTGATTGAACTACTCTGATTTCCTGCAAAGCAAGAAAGTGCAAGTGGTTTTATATGGCAGAATCACAAACCTAGAGCAGGCAAGGTACACTGTCACTAAATCCTAAAGAACGTGTCCTTCAGATTAGCTTACACTCAATAGGAAAACCAAAAACAATACCTGGTTTTAACATATCCACCTCTAAGTTAAGAAAATAAGCATTCCTCCCTTTTCATATGTGAAAAAAAATTGCTCAATATCCAATTTGTTATTGGAAATATTTACTTTTTTTAGAAAACAGAGATGCAGTCTAACAAAAGAAACTTAAGAATCTAAAAAACCCAAAATACTAGGTCATACATCTTGATCCCATCACCTCAGCATGCCTGAAATTCATTCAGCTGTTTACTACCAACTTCTGTCTAGATTTTTCAATCCCCTTGTGTATTTTAGAGGTAAATATTTATATATATTATATCAATATTCCATACTAGACTGACACCCTTATTCATTTGTTTCAGGATGTTATTCAATAAGTAGTTAATTAAAATGTCATATCAGTTCCTCACAGTCTAGAGCTTCACTTTAGTGTTGCTATGATTTTATTTTCTGCAAATGACTATCTTCAGTACACTATATACCTTACCAGAGAAAAAAAAAGTATGGTATGAAAAGGGTATGAAGAGTACCTGTTTGTAGAGCCAGCCACGTCTGACAACTGGTGCATTAGGATTTCTCTTTATTGAGTTTGATCTCTTTCCGAAATTATGAACCTTCTTTGAAGATCGTGATGTCTAAATTTAATAGAACAGGTTAAATAAAACATGACATTGATATATGTTGAAAAAACATAATGCATTGTCTTTTCTTTAAATTTTTTTTTCCTATACATCTTCCTTTGAGGGACTGCAGAATACAAACTGTAGTCCTTTCTTAGATAAATAATTATTACAAATGTTCTGCTAGCTTCAGTATTTCTTTCTTTTTCAAATCTCAAGATAAACACCTAATTTTCTTTGTTTCAATAGGAAAACACAATCAACGACATATCTGACCTTCTATAAAGGTATGTAGAAAGCCTACCAAGCCGTAGAAAGAGAAGTAAAGCTAACAGAACTATTATTTATTACATAAAATTACAGTGCCTGGGCAAGAAAATTCTATTCTTTCCTGATTCCACTGGCCGAGTACTTGAAAACTTTTTCAGATTGCAAGATATAACTCTCCTTTTCCTAACACTTTCTTTTTTATTATTATTCTTTTTTGCCCCACTCAAAAATCCTTTGCTCTATGATCTTTTGGTAGCTTTGAATATTCATCATTTCAACTATCTGCACTAAGGCCTACTTTGAACTTTTCGCCTTGAAACTCCAGTGCTTGTATGTACTATTGCTGATATGTTTTACAACCTTACAGCTATGCAATGATCACAGATGATTAAAAGAAGTAGGATGAATAACCCATTTCAGATGTTATCCTTCTAGTACTTGAGTAACTAAAAGAAATTGAAAGAGGCATAGAAGTCCAACAGTTTGCCAATTCACTCTTCATTACTTTCAGCCTACACTTAACAAGTTTGTTAGGCAACTAAATGAGCTGAATGTTGGCTTGTGGTTTAATTTCTGTAAGAATTAGTGCTTCAGAGACCAGGTGATATGATGCAGCAAAGTATCCCACTCTGCGAAAGAAGTAAAGTTCAAATAAGTTTTTAAGCTGTGTTCATGGCTCTGTTCCAAATCCACCATTTGAATTGAGACAATATAATCCCTTGCTTCATCTTCCCCATCTCTACTACTGAGATGAATCATGAGGTTAAGCTAAGTTCCTAAAGGAGGAAGGCTAAGCAAACACTTCATTTTTGTTGCAAATTAGGATATGAGGTTTCTTTGTTGAAATTCTCTCAACACGCATCACAGAACTGAGCTGGGTTTATATATGCTGCAGAGAGAATTCCACAGTAGGGTAAAAATCATAAACTGGAAACTGCAATTTAAAATGATGTGCAGCTTTTGTCAACGATGCCATTAACTGAAGATCAGAACACAGATTAGTCAAAAGAGAATAAGAGCACAAAAACTGTGTTCGTCATAAGCCTGCAACACAAAGAAACAAGATTGTTTTGTGTTTATTTTTTGAAAGAATCAGGAGGGAACATAAAAACAATTAGAGTACTTTTAATTTCCCTTGGAAATACATAAATTTGATTCAACTTTGGAAAGCAAGATAGAGCAAGTACTTAAAAACTTAATTAAAAATAAAAGTAAAAATCTTTCACATTTTCATCCAAAAAAAAAAAAATCTACCAGTGCAAAAAAAGACAAACATTTGTAAGAAGCCAAGAGAACTATGGCATTCAGCATTACAAGAGGAATTTACAAGAATCTATAACAATCCAGAGCACATAATAAAATTAACTCTACACTCATCTCAGTTAACCTGTATGGATACTATCTTGGCATATCACACAAGAGCAGTGCCAGATTATGATAAGAAGTAATTCGTAACGCTCATACTTGCTCTAATGCAAGTTATTAAAAGTTCAGATCCTCTCAAGGATAGTCCATATCTGCTTCTGAAAAGACAACCAACCACAACTACTCATGTCAAGTCTACTAACTACTTGAGCTAGATATCTTTTAGATAGGTCTGATAACAAATCATATTGATTCCAATTTCACAAAGTTTTCATAGGTTTATCATACATCTTTAGCAACTGTGAATAAGAATTCCATAAATTAAACATTGTCACAAGTGTTTTACAATTTTAGTTTACAAAGAGAACACTCAGATGACTCATAATTATTTTACCATGAACTGCATTAACAGTCTATCTCTCCATTGGAAATTCTGAGCCTCAGGACAATAAGTATTTTAGGATACTGAGACATTGTAAGTGTATAAATAAATTAATCATGAGTTGTATAACTTTTTAGATCATCTCCTCCTCTTGTTATTTCTAGGATCCTTGGCCATCCTATGTTCTCTCACACACCTATCTAATAAATCACAAACTGGGAAAAGAAGAATGGAAAAAAAAAGGATTGAAGGGCTTAAATACTTTCTAACACAAAGCACTAAAAATACACATAGCACTACAAATACAGGACAGATTCTGGAGAATGCAAAGAGAAAAGCAGGATAGTGAATGAAGGGTTTAACTACTAATCACTTTCTCGAAAGTATAGAAAGTAACAGAGCTAGCAAACTTGTAGTCATATCTGATATCAGCCAACTCATTCTGAGGAATAGTTCCAGCAACACTGATGCCTCCAAAACCAGAATGTATAGGAGGGGACTTGTACACTTCCAGTGCTGAGAAAGAAAGAAGCCAGAGTCCAACCAGAGATATTCACTCTTTCCCAAATGTGAAGAAAAACACCAGTAGGATTTTGAACTCAGAGCAACAGACCAGCCAGTGGTTGGGGATGCATGCTTCAGCACTCTGAAAGCTGTCCTTCTGTCTGCTTAGCTGGCAGAGGACATAATTTTTGTAAGGCTTCCTCCCCTGTTCCAGAACTAGCACAAAAGTAATTATCATTAAACTTACTGCATCTGTATTCAAAAAACATGAGTTGAGAACCTTGCTCATAAGAAAATTTTCTGCATGTGAAAAAGACCAGAAATCTAAATCTTTGTTACTTTTGTGTTCTGTTTAAAAATATCTCTCCAGTCTTCAAGGCTTACATTATCTTACAAACCACAAACCAACAGGATGCTTCTTTCTGGATTTTGTAAGCACTTTCAGTGCCTTCCAATACTGCAGTTTTCCATGAGCTGAATGGGTCTCTGCCTCAGCATTTTAGGTGGGGCTAGGAGGTTGCTCTTGAAGCAAATCTCCCAAACCATTCACTCTTACTGTGCTTTAGTTTGCATAGTAAACCGGATTTATTTTGGATAAGACTACAGTGTAAGAAGTACAAGGAACACTGCTGGACTAGTCTGAATATAAACCATGAAAACAGTACAGATGTTTGGTCACGAGCACCAATACTGCTCTTAGCATCACTCCTGTTTACTATGGTGTTTACTACTGTATCTCATAATATTACTCCAAAATTTCTGGCTAACCTGAATCCTGAGAATACACATCTGGCTATAAAGTTGGACTGGCTTAAGCACTGCATGATATACCTACAAACAAAGTGATTAATATTAATAAACAATTTGATACAGCCTAACTGTAATGGAGACACGGAAGCTTTGTAGTAGCTGTCCTGGGCTAACACTCCATTCCACTTAAAGTGAGAAGATTGTTAGCATTATTCTACTGATAATCAGGACAGCAATGAAGAGCAGGGGAGATGAACTGTGAAGGATGGCTGGTAATGTGACTGATTTTACACACTAAAGCAGCTGATTCCCATAACGTATTTTAGGACAAATAGTTGATATTTGTCTAGGTAGAGATTTCAACATCAGGGGAAAAAAATTAAATAGAACTGAAGACAACAACAAGAATTTCTTCCATTTAAAAAAGGGGGGTGGAAATATACCTCTGCGACAATGCCAAGCCTATGCAGATCCTTTATTTTATCAGAAAAATATGCTACTAGCTTCAACACACTCCAAGCTAACAGGGAAGAAGCAGCACTTTAAAAGAGCTGTACTGTGCTATTTTGCCAGCACCATGTATATAATTGGAAGGCAGGATTAGAAAGGCGATTTCTGCAGGAAAGAGACTGATTTTTGCCTCACTTTATATTAAACAGTAGCAGCATTAGACTCCAGCAAGTTTTTCTACCACAAAACAGAAACTTCTCCAAAATCCATGCCTCTTCAGGTTTAATTATCATTAACATAAGGGTGAACTTATTTCTATACTCCTCAAATGTCTGAAGCTTCAGTTGTGCCACAAACACCTAAAATATAGGTGTGGAAACCACATGAAGCATTCTTCTGCTCTGCAATGTACTTTCCCCACCAATCTTTTACCTCATTTTTATTGTACTGCATTACATAGAACCTCTACATATTACAGTCAAAGGCTGATAAAAGAGCTAAGAATTTCAGGTTCTACTGTTGGGAAACACGAGCAATAAAAATATAGAAGGAAATTAGTTGTTGTATCCAGGTACAACCAGTGGGCAATTTTTGTATCATTATCTTTAAAACCATCCAACTTATTAGCCTTAAATAACTACTATAAAATACTAATACCAGCTGAGGTTCTACTTTGCAAGCACTAACCTCCTGAAAACAAAACTGTTAGAATGGTGTTGCAGTAATTCAGACAAATTTACATCGGAAAACTAATGTACAGGAATTGCATGTACAGTCACATTAATCATATTAATATTTTAAGTGCATTTAAATAACTAGAACATATAAGAGGAATGGAAAGTAGAAGTCTATTTCTTCAAAACAGAATAATTTCCAATGGAAGCTAAAATGTCATTAACCAATGAAAGTAAACAAATTACAAAACCTGGGCCACAGAATTCTCTATTTCCTCCTAGAAGATTATGAAACAAACATGCAAAGGGGCATTTTAAACCTCTCTTTGTGAAAAAGGAGTGCCAAAGGTGTTTGTAAAAAAAGTGCTCCTAAACTATAATTAATTTCCCTACATTTAATACAGGAGTGTTTCCAAGCTAGTTCTGTTGTAACTCATTTCTGATTAAGACACTCTCATTAAATAATTTTCTCATGTAGGTCAAGATTCTGCCTGTCTAAAGAGACATTTCACACACCAAAAAAGTTTTCCAAAATGCCCTTAAAGAATCATAGAATAATTTGAGTTGGAATGGACCTTAAAGAGCATCTAGTTCCAACCCCCTTGCCATAGGCAGGGACTAGAAACTTTACAACGCTTCCTACCACATGGAAAATAAATTATTTCAATCCAAGTTTCTGAAATTAAGGAATTTTCTAAGTTGAAAACACATTCCACAATTTATTTTTCTCTTACAGGTTGGATTAATCTGCCAAAAAGCAATTCACAGGGGTAGTTTTCAACGACTAGTAAAAGTACAAGTGTTTTCCCCTCCTTGTTTAAATGTTAATTTTTGGGTAAAAGAGACTATAGGGCCCTTGTCTGTCACCCATGATCAAAGTTGTTATATTAGTGTCCTAGCAAACTTAAGGAAATTTAAAATTTTGTAGCAAGTGCACCTTTCTTTCAGGAAAGCTGTCCAGAAAATGGAAAAAAAGACACAATAGCCTCATCATCTTTATTTGACAAACTTAAAAATTGATATAATTGAAACAATCATCTCAAGAAGCATCTGGGCATTTATCTTAAGCCTTGTCAAGAGCTGGGTGAATGGAGACAGTGGGACAAAAGCTTAGGTGACCTAGAAATCTCCAGGACTTCTCCTAGGAAACGAGGACTTCTACTTCTGGTCCACTGACAGCAAATCATGTTGACTGCCCTTTAATTTTACCACAGTCACCTTCCACCTCTTTTGCCACTATTTCTTAAACAGAGTTACAATTTCTCTAGGTAAAATAGAAAGAATGTAGTCAATTGCTTGGAATGAAGCAATTTCCATAACAATGATCATCCAGATGTTTGATCAGTCACTCAAGATTTTGCTAGTTCACAGTGATTAGAAAGGTCAGATTCCATAAACAATTTAAGTATGTGCAAGTCATAAGGTCTAAGATACTTGATAAGAATTACAGCTACAGCGATAATTTAAGACACCTCAGTTTCCAAATCAAACATGAAAGAAGCCAAATGCCCTGAAAAAGATATATGCTTTCTTTCTCTTTTTCACTGGAATACTAGTATATAGCACTGCCTAGTACCTTGTGGAGTAAGTGAATTATTTCAATTTTAATTTAATTTGGACATAAAAACTTACTCTGCCCACAGGGCTCATTGGATGAGCAGCATAATCTGATGTGAGATTATAGTTAGTTGCTTCACATAACATGCTTACTGGTCGCTCCTTCTTTTCTTCAGATGTCATTGCTGCAGCAGTCCTGAAAATAGAATACGTAATAGCACTCGAACATGCTGTGTGTGCAGACTGCTATTAAAAAGCACCCCTAGATGTAGCCTCATACAGCCTGTGTCCTACTTTTCCAATTTGAAAGCACTTCACACGGCATTGTAAAGTTATCTGCACTGTGTTTTAAACTTAAATCTATTGTAAGTTAATTTTAAAACATTTTAAATGAATTTCTCTGTTAGCTTAAAGCATTGGTGAAAGGGAAAGACAGGTATGAACATGAGATGGAAATGGGAAGAAATGCTCTCCAAAGACCCCATATGGCTTTGTCCTACTTCAGTGAGAACATGCGCATTTGTCAAATTTCACATATCGCAGTCCTGACTGTTTTCACGCAAGGCACCACATGATGTGTTGCAGCACCAGTGGCAAGTAGGACACTCAGTAACTGGACACACATAAAACCTCGAGGTCAGGTATGACTTCCATGTATACTTTCTCAGTTTTGTGGACTACACAACAATATATGGCAAAGATAGCAAAACCAAGTTACTAGCTAATGATTCAAAAAGTGTCTCAACTGGTTAAGAAAATAACCAATTGAGGAGAAACTTCCAGGGAAAACATGATACATTAAATTACTAATAGATAATCATGTACCTTTAAAAAAATATTCCTTTTTGGAAGTTCACTGGATTGTTATATAATACATAGGTCATGTGCTAACACTGTAGAATAAGTAAAATGAGAAGTGGAAATTCATACAGTGTATTAACTAACATGATGCATTTCTGTTATATAGGTAATTTCAACTATGGTTTTTATCTTAAAATTTGCTATTAAATATTTACTATTTCTTTCAGATAACTTTGGTAAAACTTCATACAAGCTAATCTGACTTGGAAAAAACAAATTAAACACTGCAATTAGCAAGCACTGACTCTTCAATATTAAAAGTCTATTTTAATAGACTGAAATAGATGCCACTTACTGTTCATTCACAACAAAAATACAGTTATCTTGTGATGGCTGCCCTGTGACTGGATGTTTGCAGGTTACCTTTCGTTCATTATGACTGTGGAAGAGAGAAAGAAAATTGTTAGGCAGTGTTTTTTCTTATTTTCTAAATCAAGTATATGAACATATCAAGCGTACAAGCACAGTGAAAATAATTCATTTTTCACTACTACAACAATGTACACACACACGCGCGCGTGCATATAAACCAACAGAAATTATAACTATCATTAAAAATTTTCTTGAACACTCTGGAAATAGGAGGTAAACATTTGCACTAAGTTGGTAAAGGCTTTGAATTTAGACATGAGAGCATTAAGAGTGTTCCTAGTCCACATAGGATCACCTATAATTTACTCCAAATAAGCCTATATATATATATAGGATTTAATAGTATTTCGGCTAGACAGGCGTAGGTTAACCCCAAGCTTCCATGCAAGGGGCAGGGTCTCAGCCCCACTTTACAATACAAGCATGCCTGAGAGTGTGGAGCTGCCAGTCAGCACAGTAGCAAGACTGTGCAACTACAGGAGGCAAGGATGGCAGAACTGGAGTAGCTCTCTTTCAAAACTCTGTGGCCCTGAAATGCAGGAAGTGAGTTGGAGAGGTGCAGTGATGAAATTAAAACCTGGTTCAGTGATTAAAAAAGCATACAAGCAGAAATCAGACTAAGAAAGGAAAGTGAGCATATGACGCAGATGCACTATTTGGATATAACCCAGATGCTTTAAAACAAACTCACCTCTTCTGTTTTTAACATTTCTAATTTAATTTAATTTGTAATTTAATATTTGTAACCAAAACCAAACCAAACCAAACAAACCCCACAAACAAAACAAAAAACCCAGAACTGCCCCCCCAAACCCAAATAACCCCAGTATGTGAAAAAGTCACTTTAAATAATGAAGAAAGTAAGTCCATTTGATAGTATTTACTTTTGAAAAGAATATATGATCATAAACTTTCTCATGTGAAGTATCTTATATAATACTATGCCTTCCTTATCACAAGGTCTGCCCTGAAAAATATTCTTGGATGAAGAACAAACCTGGACAAACAAAAAAAAGTGCCTTAGCGGAAAGAGAGCAGAAGAGGTACAGAACAAAAGCTCTGAATGGTACTTTATCCTTAACACTTACTTCTACCATAAAGCACAGTTCATCTTGTAAATGTTACATTCTCTACCCTTCCTGCTTCTTAAAACAACCCACACTTTACAAGACTACCCCAGCATTCCCCAGGTTTCTTGCAAATTCCTTTGGATCATAACATTTGACAGTTATGAACACTACTAATTAAAAGTTACCTCCAAACAAAAGCCTTCTAAAATATTCACACTACTTGGTCAATGGATACTTGGATAAACCTAGAGTGCAAGATTAGAAAGACAGTCTGATTCTTTGCGCCTTCTTCAGTGGGATTTTAAAAACCTATTGATACTTAAATAGATGTGTCATGGAGCTTAACTAATGAGGTAGCAAATGCTGGTACTCTGCCTTCACACTAAATTCAGCACAATTCTAACTTTAGCTTCTAGAGAAGTTTCTGTTGCAAAACTGTATCCCTTACAATGAGAAGACAGAAAAGAGATGACCTGAGTATGTCCGATTCATTCCTAATTGCCATGGTCCTATAATGCCTGTCAAGTTAAAATGGCTCAGATCGAAGAGAATTAAAACTCAAAATATTCCTGAAGAAAAGTCCACTTTTTTTTTTGGTGATTCGTCTTTGTTCACTTCCAAAAACCTTTTTTTTGTTCCATCTGACATTTCAGAAACTCTCACACCAAGCTAGGAAAAAAAAAAAATTACAGAGATGAGCTGGCACTCTGCAGTCTTTGCCAAAATGTTGCCATCTTTCTCACTTTAAACCTTGACATTTGGCTATCAGCTAACAACTGGAAATGTAGAAATAAATGGATCAGGATTCCTCCTCAAGGACCATCATTAGTCAGGACCTCTACAGAGGAGGTATATCCCATGTTTTGTATGAGTGCACTCGGCTCACATTGACATAGGAAGAGTTAACACTCAAAGGCTATGAAAGAGAGATTATACAAAACCAGGAGGGAAAGCAGGAATGGGGAGGGATGCGGGGGGGGGGATAGAGATAGAGAGATTGAGAGAGAAGATGCACTAATACAAGCTTATCTGAGAGTTTTGTTTCAGGCTTGAGTCATATGTCAAGTCAGTATTCCAAAAATATCAATATTTTTGGACCCAACAGAGTCTTCCTTACTAGTGAGACTGATCTTGAGATGTATGTAGAGATGTAGCTGAGATTAATAAATAGACAAAAATAAAAAAAAATAATGTAGACGTGAAACATTCTCCTGTGGGATATGCAATATTTTCTTTCTAGTATTTGAGACTTTATAGTCAATTCCTTCTGAAAACGCAAGATAAAGGAAGAAAAATCTTTTCTTTCTCTTCAGCTTAGATGCAAGTGAAATCTCATCAGTGAACAGCAGAAATTCAGCTTGTACAACTAATGAGTGTGATGACTGTAAATGTGTCTAACTGGATGAACAGATTTTAAATATTACCATTCAAAAACTTTCATTACTCATCGGAATGATTGCATTTTTGGCATTAATTTAGCTGACATTTTGACAAAACTCCTCAAAACACTTGTGTGAAGCATAGAGTAGCTTAATAATTATTGGCATAACCCTCCCACATAACAATAGGCTAAGGTTTTTATTCTAAACTCAATCTTGCAGAATACAGTGTTTCATTAAAACCAAACTATCATTTCATCTTCACAACATTCACCACTTGATTTAGACAATGGATCAGTAATCCATGAATTCTGGAGTCCACATACATGCTTTGCATTTCATACATTACACTATAATAATATAGCATAATAATAACTTCAATAAATCTCAGAGGAAATGAAGGACAAATTGTTTTGGGTTTTTTTTTTTACCTGTGAAGTCTGATTTTAATTTTATATTAACTCCAGTATATAAGTCAAAATTCTAATTCCACATATTTATGTGCCTGTACTTTTATTATGTGGTAAAGTGTGATTCATTTTGATACAGGCAGCTAGAAGCCAGGGTGTTAACATTTTGCTTATGCAGAGATACAGCCTCCAAGAGTTATGTGGGAAAAACACCTCTCTTCCTTCTCTCTTCATTCAATATTTCATATCAACGTGTTTGAGAACACAGAGTAACCATACACACACACCCTGTTGCACATATATTGAAGGATGTAACTAACCCTTACAATTTTAGCGTCTTTAGTTAGGCTGAATTAAATGGCATAGAATCATAGAATCACCAGGTTGGAAAAGACTTCCAGGATCACTGAGTCCAGCAATTTCTATCAACCACTAAACCATGCCCCATACCACCTTGTCCACTCGTCTTTTAAACAGGTGCAGGGATGGTGACTCAACCGCTTCCCTCGGCAGCCTGTGAATTTTTTTTTCCAACATCCAATCTGACCCTTCCTTGGCGCAGCTTGAGGCTATTCGCCCTTGTCCTGTTCCCTGTCACTTGGGAGAAGAGTCCAGCTCCCTCCTCTCTACAACCTCCTTTCAGGTGTTTGTAGAGAGCAATAAGGTCTCCCCTCAACCTCCTCTTCTCTAGGCTAAACAACCCCAGCTCCCTCAGCCGCTCCTCATAAGACTTGTTTTCCAGCCCCTTCACTGGCTTTGTTGCTCTTTGGACTCGCTCCAGAGCCTCAACATCCTTCTTATGGCAAGGGGCCCAGAAGTGAACACAGTATTTGGGGTGTGGTCCCACCAGTGTGGAGTACAGAGGGAGAATAACCTCCCTGGACCCGCTGGCCATACTGTTTCTGATACAAGCCAAGACACAAGCTCCAGAAACAAACACAGCTACTAAGATAACATGAGATAAGCATTTCAGTGCAAAATAAAATACAGTTCTTGCAGAAAATTATCTTGATAGTGTTCTGAATTCCAGCAGTGGCCTGGGTAAATGGCCTACTATAAAAAGATCAAAACCAAACCAAAAGAACAATTCAAACAAAAAAATAAATAAAGTAAAAAAGAACCAATAAAAACCACAACACAAAACCATAACAACAAGAAGATAGCTCAAGCAGGGACAAATCTCATTTTTAGCTGTCTTGGTGCAAGACACCTGATACCAATTTAACTTGACCACTTTTATCCACCATTTTTAAACTTCTCTTCCCAATCTTCTGAACGCTGCAGGCTTTGGCATAATTTAGCAGATAGCTTAGCTTTGGAACATGGACAGGGTCTCCAGAACAAAAGGTTTTATCTTGTTCAGGGGAGAACTTGACATCAAATTTGACTTTGACTTAGGTTTTTTGCCTTCTTATCTATTCTCTCTCTCCTTTCCATCCCTTGAGACTCTTAATCTCTTCGGAAGTCAGGATTATTTTATTTATTTTCACCAATTCAAGGCATGTTCAAAAATCCTTGCACTGCTTTAATCTACTTCTTCAATGTATAGTCAACAGTAATCATTTTGATAGACAAATATGATCCGAAGACTACTAAAAAAAAAGCACTCAAATACATAATTAAAAATATATTACTCTAATTATAAGTAGCAACAGAACATATAATTCCAGGAGCAGCACTTGCCAACAGAATTCCTACATAGGCAGTATTTTTCATTCTACCTTGAGTCTTACAGGACTGTCAACACCAAAAATGTTGTGTTCCAATATTTTGCTCACATACCCCATAATCCAGTTGTACTGGAGGATGCACACAATTAACAATGATGGGTTAGACCATCTTTCATCTGAGTGAACTGCTCTTTATCAGAAGTGGCAAGAAAGATCTACATAATAGAGTGGGGAAAGTTGGTTTGGAGTCTGTGCATTGTACAATTTGGTTGAGTTCCCTGTCCTCTCATAAACACAGAGCTGGGGCAGAACTCCCAAATACACATGTGGACTTCTCCCACTAAAACTAAAACTAGATGCCACTTCAAAGCTTCCTTCATGCCATTTCTTTGTAGGCTTTATTTATGTGTTCCAAAATGCTAAGGCATTCTCATTCACTCATTCTCAACGTGACCATCAAAGCAAACACTGAGCTCTACTTCTCTGAGAGAACACAAACGAAATCATAAACCAGGACACAACTACCAACAGGCCTCCATATCTTTAATTTAGAAACACTGTTCCTTTTCACAAGTGAGCACCCAAGAATACATTTCAGAGGAATGCTACAGCAACTATCTGCCTCCTAACATTTATCGTACATCTTACCTACGACTCAGACCAACAGTCTCTATTATGTAAAATGCAGTCCTTAACTTGTTACAAACTTACTCAGAGCACATACATGTATTT